>PYHX02000413.1:43394726-43994726 GCA_004302925.2 Cochliomyia hominivorax | reverse complement strand
TATACCCTCCACAACCACAAGTGGTGAAGAGGGTATATTAACTTTGTTTGTAACACTAAGAAGGAATCATCTCAGACCCCATATATTTTTGGAACAAATCAAAATCTAAGTCGATTTAATTATGTCCGTCTGCCTGCCTGTCTGTTGTTGGTACGCTCGCATTCACAATAATTAACAGAGCTCTATGAAATGTGGACTGAGTATTTGTTAAAGTTAACCTCTAAATTCAAGACAAAATCTTTCGTAAAATTGTCAATTATTAATTGAGAAATTAGAAAAAAGTTTTGCCATAATAAAGCAATTCGTACTTCATTATCATTCCAAATTATCAAAATCGGTTCCATAGTTCCGAAGGCTATAAGGCATCAAGTGTTCCGTGTTAAATTTAAGAAACATGTTTATATATCATTTACATCTGTAAGTGTATGTGTGATTGTGTATATACGAAACATAACGTATTTAGTTCACACGCATTTGTGGTGGTAGGTAATGAAAATTCGGCATGACCGAATTTATCATTCTTACTTGTTTTATTTTAGAATTTTGTAATAAAAAATGTTTTAAAACTAAAAATTTGTATTAAAAAATCTTAACTTAAATTAGAAATTTTTATTTAGGTTACACACCTGTTTAACAATTGAAAGTTATTTATTTAATGTTTGAATTTTGACCGACCAAAGTTGTTGTTATTTGTTGTTAGAATGTTTTGTTGTGTAAAGCATACATAACCTAATAATGTATTACAACTAAGTTGCTTAGAATATGCAGTTGAAAAATCACCCAGCGAAATGTTTTAATAATGAAAACTTTGATTTTTTTAATTTTTCACTAAAAAAATTAATTTTCTGCAAAAAATCTTAATTATTACAAAAAAATGTTTACCAAAATTTTATTCTCGAAAAAATACCATTTTTATCAAAAATTTCGTTTTGACCAAAAAATTATTTTTTTCGACATAAAATTTTTAATTTTTCAATTAAATCAAAAGGAATATATTATAGTCTTTGATAGCGGAATATTTATAGAATAAAAGCACGGGTTTTAAATTTAACCAATTCAAAGTCGAGTGTATCTGTGTGCAACCAAAGTCATGGGTGAGGGATTGCTTTGTTTTAATCTGTTTCTCGGGCAGTGTAGTTAGTCTTTTAATAGAAATCGAAAGACATTTTGGCCACCATATGTTACGCTATGTTGAGTGAGAAATACCACTCAGCATGCGAATGGTCCCAAACAGTCATCATATTTGGTTAACGATTATATATCAGATAATGGGATCGAAGGCCTAAGTTTGCCATCGCAATCCCCGGCTTTGAATTCCACAGTGAATACCTATAGCTTTTTTAATGAAAGAGATTGAGTACGACGCTTCAAAAGTAATCTGAAGCTCATACACTGCCTAAAGCTATAGTCTGAAGCAAAGCCTACATCTATTTGAATGCCCAAAAAGTAATCTCAGTTTAAAATAAATGGCAGATATCATACGAACTGTTAAAAGTTGCTTACGTTTTGAACAGTTAATTTTTAAGTTTGTATTGTTTTTATTGTATTATAATTTTAAACGAAATAGAAATTAATTTTTGTTGTAATTTTTTGGATAACAGACATTAGAAAAAGTGTTCATTAATTTATTTAAAAAGAAGATAAAAGACAGTGAGAAAAATTTGCTTAGGTTTCGAACAAACATACCTCTAACGATTTTATGGTGAAGGGTATTGAAGATTCGGCAGAGCCGAACATTGCATTTTTATATGTCTTATTATCTATGAACACTAAGATGTCCTACTTATTATCGGGCATAACTCTATCAGTTTTTCGGAAAGAACATAATGGTTCCATTTCTTTTCACCGATAACAATAATAGTCGAAGGACACTTGACACAGCAATTTAAATCCCTTTCTGCATCTATTTGTTATATCGGCTCAGATTTCTTTCATATTGGCTTTAAAGTCGCCTATTTCGGGCAAATTTGTGACTTTTTATATTATATTATATTATATTATATTATATTATATTATATTATATTATATTATATTATATTATATTATATTATATTATATTATATTATATTATATTATATTATATTATATTATATTATATTATATTATATTATATTATATTATATTATATTATATTATATTATATTATATTATATTATATTATATTAAATTATATTATATTATATTAAATTATATTATATTATATTATTATATTATATTATATTATATTATATTATATTATATTATATTATATTATATTATATTATATTATATTATATTATATTATATTATATTATATTATATTATATTATATTATATTATATTATATTATATTATATTATATTATATTATATTATATTATATTATATTATATTATATTATATTATATTATATTATATTATATTATATATATTATATTATATTTATTATATTATATTATATTTTATTATATTATATTATATTATATTATATTATATTATATTATATTATATTATATTATATTATATTATATTATATTATATTATATTATATTATATTATATTATATTATATTATATTATATTATATTATATTATATTATATTATATTATATTATATTATATTATATTATATTATATTATATTATATTATATTATATTATATTATATTATATTATATTATATTATATTATATTATATTATATTATATTATATTATATTATATTATATTATATTATATTATATTATATTATATTATATTATATTATATTATATTATATTATATTATATTATATTATATTATATTATATTATATTATATTATATTATATTATATTATATTATTTATATTATATTATATTATATTATATTATATTATATTATATTATATTATATTATATTATTATATTATATTATATTATATTATATTATATTATATTATATTATAATTATATTATATTATATTATATTATATTATTATATTTATTATTATATTATATTATATTATATTATATTATATTATATTATATTAATTATATTATATTATATTATATTATATTATATTAATTATATTATATTATATTATATTATTATATTATATTATATTATATTATATTATATTATATTATATTATATTATATTATTTATATTATATTATATTATATTATATTATATTATATTATATTATATTATATTATATTATATTATATGAGAAACGAATTTATTCATTTTTCATTCATGTTCCTTGCAATCATTACACAGATTTGGACACAAATCTATTTTTCTAAAAAAAATTTTGTAACTTTTAAACCGTTAGATATATCTGAATGTTATCAGATCCGAGGTGTTTTTGAGTTGCATGGAAAAATAAAATGGACAAAATCTCAATCCGTGAAAATCTTGTTCACTTAGATGATAACCTCGCATAACAAGGGCCGTACTACTCTTTGTGTTGCTACTTTTGTGAAGTTAATCAAAATTATTTTTTCCTAATTATCCAAGTTTGGTTAATGCTACACAAATTCCTTTTAAGATCTCTTTATTAAACAATAAAAAATATATAAAGCTCAAAACAAAAAAACTGGTTTTAAAAGTCAAAAGGTGTTGCCAGATTTTTGTAAAACAAATTAATCTTTATTAAAGTTTCAAATTCAGATTTATATAACTTTTTACCAGATTCATATATTTATATAATTATTGCAGCAATATTTTATAGAATTTTATAGGAAATCTAACACATATTAAAAAATGTAGGACTTACAGAAATTTCGCTATTTTAAGAGAACTCAACATATATGTTTCGTTTTGAATGTCTCCAAAACCAAAACCTGAGTGTGAAAGTGTTAGTTTCGGAGTATTTATATACAAAATGTCATTTCTCTCAATTCATAAAGGGATCTTGAGTTTGGAGGGTCATCGATTACAACCCTGAACTGTGCAATTCTGACTATGTGAAATATCATTATGATACTTCTAAAGGGTTTGAAAGTTATATAATTATTTCCAAAAAATCATTTTCATTTCATTTTTTCAAACTTCCCTCTCTCAAATAATTTGCTGGGTTACAATTACTCAATAAAAATTGTTATGGCAACATGTTATTTTCGTTACGACTTTAGAGTCAAATAATTCAAATTGTTTTATATTTCATGATTTCCTTGTGATTTCCTTGGTTTTGCTCATATTGGAAACCTGTCTCACTAACAAAATTATAGAGTTTTAAAAAAATAGTTTCACCAAATCAAAGAGCTAAAGTTTAGCATAAGAATTTCTTTAGTGTCCTTCCTGTCTAAGGCTAATAAGACTATGATTATGTATATAAACTGTTGCAAGACTGTGACTTTTACTCTGGAGGGGTTGGTTCGTTGCATAAATGCTATACGAATTGCGTGTTATTAAATGCGTAGCGTGCGAAAACTTTTTTAAATTAAGTTAAATGTATTTGGGTTAAAAAATCATTAAACGATAATTCTTATCATGACAAAAAAGGCAAAACCATGGTTACGTTTTACAAATGAAATAAAATAGTAAAAGAATTAGAAAAAGAAATTACTTATCTTTTTAAAACACCTGTTGGGAAAACAAGAAAAGAAATAGTGCGTGAGATACTGAATTAAAAACGTTTAGTTTAAATTACCTCTTTAAAAAAAAACATTAAAGACAAAAATTAAGTTTTTGCCTGCTAAAATTTTCATTAATAACATTTCATTAAATCTGAATTCTAATATTTTAAGCGCTTTATGCTCTCTTCATTCCTCATTCCGTGTGTAATGCTAAGAAAAATCATCTCAGAACCCATAATAAAATCAAAATCTGAGTCGATTTATCTATATCAGTCTGTCTATTGTTGGCACGATCACATCCACAATAACTGACAGAGCTCAATGAAATTTGTCCTGAGTATTTGTCATAGTCCTGAAGAGATTCCTATTTAGAACCAGCAAAATCGCTTTAGTACATTAAAATATATAGACCGATATCTGAAGCAACCTCTAAGTTCATGTCAAAACTCTCGTTAAGTTGTCAATTATAAACCGATAAATGAAATGTAGTTTTTCCATAATGTTAAGTTATATGTACTGCCGAATCTTTAATACCCTCCATCGCAAGTATGTGTGAAGTAAATACGTTATGTTTCATACATACACGCACTCACACATGCAGTTTCATATGCAATATAAAAGTTTTTTCTTAAATACAATACAGGAACACTTAATGGGTCATAAAATCAGTTATATTTTTGGATATACCTTTTTTTCTACTGAACCGATTTTAATAATGTAACTATATATGTCGACGTTTTTATTGACAAGTTTACGAAAGTTTTTCGCTTGAACTTAGAGGTTGCCTCACATATCGGTCTATATTTTTTATATACTAAATCGATTTTGCTTATTTTACGTAGGAAACTTCTCAGGACTATAAGAAATATTCAGGCCAAATTTCATTGAGCTCTGTGAATTATTGTGGATGTGAGCGAGCCAACATCAGACGGACAGACAGACAGCTAAATCGACTCAGATTTTGATATACACATTATGGGTTCTGAGATGATTCTGTTTTCATGACTCATTGAGTGTTCTTTGTTATATTTCAGAAAAACTTTTATATATTTTATAATTCTGTAAGTGTGTGGGTATGTATGTACGTAGTGTGTGAGTGTGTATGTATGAAATATAGTGGAGGGTATTGAAGATTCGGCATAGCCGAATATAGCATTCATACTTGTTTTAATTATAGATTTCCTAAAAAGTAATTCAATTTCTTAACAATTTGTATTCATAGAGTTTAATTACAGTTTTTTTCGCTTATTCTGTTCATTCTGTTCGTTATTTAATATAAGAATTTATTAATAAATCAATCCTACACCATCAATAAAGTTTTCAATTACAATTTCTATTTATTTTTCTAGTCTTTTGTTCGTTTATTCTTTCTTATCAAATGAATGTTTTTAAATACATTTTTATTTCATATGAATCAATTAAGTTCAAGTTTTATTATAACAAATCGATTCTCTTTTTCATTTGAATTCAAATCGTTTTCATGTGTGATTTTAAATTACACAAACAATTGTCAGATGATATAGCGATAGTTTTATGGAGTCAAATTTCCATAGAAACATTTTGCAAAGAACTTAAATGCCAGTAGGATAAATTTAATTGAAAATAATATTTTTATATCTAACAAAAATTCTACTACAGATATCGTTCTATAACTGTAACGATTTTCCTTTGTTATAGGGATTTATAGGCGATAACACTATAGATAGTGGTACTCATTTTAACGCTGGAGTACCACAACAGACGGAGACTAAAGAGAGCATTTTTAAATTAAGTAAGAATTTTGTCTCTTTTCCAAGAGTAAGAGTAGTAAATGTTGCTCTAATCTGAAACATGTAAGAAATCCACTACTTTGAATGAACCACGGGAATCTTCAACAAGGAATATAGAGGGAATGAAAATTAGCTAAGTTCTCCACCAATTAATCACATAGGTGGCGTCATTTGGGTAACGTTACATACGAAACTGTATTTTCCTAGACATAAGTGTGCCGCAATAGACTTACAACAGGAACGAAAAGTCATTGGAAACCGCATTCTGTAGTAAATTTATTGTTTACAAATAAGTATTTTAAACATACCAGATTATTGTTAAATCGAGTCAGAATTTTGTATAGTAGAAGGCTGCCTCCATTCCTAAAACTTTATAATATCTTCACTTAATTTTGGCCTGACTTGGCATCCAGTCACTACGATAAACAAGCCCGAGAATGATAAAAAGAATGTGGTATTTGTACCAAGAAAAGCAAGTTCTGCTCCTCCAGTGAAGATATATTGGGCTCTTGTTAAAAGAGAATTGAAGCGCACAAAAGGGTGTCCAAAAGTGTGGTAGATTTTAGACAAAATTGGACACCAGTTAGAACAAAGTGATGGAAGGGTTTCCGAAAAATTTTCAAAATTTCATCACTAGTGATTCGTTTTAACTTTAGTGCTTTCGTTTTTGTTAACATTTATGTATGTTAATAATTTTTCGATTTCACTTCTTATATCTTTATAATTCGTGACGCGCATGGTTTGTTTAGGTTAAAATAGTACACATTCCAAGAACAAATTTCTATCAAATAATTAAAAATACGTTTTCTAAAAAGTAATTTTTCGATTTGAGAAAATCGCAGCAAATAAGCGATATAGCAAAAAAGAGAAGGCGTTAGTTTTTTCTGATTGTTTATAAAATTTTAATTTTAAATTGTAAAATATTTTGATATATACACCTTGAGCCATCAAAAGTTCTTATCTACAAATTCTAAAAGATTTTCCAAAAGAATATGTATTCCACCATATAAATACAAAGTTCACTTAAGAACTTCTGTGGGCGCTGGGATATAAACAAATGGGAATTAAAAATATTTAAAATCTATGGAATAAAATCTATTACTTACACTTAATATTACTTAAACGTATTTTCAATATATTTCAAATTTCCTCTTGGCAAATAACTGACATTTTTAAAACAGAGTTGCATTTAAACGTATGCACTCTATGTAAATCTTAAAGGTGCGGTATTCAAATAAGAAAATATATATTTTTTATTATTTTTAGTTTCTATCATTTTATATAGAATTCATTTACTTATGCTGTTTACATTACAATTATTTATGTAAATTTAGTTTTTTTTTTGCAACAAAAATAATGAAAACAAAACTTTGTTTTCTTGACAAGAAAGGAAAACCTAAAAAACAACAACAATTACAACTCTATATAAATTAAACAAGTAGGAATGCTTTGCCGAATCTTCAGTACACTCTACCACAAATGCCTGTAAAGTAAATACGTTATATTTCGTACATACACACTCGCAAAGGCACAGTCAAACGCATAAAGTATATAAACGTTTTGTTTAATTTATTTCAACTTTGAGGTTACCTCAGTTATCGGTCTATATCTTTTAATATACTGAATCGATTTTTGCTAGTTTTAAATTGGATACTTCTCAGGACTATAACAAATACTCAAGCCAAATTTCATTAAACTCCGTCAATTATTGCGGTTGTGATTGTGCCAACAAAAGACAGAGATACGGGGAGATTTAGCTTAATGGACTCAGATATAGATTTGATGCAAGAATATATATATATATGCTATGGGTTGAAGTATGTACGTTATATTTTGTACATACATACTCGCATATACACTCACAAACATATGTAGTATATAAATGTTTCTTTTAACACAGGAACACTTAATGAGTCACAAAATTAGGTATATTTTTAGCTATAACTTTTTTTCTACTGAACCGATTTTAATCATTTGAATGATATAGAAGCACACATAATTGAATGTTGTGGCAAAATTTCTTTCTTATTTCTTGATTTATAATTGAGAATTTTTGAGAATGTTCTTGAACTTAGGGGTTGCCTCAGGTATTGGTTTATATCTTTTAACATAATGAACCGATTTTGCTAGCTTTAAAGTAGAAACTTCCCAGGACTATGAGAAATACTTAGGCCAAATTTTATTGAGCACAGGCAAATATTGTCGATGTTAGCGTGTCAACAACAGACATAGCTAAAACGCCTCAAATTTTGATTTGATGCAAAAATATTTATAAATTACATTGTGGGGTCTGGGATAATTTTTTTTAAAAGTTACATACAAAATGAACAAGGTTGTTTACCTTTTTCACCACTTGTGATGGTGGAGGGTATAAAAATAATTATAGGTTATAACAATTTTTGTTTTCAGACTCAACATTGAGAAAAATCAACACACATGATTTTTATTAAAAATCAGGTTAAAATTTGCATCACATTCATTTAAAGAATTTCATTGAAAGTTTTTTAAAAACTTTTTTTTATCAAATTTTATAATGACAATATTTTACACAAATTTATGTTGTCATAAATAATAAAATCAAGTGAATTTTCTATACAAAAATTTATTAAAAAGAACGTGATTAATTGATAATTATAGTCAATTGTGGAAACATCAAATAAAACATTTAGGAAAAAGTGTTTTAGAAAATTTACAATAAAAAATTATTAATTTGTTTATTGTGTTGCATATTTAATTAAATATTAAAATATATAAACTATAAATCATTAATAATTCCAGAAGTTTTGTTAACAACTTTATGTTATTTATATATTGAGTAATAAATTAATTATAGAAATTTAAGTTTAACAAAAATTTATTAAAATTGTGGGAAAAATTATTATCCACAAACGCCTAAATAAACGATAAAAAAAGAAATTTTTTAACGCACATTATTGTTCGCAACATAAGCCGCGTTTCCCCCAGTAACTACTTACTGTCTATCGTCTCTATAGATTTTTTATTTCACAATGAACCTACAATCTGAAAATGATAACAGAAACTACACGGATATAATTATAAAATAAAAACCAAATTCGCCTTGAAAATTCCTGTTCGAAACCTAAGCAATTTTTATATTTTGTATGATACTCAATGTTTCTTACGACCTCAATGTACTTTTTGGATTCTTATTATATAAGATTGGCATCTCTATTCTTAGCTTTCCCCTACCACAGGTGGTAAATGTTGTAGCCTTAATATTATTTTGTTGATTTTATTGCTTTCGTCCCTCTAAATGGCTTTCTTGTCATTCTGAAGTTCAACATTGTGTACTAGTTCTACTATATTGGAACAGATTCGATTTCTTTGGAAACAAATATCTAAGTTTTAATCGGCTTAATGGTTTTGCACATAACGATAGCAGAGAAGTGTACCATTATAACTTTGTGAGAATTGGTAATCATTGGGACTCATTGGGCGGAGTTATAGAAAGTTTGTGAAATTTACAGATACATATATATTTCTGGAGATTTGAAAAGTGTAGACTTGCAAAATTCATTTGGATTTTTTGGATTTTGGTCTGGAGAGTCCACATTTAGTGGGGGTCTGAAAAAATCCGTCTTAACATTTTTTTGTCGATTTAATTTTTTTGGTCCTTCTGACTGGCTTGACTTCAATCTAAAGGCCAACATTGTGTACTAGTTTTACTATTTAAAGATGTAACTTTTGATAGTCTGAATGGATTTGCACATGGTGGTAGCAGAGAAGTATACCATTGCAGCTTTGAGGAAATGGTCCCCATTGGGACTCCATGGGCGGAGTTATAAATAGCAAAATTAAGAGCTACATATTCCGTTAATTAGAAATTAACTAAATTTTAGTCACTTTTAAGTAATGAAAAAATGTATGAACTACAAGAATTTTTTTAAAATATATTTCTGAAAATTTCAGGAAATATGAATCTTCTGATTCTAAATTTAAGTGTTAAAAGAAACTATGGATTGGAAAAAAGAATTTTCTCGTATACTCGAGAATGTGAGGAAAAATCTCAAAATTATCATTTTTGGGATTTTGTTCTGGAGAGTCCACATTTATTGAGGGTTTGAAAAAAGCCGTTACCATATAATTATAAACACAATGAGGTTTCAAAAACTGCATTTTTCAGACTTTGGGAATATAGAAGATTTATTTTGAAGTCAAATTATGAATAAAAAATTGGTCAAATTCGAGTGGCACATGGCTGAATTAAAATTTTGCAAAATTTTCAATTTTCATGCAAATAACTCAAAAACTATAAGAGATGATTAAGCAACACACTTAATCATGTTTTTGGAAAGATTATGAGAAAGAAAAATTGGACACGTGATTTAAAAAATTTAATGTCCAAACCACGCCCGTGAAGTCTTAAGTGGGCCATAGCCTACTATCATTATGTTAAATTTTATGCAAATCCATCCAATTTATTTTCATAAAATCGATTCTGCTCCATTTAGCATGTGACAGAGAATAAATATTACTTAATTTAATTCTTTGAGATGAAGTGAGAGTGAGTTCACGTAAACCTTCTTCTCACTAATAAGACTTCCTTCATGAGTTCATCCAACATAATGATGAATAGTTATGGTGGTAGGAAGTATTCTTATTTAATTTTGGCTTAAATTATTGTGTGTTGGCTTTCAAAATCGATAACTTAGTTTTCGAGTATGCCGAAATCTCGCAAAATATCATTCACAAGTTTTTCTGAGCGTAAACTTCTACCAACAATGATAACTTTCAATAACCATTAAAAGCAGTTTATCCGACAACACGACTACTAATTTATAATGACAGATATTTATCCTCCAAAATACCATATAATTTATTATTGACACAAATCGATTGTGAGATTTGGCGAAATATTGTCAATGTTCCTAATTAACTTTAAGCGTTTTATTCCCCAGTTCATCTGAACTAAACGTACTTTTTACTTAAAATTAAAAATTAATAGCGCATTTTGATTTAAAACCTTAATAACAATTACTTTTTAAGTCATGTTGAAAATAAATAATCGTAAAAGAATAAAAGCAATTTAGCGCAGGGTTAAACTGAAAAACACTCATGACACGTCTTGTAATTAAAATATTTTCATTAATAACCTGAATTGGGTGCGTCTGAAAAGGTGCCAAAGTCATAAAATAAAATAAAAATATTTAAACATTTTCTTATTTATAAAATGGAAAAATATAAATAAAAATATAATTTTAATGGCAAAGGAACGTGTCGGCCAACACATTTTTGTTTGGTTTGTGAAATTTTCTGGAATAAAAGTAAAAATATGTTTTTTTTCTACATAAATTTATAAATTATTAAAAGATCCCCTTACACGTGCCTCAAAACCTAAGACAATATGAATTTAATTGGAAATTTTTTTTAAACTGTTGAAATATTGAGGGAGCGCCAGTTTATCATAGAATATCATCTATTTATTGAGTCAAATAAAAGTGATTTTAAGATGATGTTGTATTTTTAACTGAGATAAACGATTTTATTTCGAACTTTTTTTAATTTTCGTCGCTTTTGAAATTTTGTTGATATTTTAGTGAAAAATGTCTCTTTAAAGCATCGCCAAACATCGTCAAAAATCACCACCGAAATCGAATAACTATGACGCCGAGAAAATGTTCTGCGTTTGGTGGGTTAAGAAGTTTGTTATGTATTATGAACTATTAAAAATTGTCAAACGATCACAAAGGACCGATGCGATTTGAGAGTCATCGAAATTTTTGTACCAACACCACCGAAATCGAATATCTATGACACCAAGATAATGCTCTGCGTTTTTAAATTTTTAAATTGTTAAAAATTGTCAAACGATCACAAGGGACCCATGCTGATGGCAATCGAGTTGTTTTGTAAAAGTCATCAAAAATATTCTACCAAAAACGACACTCTAATCTTCTAAAACGACAACGCTCGGCTACATATGACAAAACTGGTAGAAAATTGTATTGCAGTAGATGAAAGGTTTTGACTCAACTACTTTATAGACCAGTTATATTGACCCCGCTTGCTACAATTTGTTTTTAACCCATTAAATTAAGTACGCTTCACTTAAACACAAAATATTAAAAATTGTTTTAATTCATTATTTACCTCTTCCGATAAATCGGTATATAAGTGTAAAAAGTCATTTGTATTAACCAGTAAACCATTCAAATGAATGACGATGATATTTGGTGGGAATGGAAGTGTGTATAATGAGCTGTTGACATCGTTTCAAACGATCATGGGTGACCTGAGCCGAAGATGATTACTTTGTTTAAATAAAACAATAAACGAGAAACATCCACATCTTCCGTCGTGACAACGCTCGGTCACTTTTGGAAAGACGGTTTGAAAACTTCAGTGATTTTTGTTAAACATCATTTTAGCCATTTGTTTTAATCGAGGCAGAATGCCTTAATTGGAGTACGCTTCACTAAATAATAATTAATTGAAATAGACTTTATTCATTATGTGCGTCTATCCTTTTTGGTCCAGACTCTTCACATTCCAGTTATTATTTCTTTTGATGGATGCCACGGTTGAATTGAAACAATTAAATGAAAGTTAAATAAATTTGAGTAAAAAGTTGCTTTTTATATCTTTCATAACTATAATTAGTGATGAGGGTATATAAACTTGACCATTCCATTTGTAACCCCAGAAAAGAATCATCAAAGACTCTATAATGTACATATATATTCTTGTATCAAATCAAAATTTGAGTTGATTTAATTATGTCTGATTCTCCACCAGTATGTATCTTATTGGTGGTCCGATTGGTAGAACTTATTGAAATATTTGTTATTGTCTATTTAAAAACGACAAAATTAGTGAAGCAGAAAATAGTTATAAACCTCCTAAAACTGAAAATTTAAACACCGATTATAAATAAACGGACGTTGCCTTTAGTGAAAAATGTTACGCATTATACAATTTTTTTGACAGAGCATCGGGGAAGAATATTATGCCTACAAAAAGTTGGTTAAGCATTGCGGTCAAATAGTTTCCAATATTATTAAACAGTATCGGGAGAACTTGTCCGTTGATAGATAACCTGGTTCAGGTAGAACGAATAATCCACATTATGTTTCTGAAACTAAATAATAGAAAGTATTTTCAAAAGAGCTCCCAACACATCCGATACGTAAAATTAATGCTTACTTCCTGTTCAAAGCTTTGCTGATGCTCCAGGGAATGTGAAAAAAATTTAAGATCCAAAAATTTTCCAAAAAGTTCTTGGTATGGTAAGCAATAAGCAGTTGCGATAAAAGAAGCTAATCGTTTGTATCAATGCGCTCTATATATACCGCAATTAACTTCATAATGTTTCCACTTATTTTAGGCCTGACTTGGCATTCTATAATAAACAGGAACAATACTGTGGCATTTGTATTAAGAGGGACAAATTCTCCAAGCTGTCTGGAGCGAAAGCCAGTAAAGAAATGTTGAACTCTTGTTAAAGAAGAATTGAAGAGTATAAAAAGGTGTCCAAAAGTGTTGTAGATTTTCATCGGAGTTGGAATATCTGTTCGAGCAAAGTGACAGGAAGCACTATGAAAACGTTAATGGAAGGGTTTTCGAAAAGGATTCAAAATTTCATCACATGTGATTAAAAGTATAATTTCATTAAAAGAAAGTAAAACTATAAGTTAAGAGTTTTCGTTTTCATTTACAATTATTCGATCACACTCCCTAACATCACATATCTCGCATGAATAGTGATTTGACAATACATTACTGTGGGATACAGAATTTGCGGATAGGACACGGGAAAATGGTATCCCCCTACACATTTGTATACCTCTGAAACTGTTATGGAAAATTTAATTCCATTAATCGTGATGATGGATATTTAGGATTTAAATTATCTAAATTTTATATCTCTTTAACTTCATTTAATACTAAAAACTTCTTTTAATTGGCCTTAAGCCAACATCAATTATTTGTTAACTCTTCAAAAATTTATTATTAATTTCGCAACAAATTTCACAGAAATTCAAAAACATTTCAATTTCCATTAACTGCCATTAAAGTCATTTAATCAAAAATTCACTTTTTTATTAAATGACTTGTCCTGTCATAATTTCATTATAAATGCAGCATAATTTTTTATAGAAAATCTTTAATAGATTTCAATCAAATCATATTTTTATTTAGATATTTTTCAACATAAAACGCTTAAGAAAGAAAAAAAAGTAAAATTATTGTTATTTTTTCCTTTTAACACAAATGAAGTGCGTGCGTGCTTCTTTTAACTTCATGCGTTCGTTTAAATGATTTCTGAGGTTTTGAGTGATTTTTTTTTAAATCTGTTCACGTTTCATGTGAAGAATTGTTTATTAAAACTAAAATTAAATAAAAGAAATAAAAAAACTATTTGATTTTAGAAAAAAATCTCTAACTTTTTTGCTTAAAATAATTTTTATTTGTTGTTGTTTACATTCAGTTTTGAATTTCAATATTTTCTTGTATTTGTTTATATGTGAATATAACCACTAGTGGCGAAGAGGGTATATTAACTTTGTCATTCTGTGTGAATACGCTAAGAGGGAACATATCAGACCTTATAATGTATATATATATATATATATATATATATATATATATATATATATATATATATATATATATATATATATATATATATATATATATATATATATATATATATATATATATATATATATATATATATATATATATATATATATTCATGCATCAAATCAAAATCTGAGTCGATTTAGCTGTCCGTTCATCTGTCTGTCTGTATGCCTATTGTTGGTACGCTTACATCCACAATAATTACCAGAGCTTAATAGAGTTTAGACTGGGTATTGGTTATATTCCTGAGAAAATTCCTATTTAAAACCAGCAATATATCAAAAGATATAGACCGATATTTGAGACTGACTCTAAATTCAATAAAAAAAAATTTCGTAAAATTGTCAATTATAAATCGACAAATTAGAATGAAATTTTGCAGTACTTGAATATCTTTTCAGAAATTACCAAAATCGGTTAAGTAGAATAAAAGTTATAGCTAAAAATATTACTAATGTTATGACTCATTAAATGTTTCTGCGTTACATTAAAGACAAAATGTTATATATTGTATATGTTTGTGAGTGTATGTGTGAGTGTGTATGCATGAAACATAACGTATTTACTTCACACTTGTTGGAGGTTACTAAAGATTAGGCACAGTTGAATATAGTGTTCTAACTTGTTATAACCTCCACCACCACAAGTGGTGAAGAGGGTATATTAACTTTGCCATTCCGTGTGCAACGCTAAGAAGGAATCATCTCTAGACTACATAATGTATATATATTCTAGCATCAAGTCAAAATCTGAGTCGATTTAGACATGACCATCGGTCTGCCTGTTGTTGGGACGCTCAAATCCATAATAATTGAATGAGATCAATGAAATTTGTCCTAAGTATTTGTTATATTTCTGAGGATTTTCAAAAAAAAAAAAGACATATACCGATATCTGAAGCAACATCTAAGTTCCAACGAAGAATTTTCATAAAACTAGAAATTGTTAAAAGAATAAGATTTCAGCATTTAATCAGTATCATTTCCAAAAATTATCAAAATCGAATCAGTAGAAAAATAGTTATATCTTAAAAAGATATAACAAATTTTATGACTCATTAAGTGTTAATGTGTTGTATTTTAGAAAAACGGTTAAAATTGTATACATTTGTTAGTGTATGTTTGAGTTTGTACGAAACATAAAACACATTTACTTCACATGCATTTGTGGTGCAGGGTATTGAAGATTCGGCGTTGCCGAATATATCATTCTTATTTGTTTTCTTTTATTTTTATGGAAACGTCTTTAGATTTTTAATTTGTCTTTTTCTGCTTTTCTTCTTTGACTAGAATTGAATTGTAAATATTTTTCTTCTATAGATTTGTTATTTTGCCATTGTTTTTTTGTAGTTTTTGTTGTTGTTGTCGCCAACAAATTTGCATTTTCTTGAGCTTTTGAAAAATACCGTTTTTGAACGCATAATTCAAAAAGTAACGACAATTTATGGCTGCATGTTCTTTGATTATTTGTTATTTCAAATTGGAACATTCACATTAACATATTTAAAATTAGACTTTAGAAAGATTTTTTCGACACGATCAAAACTGCGATATTAGGACACGTAGAAGCTTAAATACCCTCCAGTTGTATTTGATCTAAATAAAACTTAATATTAATCTTTGATGGGCTTTCAAACTTAGTATTTGCTCTCTATAAGAACGGGGATTTTTGGACGAACGAATATTAAGATTATTTTGTTTTGAGCGATTGCAAATATTCCCTTTTTCGATCCACTGTTCCTAGATAAACAGACCACAAGATAGCAAAATCTGACAGAATGAGACTATTGTGTTCGAACAAATCGAAACCTAAACAGGCCTTTAAGGAGACTGCCATCCACTCCTCTATGCACTTTAACATAATTGCTTTTAGACGGTGAAAATTTTGGAAAAATTTTAAAGCGATTGCCGATTACGTTTCCGATAATTGGTTTATTTATTTCACTTGCATCGATTTCAACTTAATCGTAGATATTTGAATTGAAGCATACGAAGCATTTACTCCTGTCAGTTACATCGATTATTTTGACTTTTAATCTTCCAAAATTAAACGTTGCTCTTCCAAAATATAACTTAGACTCTCCAGTCCGCAATTTTACATTCATTCATTTTTTCTCAGATTTTATTTAAATTTTATTTCTCCATTATTTTAATGCAATAAAGTTGCATGTTTCACACCTGTAAAGATATCCTATCCCGTTCCTGTATAACTAGATAAAATCCTCCTTTCTGTTATTCTCTTAATCTGTCTGACAAACAGTCACTCTAAAACAACACAGTTTCATTTACCACATTAACACTACGTATATCCTATCGCAGTTCTCCATTCCTAGACATGATCTCCTCAAGATAGCTGAATGGAAACACATATTTAATTTCGATTTCATAGATTACAATCTTGAAAACAACGTTAAGTTTTTGTCACTTTTGGTCCAATATCAGTGGCAAGTTCTCAACTATATCTTGAAAGACTGCATTGAAACCTAAAATACTTTTGTTTGACACAATTCTATTGTCTCCTAATTCCGCTATTAGAGTTTCTCTTGCTTCTCTGAATATTTACTCATCAAGTCAATATCTAATGCAGGACGAAGTTTGCCTTTATAAACTCATCATAAGCCGTATGAGCTTCAGAAACACTTTCATTTTAGTGTGCACCGTAAAACAAGATGATTGAGATTTTTAGGTGTCCTAACAAAGTCTGGAGTAAACTGGTTGGGTAACAATAATAAGTTGTCTAAGTGACAGACTTATGAAGTATAAATTCGAAACTGATACAAAAATCAATCTCAAGGACTTAAAAGGCTTTAAAGTCATAACTCTTCAGTCTTGCGAAATTAAGATGATTGAAACTTTTATTGTTTATTTGCGGAAACCATTCTTCAAGAGAGTATAACAGTTCCAAGGAGCCATGCTAAGAATTTATATTTAAGGTGTTATAATCTCTTTTCTTCTTTGCTATATTGTTACTAACCCGATTCTTATGAGAGAGATATATACAAATAAAGATTCATAATCTGCTGCTTATAATAATGACAGAAGCGACAGAATTCCTTAAGTACAGTTCTAGTTGTTGCTGATGTTATAGCAAAAGAGAGGCAGATAATGAGTTGTTGGTGCAAAGTATTTTTTGGAATAAATTCTATATCTTTTGAAATTTTACATATATTTTCATAAAACTTCACATGGTAACAGTTGAGGAGTCTTCGAATTGATATAGAGGAGTATAGAACCCCACCTAGCCAGGGGCGTAATGTGTTACCCTTTAAACTTGATATATTGGGTTCAACCACCGGAATCACTGTTCATCCAGCTCAACAGTTAAATGATCACCGCGGATTCGAATATCGAAACAAGTTTGTAATTTACTTGTTTACGGGGATTATTTAACTCGTAAGCAGAAGTCTATCGACCATTTTAAGCGTTAAATAAAGGAATTGCACGTTATGGTTTAGGTTATTCAAAATTTGTAATACTTTTTTCCTGATGTCACATATTATATGAAAAACGTGAATCTCATAAACTATTGGTGTTATACGGTATATCAAAATATCGCTTCACACAAATTTATTATTTTGAGATTTAAATTAATGCCAGAATCCTAATAAATTTGATTAATTCAATGAATTTCAAATGATTATAAAGTCTCTCCAATATCTTGCATTTTAAACACTTAATCACATTTATAGCAGAAACATATCTTTATTGCCTCCAACCCATTGAAATTTTAACATCCACAGACCAATTGATATAATTATAGTTTCCGTATAATTTCTATCCTACAATTCACACCATGACCACCAACTATATAATTCACCATCAAACTAAAACAAAATGTTATGAATCTAAAATTGAAAATAAATTCCTGTGGTTTTTATTTGCAAAAATTATTATAAAACAAGGAACGTGCTAAATTATTTGAGCTCTAAAAATCAGACAACAATTGACTTGAAACAATATTAATTTTCGATTTTGAAATTTCCATCCAAATTAGGGTTTCTCAACGGGAAAACGTTGCCGTTTGTTAATCCCGAGAAATTTCTATCGGAAGTTTTCAGGAAGTAATTTAGGTAAATAAGGTATATTGCATTTATTTTTTTAAAAGAATATAACCTCAAATATTTGTGGTTGCTTGATCCAATACAAGGATCATATTCGGAATAAGCTTTTAAGCATATTAAACTCTTAGTTATGGAATAGTTCCATTTAAATTCTGCGAAATTATTTTTCTCAATATATGTTTTTAATTTAAGGGATATTTGTTCCATATTTGGTTATAGCTCCCATATTGGGCTCTATCCTGGAAAAGGGGTAAAGCTTAAAAAAAACTCTTTAGTATGGAATAGTTCTACCAAAGTCATCATTATTATACTCTTCATCTGACTAGGTCAGAAGGGTATATATAAGTTTGTCATTCCGTCATTTGGATCTGTATGAAAAAAGAAATTGATTGAGCTATGTCCGTCTGTCCGTCCATCCGTGTGTCCGTTGAAATCAAGTTTATGAGGCCGATCTATAACATATATGAGATGTATATCAAACGATTGGAAACGCTTTTGAGATATTTTCTATTGAAATCCAGAGAAATTGGATCATAAATGACTCAGACATTAACAAAAAACTGAAGGTACCTCAAACTTTTTTCGGATTTATTTCTATTTTTTGAAGAATCTACAACAGTACAACAGATTTCAATTAATTTAGCGGATTTATGCGCTGAAGACGTGAAGTGAATCGGATCATTAGTTCCTGAGTTATAGGCCAAAACATATTTTCCTATATTTTGAACCCCCTAACCTAACCTAATCTTTGGACTATGGCATTGATTGATTACAAAATTTTTCCCGAATTTAAACAACCGAGATATGGTCAATTCTTTCTTTAAAAATTTGGTCGCATGTGGTTGTTGAGGTTATGGCCGTTATATTCATTGTTGAAAACATCACAGTTATCGGCCCATTAGTTTCCGAGTTATAAGCAAAAACCTTCTTTGTGAAATGTGGACAAAAATTTGGCACAACAGAATTTAACACTCTAACGTGATCTTTTTTAATTTTCTTACATTTAATCATTTTATAAATATCGGATCTTAATAGATTATAGATCATATTTAATACTCCATTCTTCACAAAAGATAAAGATATAAAATTATTTAAAATGTAAATATTTGAATTAAATCGGGAAATAATATATTCGATTTAAAATTTCATGAATATCGAATCATATTTAATGAAAGAATATTTATAATTCGTCAGAACCGAATATAGAATCAATACTTGTTTTTACTATAATTTAAGCTCTTTTCCATTAGAAACTAAAAAACATTAGTTTTATAGAATACATGATATTCAAATATATTTCCGGGAATTTCAGAGAACGACAGATTTTTTTCCTTAAATTTCCGGGAACAAAAAACCCTGGAAAAAGAGAAACCCTAATCCAAACCAATCAAACAATTGTTGATTTATCGAATGAATGGTCTGTACGAAAAAAGGCATTTAAAGTCAGATCAATTATACAAAAAGGCAAATATTTTTATTGTTGTGTAAGTAATTTTAGCTGCTTTATTGCATAATGACCAATTGTGAAGAAACAAAATATGGAAAAATATTTTCTTAAAGTTAAAACAACTAAAATTGCATATGAATGCAAGAAAATATTTTCAAATCACAATTGTAGACCCCCGACCACATTATACACATTTGAGCCACACCATCGCCACTCATTCACTCATTAGATGGTGGTGTCATGCTTAAATAAGATTTTTTCCTCCTTCTGATATTTTCTTTTATTTATTGTTGTTTTTATTAAAGAAAACAATTATTTTTGGTTGAGAATTAAAAAGTGATTCGTTTGTTAGATTTTGAAAGAAATACAGAAGTTGAAAGGAATTGAATTTTTAAAAGGATTTCGAAATTATTTGCAAATTTCTAAAAATGGAGATAAATGATGATTTCGTTTGCAAATGCTGGGTAGTGATATGGAAAGTGTTCGATTTTCTCCTCAAGCTCTGTATCTACCTAGAGTGGAGTAAGCATAAGAACGCTTTATTCTGACCTGCTTCCTTTATTCATTTTTAAATACTCTTGATCGTTTCCACATTTTCTACAAATTCATTGTTTCTTACGTGTCTTCTCAGACCATAATTTTAGCTTGGTTTTCAATGTTAATTATCGCATCTGACATACTGTTACTTACTCTCTGGCTTTAATGGGTTAATAATTCTATTCTTCATTATCAACCACTATTTTTACGAGCGTTAACGAAGTTTAATACAAATTCCTTTTCTTCCAAATTTAATTAAAATATTTTCTATGAGTTTTTTTGGGTTTAAAACTCTATTCCAGTAAAACATTTACAGGACCTAACTGACTTTCATTACCAATTACAGTAATCAACTTCGTAGACCTGTGCGATCGATTATATATTGCCAACTTTATGCTGAAATCGAGGTCGATTAGTTAAAATTTTTATTTTCTTAAAATTCATTACATTTCTACATTGGATGTCTTCGGTCACACCTAATCCAAATTACCCAAGTTTTCCCTAACCCAAATTATGCACTCCCTAATCGTTTGTTTCTTTGTTTGTAGTACAATATTGGAGGCATAATCTAGTTTCAAGTTCATCTGCAGAGCTGTACTGTTATCCCGCTTGGTGCCTTCCATAAAACAATGAGTCCACTTGAACATTTGCTGCAGGTACCCGTTCGACTATATTTGGCCATAATCTGTCGATCAGTTCCATATCAACTTGATATCCATGCAGATTATCTATAATATTGTGATAAACATCATATTCGTTGAATCTTCTGAAAGTTGCAATGTTATATTTCGTTTCCATCAAGGTCCACCATCCAAAAATTCTTTTGCCACGTCTTTGAAAAAATTCCCTAATAATCAATATACTTTCAAAGTTCCAACTTTTGTGATCGATATAAATTTCTAAATGATCCATTTTATTTTCATAATTATAGCAGTGATATTTTTAAGATTTTATATGAAGTCTGGCCTATATTAAGCCCACTATTTTAGAAAGACTGAAAATAAACAAGGGTAAGAATAAGTTAAAAATTTATTTCAACTGCAATATATCTGAAACTAAAATCTAACACAAAAAAATCAACATACCCGTGGTGGCCAAATTTGAAGGGTCACCGACTACGTCCCTGACCACATAGGCACTTGAATTGCCCCAGATCAACTCGAAAATGCCTCAGCATTAAACATATATTGATACATTGATATATCTAAAAGTTTAAAAGTTACGAAATATTCCAAAAATTAATTTGGACACACTGAGCGCGGTTAAAAGAAATGTAATGTCCGAGGTAAACCACTTTGCACCGTTATGACTCCACCAAAGGAAGTACTCGGAATGCTATTATTATAGATTTTATCTAAATCCATCTATCTGATCAAAAGGAACAGATTTAGGTACAACAGAATCGATTCTACCCCACTGTGCTATATCATATCATTATCGATAAACATGTGTTTTTTCTTACAAATAAGCTTATTTTGTGATTTTTTATATTTTACATTAATAAAATCAATTACAATGAAAATTCTAATTCTTCATAACTTATAGAAAACAACTTGAATTTGTGATATCTTCTATTTCAAATTAAAGCCAATTTTCAGTTCCTTTAACCGCCTGTAACATTTCGTTATATATTTCTTTCAAGATTTTCTTAAACAATTAAAAGTGCTAAAGTCGGCTATGCCGAATCTTCAATACCCTCCAGCACAAATTGCGTATGAAGTAAATTTTAAATAGAAAACTTCTGAGGATTATAACAGATTCTAAGGTCTCATTTCATTGAGCTGGATGTGAGGGTGTTAACAACAGACAGATGGACATATCTAAATCGACTCAGGTTTTGATTTGATGCAAGAATATATATACATTATGAGATCTGAGATGATTATTTCTTAGCGTTACATACGGTATAACAAAGTTAATATATCCTCTTCACCACTTATGGTGGAGAAGGGTATAAAAACCAAAAAAAAAAACAAGAATTTAAGTGTGAAATAAAACGACAAATAAATTATTGAATTTTTTCTTTGTTTCTATTAAATTTTTAATAGTTTTTTTCTTTAAATAAAGGAAATTTTGTTAAATTCAATACTTTTGTTTACATTTTAACAAACAAAACAAACAAACAAACAATCACACATTCATGAACACATGATTACAATGTAATTTTACCATTTTATTATTGGAGTCTCTTATTGTTGTTGTATTGTTTGTGGGGGCCCCCTTTTTTGAAAAATTTTCTTCATTTATTTCTTTTTTCATTATTTGCTGTTAAAGGGTTACATTCGTACAATGAACTTTATTAATGGACACAAACTCTGCAACTTCAACTACAAGATGTTTAACACTTGCGTGTTTGTCAGTTTGTTAGTTTGCCTGCATGTCCGTCTGTCCTTCTGTCAGTCTGTATGAATAAAATAAAAAGTTATTTGTTGGATTTATGATTATTTTTGTGGTCGTTGATTTTCACTGGAGGACAGTTGTGAAACGCCAAAAAAAAAGAAAAAAAAAACATCAAGAAAATATTAAGAAATTTTCACAAAATAAAATCCTTCATAAATAAACAATCATTTGGACATATTGATTTATTGACCGTTTATGGTTTAAGCAACCATTTTTTTTATTTTGAAGTTGGACATGCAATTTAAAAAATCCAATAATTTAAGAGAGTTGTTATTCAATTATTATTGGAAATTAAAGATCCATTTCATGGGAATAAAAAAAGAGATATTTTTGTGATTTATTAGTGTTAAAGTATTAAATATTTATTAGATAACAGCAGAAATGGAATCTCAATATAAGTTTTTTCTCTTAGTTTATTCCAAGTAATTATCCGAATTTTCCTATAGAAATCGATTTTTGTTGTGAAATAAAGGTAATCACATATTAAGCTTATTTCCTCCCGAAAGGGCGGAAAAAAGGGTATTGCTAGCCCTTATATAGAAGTAATTTAAAATTGCTTTGTATGGGGGTACCTCTCCGCCTGATCATATAAGTCCTATATTTTTTTGCAGTAATGGTGTTTCACAGTAGCATAATTGCTTCAAAATTTTGAGACTTGCTGTTATAGTTCTTTATATATACGATTATAAATATTTGATTTGTACCCTCAGTACCCCTCCCCGGGTTCTACCCGTCCAATGTTTTGTACAGTAAAACAGTTCTTTGAGTAAGTTGTTGGAACCAAATTTGAGTGCTCTCGATGTTGTAGTTCTTTAGGCATTTGGAAATCAATATTTGCTTCGCCAAAAGGGAACTTCTCCCCTGGTTCTATCCGTTTTAAGTTTTGTCTAGTAAAACAGGTCCCTTGTTGGGATCAAAATTGAGAACTCTCGCCGTTATATTTCTTTAGGTATTCGATAACCAATATTTGCTTTGTATGTGGGGTATCCCCCCTGGTTCTACCCGTCCGACGTCTTGTACAGTAAAACAGTTCTTTGAGTAAGTTGTTGGCTCTCGGTGTTATAGTTCAAAAATCAATATTTGCTTTGCAAAAAGGGTACTTCTCCCCCTGGTTCTATCCGTTCAACGTTTTGTCTAGTGAAACAGTTTCTTGAAAAAGTAGTTGGGGCCAAAATTCGATAAACCTTCCCGTTATAGATTTTTGGATATTTGATAACCAATATTTACTTTGTATGCGGGCTACCCTTCCCCATGGTCCTATCGGAATATATATATAATGAATATAAATCTATACTTAACTCCAATACAAGGACCTTGTTCGGAATATAAACAATATAACCCTATTCCGAAATAGAAAGCTTTAAAAATTCATTAATGGATTTAAATAAATTTTATCCATAAAAAATATTTATTTTTATTTCGCTTGAAATTTGTATAATTTATATGTCTTCAATATATAGTTAATAACCTTTGATTTCCTGTCAAAAGATTATCCTTGCAACCATAATTAATAAATTTTTCCATTTCTTTCTTTTCAGGTAAGTCCAATTAATATCATTAATTGAAATTTTTACCCTTAAAAAAAGTAAGTTTAAAATTAAATCAGTTTTAGAAGAAAAAAACGGAAATGACTCATTTTGAAAGGAAATGAAATAAGGGAACGTAATATGATCCTTTTTTCTCTAAACAATTCGGGGAAAATATAACGAACTATTTTGTTTCGTTAACAAAACAAATTTCAATCCAAATTAAAAACCATTAACACAATAATGTCAAAAATTATATATTCAACATTAATTTCTACCATTTTATCTTTAAGTTAATTAAATCATTAGTAAAATTCTTAGAAATACTAAAAAATTGTTAATGATCCTAATTAAAAGAAAATTTCCTAGAAATTTTCCTAAAAAAAACTCATTTCTTCCATTTATTTGCTATTAACTCATTTATGACTAATGACTCATTTTTAATCCGAACCTAAAGAAGGTTTAACTAATGGGCTGTTGGTGCAAGATTGACTTTTTTTAAAGTAACTTAATATAATAATTATTAGTTACTCCTACTACTTCTAACACTAATTGACTTCCTATTTGTGAATCTATAATAACTTTTTTATTATTATTTTTGTAATTTTTCTTTCATTTTTACAACCTCAAATTAAAAACGACTCCAATTTGTCTGGCCATTTTTTATTTGGGTTGTTAAAACGAACAAACGAATATGTGTCTTTAAGAAAGACGAAATATTAGACGGAATAAAATAAGATATTTACCTGTAAATCTTATTAAAGTCAGACTAAATTTTAGTATGTTTGTTGTTGTATGTGTGTGTGTATCTTAAAGGAGACACCTCTTTAAAATGTATGAATAAATTTTTCAGCCAACGAAATTATGGCTCTTTTAGGCTGTTGACTGTGAGACTAAAAGAAATTTACTTTTTAAGTTTTGTTGGTGGATTTTGCATGCAAATCCTACCAAACAGCATCTTAAATAATAGACTTTTTGGCTCGTCTTAAGGCCATAAAATAATCTTGCATATATGCCTGTCTCATTGTCCGTCCTTCATTGTCTGTCTGTCTGTCCTATTTGCTTTGGCCATTATTACCTGTTGTAATTGTTGTCTCACTTAAAACACTTACAACATGACGCGCCTAATGATCTTTAACCTGAGTAATAAGTTTCTATGACTTTTCTTTTAGTTTTTCTTTCATGTTACGCACGAAATGAAAATAGTTTTACTTTTTCCAAATATGCAACACGTTCCAGCCTCCATCATTTAATATGCATTTTGTCTGCAATTTAAATGTCTTTATGGTTTGCAAATTATAAACAGTAAAATCTCGAAATAATGACCTAAACTCGAGAAATTGCAAATTTTTAGAAAATTTCTTACAAGGAAATCTGTATGTAAATATGTATGTAACATAAAGACTCTAAAACGACTGTGCCAATTTTAATGTAATTTTCATAGAATGATCCTAATATATTCGAAAGTAACATAAGTCATAAACCAGGGGGTGGGGTATCACCCACACAAAGCAAATATTGATAATCGAACATTTTAAGAACCATAACAACGAAGGTTCTCAAATTTTGCCCCAACAACTTTCTCAAGGAAATGTTTTACTGGACAAAATGTAGAACGGATAGGACCAGCACAAAGTAAATGTTTATTATCTAATATGTGAAGAACTATAATGGAGTTAGTTTTCAAATTTAGTCCCAGTCACTTTGTTAAGGAACTATTTTACCAGACAAAATGTAGGAGGAATAAGACCAGGGAGAGAGTTACCTCTCATACAAAGCAAATTCGAATCACTAATATTCTATTTAGGTCCAGCAACACTCTATTTTTTTGGCCCAAAACGAAGATTGTGGGTCCGCTAGTTTATTACATTTATGAACCGATTTCAAGTAATGTGAGTGAGAGTTTTTTTTGCAGAAGTAGTCTGTGCGTAATTACCATCAATTGGTATGGATTTCCTTTCTTCCCACAATAGTTTCAGGTCTATTTGTTGGATCTTTTCAGCCTTACATCCATGTTAACTGCTTTTTTCTTTCATTATCGCTTTGGGAAGCATATTCTTTTTGTGTCTTCCCTTGGTATTCCCTGGACGTCTGCTACTTCTTGAGTCTCAAGTCTCATCTTTGTTAAACCATCAATATGAATTTTTATTAACAAAATTTAAAATTTTACTTCTTTATCGATCTTATTTGTTTTTGTACTAAAGCCGTTCCGAAATCTTTTTGATTCAGATATTTTTTTATATTAACAGCTAATGGCAATATTTTTTTAAAGAGAACGCCATTTTTTTTATAAGCTATCAAATATTTTTCCTGAATAATCTATTTTTATTATTGTTAAAATTGTTATATTATTTTGCAAAGTAGACATAATTTCTGATATATTGATGTATAATATGATCATTTTCTCTTATAAAAATTCCAACTGATGTATAAAACCTTACAACTCCTTGTAAATGTTGCTCATCTAGTCAATTCTATACTTAGCTGAGTCAACAACTTTACGAGAAATTTTTATCGATGCCCAAAATTTAGAAGAAGTTGTAAAGCTTCGATCCTCACACGGAGAGAAACGTCACTTTGTAATATATTCGTCGCAAACAGTAACATATTCGCGGCAAACATTTATTGTTATTGCCAACATGTTAATTGTTGAATTCATATTATTTTGATAACAATTTCGTTGCTGTAAAAAAATTATTTTTATTTGATAAAAAATATTGTGGACACAATATGTTTGGAACATTATAAAAATGTTATTGTTATTAGAAAAAAATATTATTTTCAGTTTACTTTCAACTGATTATGAATAAATATTTTTTTACGGTAACAAATCTAATAAAAAAGTATGTTGCTTCACGTTTATGGTTACCGCAAACATATTTTTTCTCTAAATGCATTTGAGGTTAAAATTTTAAAATTTAAAGTCGGAATCGTTTCTAAAATTTTTTATTCAACTTTGAAAACACTGCGGATTATTTCCATTGCAATTTGATCCGAAACCTGCTGTTAAAATCTGTACAATGATCGTCAGAACTTTGAATAAAATGTTAAGCAAAGAAATTCCTCTCTAATCATTTCAATCGATGGTGCCTTCTATCAGATCGGAAGTTGTTGGTTTTTCTTGTAGACTGAAGCTAACTGAAGCCATAGAAGTTTATTATTGACTTTTTGTTTCTAAGCCTTTAATTTCAGTTATACTGGGAGGGTAACACGATATTCTGCCGGTCTGTTATTACTAATTTCACTTTCCATCCACGGCGATTTGCCCGAAATGCTATTTTCTCCTTAAAATCAAGTTTGCCCTGTATGTTTTTCCCGACAGTGTTAAAAAGAATGGCTGACATCGATATGTCATAATCGATTTTAAGTAAGAGCCAACTGACCAGTTCAGGCGTAATTAATACACTGAATTGTCTGCTAAACTGCGCAAGTGGAGAATACAATGTGATGGGAATCCGATGTATCAACAATGGTTACCTGGGTTCTTTAAGAGCGCTACGGCTGCCAGTTAGTGAGGTTATGAAATCGGTTGCAACAGGGGCATAAAATCTAAATATTAATTTGTTCAAGAATCAAACTGGTCTTGATATCTTACATTATGGCGAAGTTAATTGGCTTGAAATTTCATATGATTTGACTCGTATTTGTTCGTAGCATACTTTGTCTTCATTATCTTCTATATCAGTTAGGATTAATTCAGAGATTATATCCATATGACTTACGAAGATTTATTTTATTCTATCTCTTTCCAATTTGCGCAACTTTAGAACTAAACGTTATAAATCACCAGACATCCCACTATTGCTGACTTTGTTACAATGCTAATGCACATCAAATAGGCACCTACTGCCATCGATCCAACAAATTCAGAAAATTACTCTCAAAAACAAGCAAGAATATCAAACATAGGCTTTGATTTGTCAGTGCTATAGATTTCAGTTCAACAATTCTCTGCTTTTAAAAATTTATTTCAAGTTCTTGAAATCGAATTACTTATCCGATATTATGGAATTTTACTGTTTTAATAGTTTTTTTTTTTAAATAAATTGTTTTGTCAAGCAAAAGTAGTTTTTAATTTAGCGCGTTTAGAGGTTAATTTATTATACCGAGTCTGAGTAAACTTAAAATTCAATAAATTACAGTTACAACTAATTTAGGCAAAATTTAGTAAAAGATTTTATTGCAGTTGCAAAATGATTAGACAACAATAACTAAAATAACTGTTCGGCTGTTTCAACAGTAAAAGAAATCCTGCGACCTCAATAACTGTTGATCATACGTAGATCATATTCTCATTGCATCCAGCACGCCTTACATTATGATCTTTCATCTCATTTAAGTACATAAACGTAGCCCGACTTGATTTCTATAATTTCATTCATATTTCCGTCTGTGTGATCATACTACTAAAAGGTGAAAGTGATTTGTTGTTTTTTATTTTTGTATTCCAGTAATGGTACCATGTTTAGTTTACGTTATAAAATTTACAGATTCCTCCCCATTTTCATGTGTGTATGTGTCTACGTGCATAATGAAATTACTATTTCATCTAGACGTGTGTCTACTTTTTTCATAAATTAATATCTGCAATGTTGTTGTCCATTGGAAAATTATGTTGTTTGTCAACAACAAACTGTGAGTGTCTGTCTTTCGGAAATACGTACATGATTAAATAAATAAAAAACTTTTTATTTATTTTTCTTTGGTTTAGAGAAAAAAGGTGAGACCTCATCTCTCTACGACTGTTTGCAAATCATAAATATTTTTGTTAGACTATTTTTATAGTCTAATTGACAAACTCATATTGAGTTATAACACACGATTTTTATCTTTAAAATGTTTCAAACACCTTTAATTTTTGAGAAAAATCACGTTTGTTTTTATGGTTGCCGAAATTGTACGATTTATATCTAAGGAATATGGAAAATGATTTTATTTTTATGATATTTATATCGGAATGGAATGATCATTTGCATTATGATCATTTGCAGTTAATTTGTTATGATCTTTAAGGGAACCAATTTTTTGATATTAAATTGCAGCAGACCATAATTGTTATCAAAGAAAGAAACACATTTTAGTTCTGTCCTAGAAGGTTCCATTCTGACATTTACGTGGTTTTATCTCCGGCTTAGTTAGTGCAGGCTTGTCTAGTGTCGACTTTGGGTATTCATGAAGCTTAATTAAGAACAAGATCAATTTATTTTATTTGGTTAAATAATTAAAAATACATTTTGTAATATATAATGGTGTATACGGATTCAGGCGGGCACTTCGAATTCCAATACTGGTTGGTGAACGGTTAGAGATTCTACTTCCAATATTTGGCTGGTGAACGGTAAAGGAATTGGTTTCCAATACTCTCTGGCAAACAATTGCTCTGTGAAACGTTATTAACTTAAAAACTAAAATACTAGTTAATACAAAGTCATAACCTAAATTGGTGCTTTAAATAGTCAGCAGAAGCCGTTGTGTTCGAAATAGTCAAACAAAATTGCTGGGCAAGGTACTTCTATGATAGTTTCTCAACTGATTGAGTCTCAGAGAAGCAGCGAATAATCCTACAATATCAGATTGTAATAATATTGTGAGCTCAGAGATTAAATCACAACTTCATCAACCAAAATTCTTTAAATTCCTCTTATTCATGGTTTCATTCAGAATCCTTGTTTTACACCGAAATGTATGAAAACTGGTTGACTCATCTTGTGCGGGACTATATAAATATTATTTTCCTAATCCAAATCAAAGAGTTAACGCAAAAAAAGCTCCATTCTTTTCTCTAAATGAATTTCGCTAGTGACTTCACCCAGCATAATGAGAAAAAGCATAGATGACAAGATTCCTACTTGTTTTACTCCAAAAATTGTGTAAAGTGGCAGACTGATAAATATCTTTCATATAATCCAATTCTGAAGTTGACGTAAAGGGGAATTCATTTAACTCCTCAATCGTTAAATAAAGTCTTGGCTCATAATAAAATGTTTGTGATGATCTTTGTGATCTTGTGGGAAATTATACAAATATCATTCTCATAATTCAAATCTTCGAAAAGGGATGAGAGATGTAATGATATTCCATTTCTCTTTAATCATTCTTTCCTCGAGATATTGTCCAGCGTGATGGTGAATATAATTTTCACAGAATGTTTGCTGTTGTCGTTATGAAGAGCTTAGAGTTCTGCATGCTTTACTATTGCTTTGATGGTTTGTATTAACTTCTAGAGTACCACAGGAAATATATTCTCTCTTTCTTTATGTATGATAATTCTTAACTCTTTTATAGGTTAAGCTTATGTTTCTAAGGTAGTTCAAAGTGCAATATCCTAAATTGGACATTCACATAGGGGAAGGGAAGGAAGAGGAATTCTTCAAATCGTTATATCTGTTACAATGATGTTCATTAATTGTACTCCAATTACACGTGCATTCCTTCATAACACTTTGTGACCCTTATTTATCTCGCTAGTCATGAACACTGCGAAAGATGAAAACGTTTGTGAAAAGTAACATTGCAAGGCAGAAATGAGAAGGCGAAAATGGAAGCTAGATTGCTAATATCATTAGAACAAAATTATGGGAATTATCATGAATTGGGATACACACAGCTCAAATTTTAAGAAGGCAGTAAATAATAGAATTAGGGAGAATTCAAAATGCTGGTACTTCAGTCTCTATAAATGAATGACAGAAATTTATCTTAACTAATGCTCAATTTGACTAGATTTCAATGTATTGGAATCGGCATAAAAGTTAAAACGAAAATGTACAGATGAAATTTTCGCACAATTGTACTGATCGGTTATGTTGAAAAGAAAAGTTTACAGAATCTATTTTGATTAAAGGCTTAATTTCGTAAAAAGATTCAATTATAAAAAAATTATAGTCCCAAATCTCACAGGGAAAAAGGCGTTAATCCCTAAATCTTCTCTAAACTGAGATCACTTTAATTGCCATCTATAATTTGCAAAAATAAATCCTTCTCCTCTAAACTACTGCCATCTTTCTCTGTCTCTCTTTCATAATTTCAATAACAATTTATGAATGAAACTTAATATGTGATCTCATGAATCATGAATACTCTTGAATAAAATATGACTTGTTACATTACTAACCGCAAGCATTAAGTTGAATTAAATATAAACTATTGCCTCTTAAAGTGACTCTAATCGTATCATCTAATCAACAGTTGCAAATAAATTTTATTTAAAAAATGTGTTTTTTCTTTATTCACTTTTACATTTTTAAATCTTGTTTATGATCTATAATATTTGTACTTGCTCTTGTAAATACAACAACTAACGATCACATGCATGATGATGCTGATGTTGAGGATCTTCATCATCATGCATGACTTGAGTATCAAAGAAACATTGATGGGGCAAATATTTTATTTTATATTACTTGCAACATACAAACAACAAATGAATGTGCGTTAAAAATTTTGAGTTGTTGCGGCAGCTGTTGTTGATAAATGTTGCAAACATTTTTTGTTGTTATTGGTATGAAGAAAATTGCAAGTATGTTGGAAGTTGAAACATTTTTTCACTTTCATTTGTGTTATTTGCAGATGATTAGACGTGTTTGAGTATTAATACGAGGAGAATTTAAGAAGTTATGGAAATGTGATCTTAAAGTTCTCTTTTAATAAAGATTTAGAACGCATTGGAACATGCTAATCTCTCTTTAACTCATGCATCTAGAGAAAATCCCTTACGATAAGATTTCTTGTAAATAATACGAAGCAAAGAGTAATGTTCCCGTGGGCAGTGATTTACTCTCGAGTCATACACCGACATCATTTCTTGTTCGTTAGTAAGAAATCATTGGGGTCTCTAAGCAATACCAATCCTCAAAAAAAGGAAGGGACTGGTAATCACACACATTGATAGGATCAATGAAAGTATATCGGGACTTATGACCGAAAACTAAATTAAGGTTCAAGAGGAAATGAACTCCGGGAAAACACCTAAGAAGAAAAAATAAATGTCCCACTAAACCGTAAGCTGAGTCAAAAACCAAGGGGAGAGGAAAAACGACCAGGGAAAGCAAATCCAACAAATTTCCTAACAGGGAAAAAGCTAGGAAATTCAACAACCATCGGAGTTGAATCGGACAAGTTTCTTCTGAAAGTCGTTAAGTCGATGTATGTTTTTGCAGGTGTTTTACTAAAGATTTGGTAGTCCAGAACAGGATAGTCAAAAGATAACACAATTACAACAAGACAATAATGTGAAGTCTACAAGACATTCACCGAATACAAATATTGGTTAAGCTCTCCTTGTAAAAAGTGTGCGAAGTGGCCAAATCCTTGATACGATATTTTATATAGCAACTTAAAACACTGCCACCAGCTACAAAATTTACCCAACGTTAATGACTCTGCCTTGGATACTACCTCAGGTTTCACTGTCATAATCTTAACAAATATCTGCTTGGGAATTCCATCAAGATTTTAGAAGCTGTGATATCGCTAGCCACAAATTATCTTAGTCTCTTAGTTCAAGAGCTTAATTTAAAATTCTCTTCTCCTTGATATATTAATTCGTTTATCAACCCTCGTTTTTTATTCAATTGCTAAATTATAAAATCAGTTCAGCATCATTCATCGTTCCTTCCAAATCCACTCCATTGGATGTACAAAGTACAAATTGTCTTTGTTTGTTCTCATTGATCTGTTGTTAACTGTGGCATTTATTTGCACTCTTTGTTGCAGTTGTTGCATGTTTTATGTTATCTCTATACGTGTGCTTAATGTGGCACAATCAAACTAGATACTCCTCGTTTTTTATCTTTTGTTGTTGTTATAGATTTGTTGCGTCTGTAAATGATCAGTTGATTATGTGTTTTCTTTTCGCAATACAAGTCTTGACAAATGAACCTAAAAGTGAATAAAAAATGGTTTATTTATACAAAAATTCGTTTTTATTTAATTGCCTTTGGCATTATAGCGTTTTAGTGCACCAAATACAGTGAATGTGGAAAAATTTCCAACATTCTAACGTTGAAGTCGAATAAAATCTGCGTGAAGATCTAGACCAATTTTTGATTGAAAATGTTAAGATGACGATACTTCTACGTCCATGACTTATCGCTGTGAATTAAAGTTTTGTATTGGTAACACTCGAAATGTCGGCTTGTGGTAAACGTCAAATTCTTATCGAGCCCGACTCCAGGTGGTTGATGAGGAAGAAGTAAGGAAAGACTTTATACAATACAATGTGACTATAGTTCAGCTAAAGAAAACTTCCAGCGTCCAAATCAAACCAAAAACAAAAAATAATATTTAGTTTTGCATGCAATGACTCCTTTACTGGTGGTAAACAGAGATTTACTGATATCCCATCGAGATTACTCGACCATGAGCAAATCGTTTCCTCAAAAACACCCGCAAATACACAGCATTAGCAAAAGAAAAGATGGAACTAATATGCCCTATAGATTGAACCAAAACGCTTAATTGAAAATAAGTGGAGTCTCCTTATCTGATCCATTAGACGAAACTTTAAATTAAACTATTATTTCTCAAACTCAAAATGAAGACGTCAGCATTATGATTATTGAGGTCTTCAAAGCAAACTTGCGGTGATGCTCTAACAAGACCCACTAGTTCTGTAGCTTTCAGCGGAAGTGAATTAATAAAAATTCGAATCCTAGTGGAAGTGGAAAAACTAATATTTATGCGGTTTAGGAGAGGAGATCGGCAAAATTTTCCGTCAAGGAAAGGATACCAAGTAATAAGCCTTTCAGATGACAGTTTATGCTCGAAAATAAAAACAACGGTACTTTCATTTAATGTATTCTAATGTCTTTAAGCATATAATAGTGATTTGCTGTAAGACTTCCAATACAAGTTCTTTCAGCGTTAGACAAAAATCATCTTCGGGTATCGCTTTCTATTCAAAAAATTTTTACCGCAGCTTTTCTTTAAATTCTGTGTCTTAATCGTCCAAATCGTGTGTTCACATATTTTTTGAGTTGGTGTATGTTGAGCGTAAGTTTTTCCTTCAACAATCGTTAAGTTTCAGCGTTTGTTTGCTTCGAATGAAAGAATATTAACAGATTTTGATATCACGGCATCGAAAAATTTCCGGAGTCCTGATTGTCCGACATTTAAAAGCAAATGGTTTCAAGTTATAGCCAACATTGTTTTTCAGATCTGAAAAACAATGTTGGCTATAACTTGAGATTTATTACAAAAAATTAGCCCAAATGTAAATCATTTTAAAGGGTGCATTTACTTTTATAACACACTATATATTTACTTTTATCATAATGCATGCGTTTGTGTCTCTTGTACTTAATACCTTCATATTTTCTTCAAGTCAAATCATCTCTGGTAATAATATTTTCTCAAGGAAGGAGTGTTTTATATGTTGGTTCAATGTTTCATCTCCTTAATCTTTTTTTTTTTGTTTTTTGTTCCTCGTGCATATGATTTATTTTGGTGTGTGTTTTTTATTATTATAATCATGTGATTGTTGTTGTATTTTAATTTTTTTAATTAAAAAAGATATATATTTTTTATTCTCAACCTATTTTTTGTTATTGCTTGTGGTACTTTTCCTTATTTATGGGTGGCCATCATTTTGTGTTCTTAATTTTGATTGGTATATTTTCTTTCCAACGATTTAATGAGGCATAATGACATTGAGTCATATTCTTATATTTGATAAAAAAAAAAATATTCAAGAATTTATGAAAAAATATTTAAAATTCCTACAAAATGTTTCATAGAGCTAAAATGCTTGGAATTTACGTTTATAAAGAGTCTGCAAAACTTTTTGCTTAAAATTCAAGGTCTCCAGAATCCAGACTTTATTTATCTCAAACTGAACTCCTGGCTTTATGCTCTTGTCTATCTTTCTGCTTAATTTTAGCTTAAAAACATCACTGTCAATTTCAATAATTATGAAAATAGAAAAATTCTTATAAATTTAAAAAACAACTTAAATTGAAAATCATATTTTCAAGATGTAAAAAAAAATACAAAAATCTAGTCAGAAACTTGAGTTGCCAGCCCCACTAACAGCTAACTAACCATCATCCAACCACAGAAGCAGCATCAGTCAGCTTTAGCACATGTGACTTGTTGCATGCATTTATTCATAATGTTCGACCAAAGGGGGGGGGGCAACTGTATATAATCATACGATCTAGATGAAGATGATGATTATTATGTGGTTGTTACATTAGTATGTAGTGGAAAATAGTTGTTGTAGCCACGAATAACTTGTACATTTTGATGATTGTTGGTGGTGGTCATGTGTTGAGATGTTGAAGAACTTGTTTATTAACTCACAACTCTCAACCTCCTCCCTGGTTTATTGCAAATTTCTTATGAGAGTAACTTACAACATACTTGACTCATGCCAAAAGAAGTTGTTGAAATTTTGAAGTAAAAATAAATCCATAAACATATGCAGAAGAAGAGCTGCTTAATATCTGTTACTAAAGGTAGATTAGGGTGGTACCAATTGTATTTTGTTTGGGAATTTCGAAAACTTTTGTTAGGGCTATTGAAGGAGTTTCATACGAAATAATAGAGAGTATCGTTAGGCATTGTCTGCAGGAGAAAGAATAAAGGTCTCTTACGAGCTGGCAATTGTATATTGTCATCTTGGAGTGAACGTATCGACGCTATACTGGACGTTCTCTTTCCTAAGGCGGAACTTATGAGAGATACATATAGATATATTAGAAGTACTTAAGGTAGGTCGGTATCTTTTAAAGTATATATTTTCTCCTTGATAACTCCACATTGATTTCTTGAAGAGAATGTTCTAACACTCTACTAGATGTTAGGAATTAACTAGGGAAACTAATCTTGAAAGGTTTGGGAGTTGCGGGCAGTATTTTTCGAGTCAAAAATAGAACAATATTGATGGTACGAAGGGAGAGATGTGTAAAAGCATCTTTAAAGTCATACTTCAAAACTTGGATTTAGCCTTCATCTTCAAAAACCTTGGAAGCCAGTTCGTGTTAAGATTCTACTCAAGTATCACTTAAAATGATTTAATGTGAAATTAACTGTAAATATAAGACCACAAAAATTTTTTTCTTAACCGATTACTTGTGATCGCAAAAAAATATGAAAACAAATTTTTACATTGGCTCCATATTTTCGAATTTTCGTCAAACATTTTAAAACTGCATTAATGCCAACAGTACTCCCTTTATCGTTAGAATGAGACTAAAAACATTTGATTCCTTTAAGTCCATATTACATATTGAATCAGGGATTATCGGGAATAATTTTCAATTAGAATTGGGAAATGCTTTACAATGGCATTAAGGTAACATATATATCGAATCAAGGATTTGTACAAATTTATATTGAATTATCAAGAGCACCTTAATTAGTTTAGGGGCATGTTTAAGCTGTATTATGTGCGATCGTGGATTTCGAAAAAATCTTCCAAAAATCTAATTGACTTAATTTATTTGTTTGTTTGAGATTTATAGACCGCTAAACTACTTAACCGAAAACTACTGGATAAAATGTTCATAGAATGATCTCTATATACCCGAAAGTAACATAGGCTATAAAAAATTTCGATAGGACGATTGGGAGAGGTACCCCCCATACAAAGTAAATATCGATTATCGAATATTTAAGGAACCACTTCATTGAGAATTTTAAAATTTGGTACCAATAACTTTTTCAAGGAACTTTTTTACGAGGCAAAATATGAGACGGATAGGATCAGAGGAAGGGGTAGCCCCTATTCAAGGCAAATGTTAATCATCGAATAGCTAAAGAACTATGACAGCGAGAAATTTCGAATTTGGTGACAACCATTTATCAAGGAACTGTTTAATTAGACAAAATAAAGGACAGATAGGATCAGGGGTAGAGGTAGCCTACATACAAAGAAAATGTTGATAATCGAATATCTAAAGAACCACTTCATCGAGAATTTTCAAATTTGATACCAATAATTTTTTCAAGGAACTATTTTTCAAGACAAAATTTGGGGCGGATGTAATCAGAGGGAGAGTTGGCCTCCATACAAAGAAAAATTTTGTTCATCGAATATTTAAAGAATAGTAAGAGCGAGATTTTCAAATTTGGTCCCAATAATATTTTCAAGAAACTTTTTTACGAGGCAAAATGTGAGGCGGATAGGATCAGAGGAAGATGTAGCTCTTATTGATCATGGAATACCAAAAGAACTATGAACTATTTTCGAATTTGGTGACAACCACTTTCTCAAGGAACTGTTTAACTAGACAAACTGAAGGACGGATAGAATCAGGGGCAGATGTAGTCTACATACAAAGAAAATGTTGATAATCGAATATCTAAAGAACTGAGGATTTTTTAATTTGGTGCCAATACATTTTTGAAGTAACTGTTTTACTGGAGAGCATTAAAGGCGGAGTTGTCCCTCATACAAAGAAAATGTTTATTATCAAATATCTAAAGAACTATAACAGAACTATAACAATAGTTTTCAAATTCGACCCTAAACACTTTGTCAAGAATTTGATTTATTGATCAAAATATAGGACTGGAGGGTCAAGGGAAAAGATACTCCCATACAAAGCAAATATGAACTATCGAATATTTAAAGAACTGTTGAAGTGGGAGCATTCAAATTAGTTTCAATTACTTTCCCAAAGATCTTTTTAACTGGCCAAAATGTAGCACGGTTAGCACCGAGGGCGACAAAGAGCACCGGGTCTTAGCTAGTAAGTTTATAACCATTTGTATTACCAGCGAAATTACTTGATCTGAATTTAAATACAGAGAATTTGAAAACAATTTACATTTGAACCACAGACAAAAGAAATTGTTAATCATTCTCGCCGGATCGTGTAACTGTGCTTAATTAAGGTTCTTTAAAAATATTTTTTTGAAAAAGAAAAAAACGCAAACGGAACCCAGAGACATCAGTTCTACTGATTACCGAATCCTGTCAAAATTTAGTTAATTCCCTCCAAAATTCTACTACTTAATGGAGAGTGGAATGATATCCTATACTAAGATTCTTAACACTTCCCTAATGTTCATTCCCAAGGCGGCATATTTTTGTGCCAATAAAACAGAAACCTTGTGGAAAAGAAGTTTTAAATTTATAAAAAATGTTAAAAAATACACACAATCAAAATGATTGGTGGCAATTTGTAAGTAAAATGTTCAAAAGATAATAAGAAGAAGGAAAAAAAGTAATCCAACTGGCCCGGGTTTGTAGACAAAAAAAAACGTTGCGAAAAAAAAGCGAAAATGCAATGATTATGAAAACATTTTAGTTTCCCTCTCACCATCGTCCAGCGACTAAACACTTTTTTCAATTACATATTTTCCATTTTTTTTTTAATTTGTATTATTTTTGTTGTTGCAATATGTGTCAGTTTGTTATGAAATCATTTTTAATGAAAGAAATCTGAAATAAAAAAACTCTGACTTACGTCCATTTAACCAGAAAAAGTCTCAAATTTAATTATGGCAAAACAGGATACTAAAACACTTAATAATTTAAAATTTCAAATCGAATCAATCGAGTATTAAAACGAACATTTAAAATTACATTAAATTGTAATTAATGTTTTTTTTTTCTGTTTCAATATAGAGAAACGCACTTTATTGGCTTGATTTGGCCACTAGTTCGCTTGCAAGCGATTTGTGTAATTTCCGTTAAATGTTTAAAAATCACAAAAGTTACCTGCTGTTTGTCACATTAAATGCAATATTTTTTTAACATTTTCATCACACAATTAAAATGCTGCTGCTGTTGCATTTTTTAGTTTTAGTTTATTTTAATTTAATTTTGAAAATTCCTTAAAAAAGTGCGTAAAAACAGGATTGTTTTAATGCTGCATTGAAAATACAGTAACATGTTTCATCAACATGTTGCTAAAATTTTTATTATATCAAACATGTTTGATTGCGTGTTATTGAGTTGAAATGTATTTTTGTTATTGTTTGAACTGAAATGTAAACAAATAGATTTATGGTTGTATTTTTCTTTGTGTTTGTGGGTTTTGAGAAAATTCACAGTGGGAAATTTTTAATTAATTAGAAATTTGTATATAAATAACATCGATTTTATTATAAATAAATATTTATTTTGGTTAATTTTTTTCAATTCTAAGAAAATAAGGACTGAGATCAAAAACTTATTAACACACGTTTTTCATAAAAACTTTACACCCAAGTATTATAAGATGGGATTAACAGGAGGGATTTTTAACCGGATTTGACAAACTTTTAACATAAAAAACATGTTAAAATGAATTTTGATCGATTTAACCCCATATTATATATCGAATCAAGGGTTTGTACAAATTGATATTGAATTATCAAGAGCACCTTAATTAGTTTAGAGGCATGTTTAAGCTGTATTATATGTGATCGTGGATTTCGAAAAAATCGTCCAAAAATCTAATTTTGTTAATTTATTTGTTTGTTTGAGATTTATAGACCGCTAAACTATTTGACAGAAAACTACTGGATGAAAATTTCACAGATTGACCTCTATATACCCGAAAGTAACATAGGCTATAAAAAATTTCGATAGGTAGATTGGGAGAGGTACCCCCCATACAAAGCAAATATCGATTATCGAATATTTAAGGAACCACTTCACGGAGAATTTTCAAATTTGGTACCAATAACTTTTTCAAGGAACATTATTACGAGGCAAAATATGAGACGGATAGGATCAGAGGAAGGGGTACCCTCATTCAAGCAAATGTTAATCATCGAATAGCAAAAGAACTATGACAGCGAGAAATTTCGAATTTGGTGACAACCATTTATCAAGGAACTGTTTAATTAGACAAAATAAAGGACAGATAGGATCAGGGGTAGAGGTAGCCTACATACAAAGAAAATGTTTATAATCGAATATCTAAAGAACCACTTCATCGAGAATTTTCAAATTTGGTACCAATAACTTTTTCAAGGTACTATTTTTCAAGACAAAATTTGGGGTGGATAGAATCAGAGGGAGAGTTGGCCTCCATACAAAGCAAATTTTGTTCACCGAATATCTAAAGAATAGTAAGAGCGAGAATTTTCAAATTTGGTCCCAATAATATTTTCAAGAAAGTTTTTTACGAGGCAAAATATGAGACGGATAGGATTAGAGGAAGAGGTAGCCCTCATTCAAGGCAAATGTTAATCATTGAATAGCTAAAGAACTATGACAGCGAGAAATCTCGAATTTGACTTTTTTGTAAAACATGTCGGTTATTATGTTTGATGACAAACAAGTTAATCTGATTAAAATGAGTGATCGGAAAAAGTGCCTACTAAAATTATTAAATATTTTCAACAAAACCCAACTTGTTTTTAATTTTATTGAACATTACATGGATAACTTGTCCTTTGATAGGAAACCTAGTTCAGGTAAAAGGAATGACCCAGGTAATCATTTTAAAGCTAAAAACTAGAAAAGAGCTCCCAACACAAACACCAGGAAAACAGTTCGGTAAGCTCAGTGTTCGAAATATTTTATCAAAAAGTTAAACTATTTTCACAAAAGTTAATGCAGACTTAGAAGCATACATGGCTCAAAAATTCCTGCTGCTAAAAGCAAAATATTTTTATGTTTTTAATCAATAGTGATAAAACTATTTCATTAACTTGTTATAGGGCCTTCCATCGAAGATCAATAGAGCCCACTTTTATACACTTCTATTGTGATCTTCAATTCTTATTTAACAAGATTCTAATATCTTCTCACTAATCTTAGTCCCGGGTTGTTTGCACGACTTGCCTTTCTAGGTATAAATAAATTATTATTGTTATTGTACCATTTAAAGACCTCATGACCAGGATGGCAAGTCTGACCAAAAATAAGTAGACACGTAACGAATGGAAGTAGCACACATGATAGCCATACCAAGATCTTTTCTGAGAAATTTCAAATGCTTCTGTATTCTAAATTTCTCTAAAAATAATAAATTTTTTAGCAGGAAGTAGCGAAAAGTCTGCCGGAATAAAAGTTTTATAATCGATTACGTTTTTAGAAAACCGACTTAAATTTTTGTGCTTTGTTTTTTGGAATCTAATAGTTAAGGAACTCTTTGAGCCTTGCATGTTTTTAGTCCTGCATTAGCTCTAACTTTCCCTACTACTGTACTAACTGGGCTGCTTTCCTACCAGATGTGTTGAGAGCTCTTATAAAAATGCTTTCTTGTTTTTGGGTTTATAAACTTTATGTGTAGTATTACTTTTACCTATAGTTATCTCGGCACTGGAAACATATTGACGGCTGACCTTTGGATTGTTAGCTTACTTTTTTTGAGGTCAAGTTGTTGTTATTGAAAATTTGTAATAATTTGAGTACGCATTTTTTTCTGGTCACTAATTTTAATCAGATTAACCTTATATTCATAAACATATTAATTGATATGTTTTATGCAACTATTCATCATAAGAAACTTAGAATAAAACTTGTGTTAAAAGTTTTAATTAAAAATGTATGTTAAGTATTTTTCAATCTCATTCTTGATATATTAAAAGAAATTGTTCATTTAATGCGTATCTTTCAAAATCGATGTAAATTAAAAAAAAGCAACTGCGAAACTAGCGACTCCAGTTTCGCATACATAACGTCTATTGAAATTGTAATACGGTTTTATAGAAATTTATTTCTAAATATTGTTATTATATACAATTAATAATTTATTTTATAAAGCTAAAAAGATTTAAACCCATTATAAAGTAGATTTATTCTTGGACAACATCAATATCCGAACTTGTTGCTGTCGGCTAAAGCATTTTAATATTTAAATATTTCTTTCAGTTCGGAATTTAAAAATGAAAATACTTAGAGATGTTTTCTAATAGAGCTTGGCACTTTACCCTTTTAAATAATAAGAATTTTGAACTATTTGTTTGATAACTAAACGCCATTGGAATATAATTATATCTTCTATATACTTTTCTGTTTAAATTTCATAATTTTTCCTACCAGAAGTTTTATTACGGTTTAAATACCTTTAAAAATCATCAGAGATTAAGTTCTTTTTAATTTCTTATTTTAATATTTTTATTACCTGCTAAACTCAAACATTAGCAACCACTGTGACTGCTCTTCAAACATGTTTTATTGAGTATAACACTTTTATTTTCTAACTATTAAAACATGTCTGTAATATAAACACAACATGTTGCAAACATTACTTCATACCTCCCAACACACATACACACCATGTTGGCACAACATTTACTTGGCATCTACAACACCTTGTTAGATACACAACCATAACAATGGATTTTAATACCGTAACAACCTTTGAAACGTGAGGTACAAAATGTTTAAATTAACGGATAAAAAAAGACAATTTTAGAAAGAAACGTTACTAAAAACGCAAGCGCGAAAGAGAAAACTGAATTAAAGTTAATGTTAAATAATAAACGAAATAAACCCCCCAAATTATAGAAACAAGAAATGAGAATAATAATAAAATTAGTGTGTTAGTAATAATAGAAATAAATTAATAACCAACTGAAATAACAAGTGAATTATAAATAACCTTTAAATAAAAGAAAATCGATCAAACTTGATGTTTACAAAAAAGGTGAAATAGAGGAAAATAAACGAATTTTGGGAATGCCACAACAAAAAATGTGAAGATAATCGATTTGAAATAGAAATATAATTTGTAAAACGATAATTTCGAAAGAAAATTGAATTTAGTGTTTATTTCAAAAAAATCTCCAATTAAAGCGGAAAAAAACTTTTGCATAATTTGTGAAATCTTAAGCTGCCATGATTTTTAAAATAATTTGATTAACAAATTTCTGGATTTTTTCAATTTCGTTTTAATAATTTTAAAAATTGCATTTTGCTGTTGATTTATTAAAAATTATACTCTGATGTATAATATTTATTATCAAATCGTTATACAGGCAAAAGTGTTATAATTCTTTCACTAATTCACACGAAAAAAAATTTAAATTAAACTGAACTCACTTTTTGTTTAAATCAATTAAAGAAAAAAAGTGTGGAAAAAATTCAGTTGAAATTTGAGTAAAAAATAACGAAATAAAAGTGAAATTTGAATTTTAAAAAAAGTTTTAAACAATTTTTCCAAAAATTTCTTAAAAAAGAAAAAAATTAAAAGGAAATAAGTGAAATATCTAAAAAAATACTTAAAATCTAAATAAAATACTCATTATCTAAAAAAAGTACCAAAAGTAAAAAAAAGTACTCAAAATAATACTTAAAAGTAAACAATTAACTAAAAATTATTTATAATAATTGATTTTTTTTTATAAAACAATTTTAAAAATTTGAAAAAAATCATAAAATTAATTTAAACAAATTTTACATTAAATTAATGATACGCATTTAATGTAAAAATTAATTAAAACAAATGTAATCAAGAAAATCTGATCAAAATATTAAGATATTTTAAATAAAAAGTTCTAAAAACTTTAAAAAAGGTGATAAAGCTTTAAAAACCATTTGAACAAAATTTACATCAAACTGATAATGTCTTTTTAATAAAAGAGTTATAAAAAACTTTGGTACTTGATACGAGTTAATCAAAAGTATTAAATATTAAAAAAAAACCTTAAAAATTTCCTTAAGATTTTAAAATAAAAATAAACAAACTTTACATTAAACCAATGACATTTATTTAATGTAAAAATTAACTGAATTTGTTAAGTGTTATAAAATTGATTAAAAGTGAAATAAATTTTGACAAAATTTACAAATTTAACTAAATATTAAAAATTTGCAAACAAAATTTTGTGATTTAATAAAGAGTGAATTATCCATTACATCGATTTAGCAATAAAATTAATTGCTTTGAACAAAAAAGAAAAAAATTAAAGTATAGAAATAAAATTAAAGATTTGAATAACAAAAATCTTGCCAAATCGGTCAACCAAATCAATTAATAAGTTAATCAAAAAAGCAAAAGCAATTAATTAAAATTTTAATCAATATAACAACATCTTAAAAAAACTGTGATAATTTAAAAATTATTCAAGAAATTGGCAAAAAAGCAAAGAGATAATTAATCATAAAATAGAAATCTACAAAATATCAAAACAATTTGTTTAAAACAAACATAAGAACATAACATTAATGACAATTAGAGCAAATTATAAACCCGCATAAATTAATAACAAACATCATCTGAAACCTAAAATTACACCTGAAGAAAACCAAATAAAACCATCGGCAGAAAAAGAATCAGTAGCTGAAGTCTGCATTTGGAAGTAAACAAACTTAATTTAACTAAAGTTGTTTTTAGTCTAGTTAATATAAAACCCAACCAACCATTATCTCCTCAAGTCATCTTCATTTGGAACCTGCAAAACGTCTTCTTCATAATTAAAATAATTAATGTGTTAAATTTTTATTTAAGTTTTTTTGCACATTATTTTCTATTAAAAATTTTCTTTTTTTTTTGATTTTGCTTAATAATTTATATTAAATTAAAGCAAAAATGTATTTAATACAGGTGAGCTAATCAGTTTTTATTTTAATTATTTTTTAAAAATTTTATTACTTTTTTTAAAGCAACATTTTTATTGTAATAAATCTATTATTTATCTCTTTTTTACCTTAATCCATTAAAGTTGTTTTATGGTCAAGGCTTTTTATTATTAATCTTAAGTTCGGTATTTTTTTGTACTTTTTTATATTCAGTTTATTATGTAAATTTCTCTTTTTTTTGTTTCTAAATTGCAAACAGGTTTTAATTTTTTTTTTTTCGAAAAAATAATGTTTATTTTTTAGAGCTTTAGAAAAAAATTTAATTAAAAAAAATTGTTCAATTGCTTTTTTGTCAATTAATTAAAATAACAGGGGAAGGAAGCCTAGGGCAAGAACTTCAAACACTTTTTTGAAACTATATATTATTCATACAATATTGAAAAAAAGACTTTAATTTGTGATATCAACTTATGAATGAATTTTTTATAATTTATACAGAAAGCTTCTAAAGAAATGCTTTAGTACTATAATGTAGTTCCTAATTTCTGTTATAAATTATATATCATCCGAAAGATATGCTTTTCAGCTACTCATTGAATATATCATTCAAATCTATATCGTTTTTTGAAAGCATATTATCATGTCTGTCCTTCTGTCCATCCCTAAAAATTATTTGTATACGCAGATATAGAAACAGATTACTAATGCGATACCAATGAAAGGAGTAAATCATGTCTTAACGGCACTTAATATATATTTTCTGAAAGCCTTAGTTTTTAATTAAGGTTTAAATTTAATCTTTTATTTAATACCTCTGGCTATTGCCTTTAACACACGTCTGTCCTTCCGTCTATCCAGCTGTAATTGCTTTTTAAAAAATCATTTGTAGATTAAAAAAAAAAGATCGATTAAGTGGGGTGTAATACGAAGTAGTAAATATTTTCTTAATGTATATATCATCTAATAGGTATTTTTTCAATTTTATACAGCTACATCCAAGTCTATAGCTCTTTGTAAAGGCATATAATATTGTCTGTCCTTCCGTCCATCTATAGCAAAGATTTGCATTCACTGATTTAAAAACTATATTTCTAATAAGATTTCATTATAAGGAGTAAATCGTATCTTAATAATACATAATATATATCATCTGATAACCTTAGTTGTAAATTAGGGCTTAAATTTAACCCTTTTTCTAAAGCCTTTAAATAATATTAGTTACAAATGCATAATTAAAACATTTCATTTAAAGATTTAGAAACAAACTGTTTGTGGAATGTGGTTGAAAGAAATCATGTCTTAATAATTTTTAATATATATATCATCTAATAGCTGTAATTTTAAACTAGGTTTTTAATAAAATAACTGGCTAAATGTATCCTTTTAACGCCTTTAAACCTTGTCTGTCTGTCTGTCTGTCTGTCTGTCCGTCTTGCCGTACTTTCATTGTATAACAATATAAATTATAGATTTAAAAATAAATTCAAACTGGATGTAATTCCAGGCCAGTGAATCATGCTTAAATATTATACATCATTTAAAAGGTTTATTATTATACTAAGATTAAAAAAACTAGCTTATACGACTATCAAAAGCTTTTAAATAGCGTCTGTCCTTCCGTCTGTGCAGATTTAATTCCAACGTAAAAATAATCATTTAATTAATGTTTGATGGACGGTCGATAATAGAACGTATCTTTATATTATATATCAGCGTAGTAAAAATTATTGATTTAAAAATAAAACAATTGAGTAATATTTTCACTACATATCGATTAGCTTCTCAACTTGCACAGTGGATCATAGTCAAATTATTTTTGAAAATATGTTAGCTATTGATCGGCTTTCAGATTTTAATAAGATTCGTAATAGAGGCAAAAGGGAACTATATATTTTAGAGTATTGAAAGGAGTCTCCATAATTTATTCTGTAAATTAGCGATTAGTTTAGGTGGATCTGGTCTAATATTACTCTTAATAATAAGATCATGTAAATGAGAAATGAGAGAAATTATTGGAGACCACTAATAATACTATTATTGTTACTGGTCATATTATTATCATATTCTTTATTATATTATGATTAATAATCCTTTCACTCACTCTAAATCAAATGCACATTTAATTTAAAAAAAAAACAAGAATTTTCTCTCACTTTTTCTCCACCATTTCTTGCACTTCTAGAGGTCCCTCAAAAGCCTTTTGACTTGATCTTATAGCCATTAAAATACCAGTTAATAATATGCAAAATTCCAACATCTTAGCACGATAATAAGTCTAAAAATATAATTGTAATTCAGTTTCCATATATTTTTGGAAATAAAATTCTTCTTACCTTTCTTATGTAAACGTTTAAGGGTTCCTGACCCCTTATATGATGCCATTCTAAACCACGATATAACCAATATGAGGGCCATGCAATAATGCCAGTTATTAAAAAGGGTGATATAGATTTTACATGATTTTCAAATTCGGAACTTTGCACCAGTAAACGTACATCTTCGCCAATGTTGGGTTCTAGGGGAAGAGGTATTAATAATTTCATTGTTTTTTTAATAGAAATTTTCATTAGTTGACTTACTTTTTGGTTCTTTTTTAACGAATAAAGATTTGTAAAAATCTCGTATTTTATCTAAGAGACTCATTATGTTCGACCGATTTTTTTTCTAAATTTTTTATAAAACAGATTTGTTTTACTGCAAATTTTTAAACCATTTTTTTGGACCAAAATAAAGAAAACTTTTAATGAAATATATTTTTAGAAATACGAATTACGAAAAATATAAAATTATTTTTTATTTTTCAAGTTGTCAATTAGTGACTTTAGTTAATTTTTTTTTTCTCTGAAAGCGAATTGAGTTTGTCAAATTTTGAAGGCGAATTTAAATTATGTTTTGTTTCTTTTTTCATTTTGATTTTTGTTTTTAAGGTTCTTTATTGTTTGATTTCTATTTTAACGTTTAATCTGATTGGAGGTATTTTCAGGTACCTCGATTCCATTATTTTCCATTAATGAAGCCACCGTTAAACCAAACATTATTATGGAAAATTGCATAAATTTTGCCTGTAAATAAGTCTGAAATGATCAAGATAGAAATTGGAAATTATGAATCGATTTGAATATAAAAATGTGATTTAAAATTAGAATAAATGGGACCTTCAACAAATTTTGAAAGTTTTGATAATTCGCAGAAATTTATCGAGTGGTAATAATTTTTATTAGAACTATTTTGTTACCTTATAATATATAGTCGTGGTTCCTTAAGTGTAAAAAAATTTCAGACTGTTAAAAATTTGTAGAAATTTGTAAAATTTTCTCGAAGTCATAACAGATCTTTTTTCTTCTTGTGATCGAGCGATCTTACAGAAAATTTCCATATTTTTATTTAAAAGAGATCGTAAATAGAACTGATCAAGATTCCTTACATTATAAAATTTAGAATATAAAAAATAATTCGTATAAAAATAATATTAAATATTAATTTTATATGTCCAACTGATCTTCATATAGAAGAACAGTACTCGGAAATCTGAGGTAAAGGAATTTCAGAGAGGATTTTAAAAATTGGTGAAACTCTCAGAGAATTAAAAACGAATTTCTAAAGAATAAATTTTAACAAATTTAAGTAAACAGTTCACCGATTTCATATCGAATCTTGATCGAGATCCTTTATAAAAATTTCTTAGGATTAAAATTAGTGAATTGTCTTATAAATATTCAATAGAAAATCGGTCGATTTGTGGACTCCTTGAAAATCCTTTTAAATTCACATTAAATAATCAATAATACTGCTCGTTAATAAAGGTTCTTCGATTCGGAAACGGGAGAGTTTTAGTACATTAAAAGTATTCCACCACAGAACAGTCAACTGTAGTTTGGCATGACCACAAAATGATCTTGATCACTTTGTTTAATCGATCGATTTTTTTCGGGAGGTAGATTTTGTTATTTTTAAGCTTTTTAGATGCCTGATATATAATTCCCACGATGTCTCTAAATAGCTATAAAACATCGAAATTAACGGAATAAATTTTTATCTTCCATTTTCCACTTTTTTGTCAAAAAAAATTAAGATCAAACATAGAGTTTTAAATATAGGATTTCGAAAAAAATCCTGGGTGTTTGACCGATATAAAGGACAAAATATTGCAGACTTAAGAACTAACACAAGATGTATAAATAATGTCCTGGATATATACAAATTTTTATATCAAAAGAATCTGAAATAATGGAGGTTTTCAAACAAAAAAAATCTAGTCAGATTGGTCCATATATGGGTAATGACCTCAGACACTTTTGAATCGATACAGGATATACAAAGAACGTTTCCATAGATGAAACCCTTTCTCTTGCTCACTTACCTTTTGTATATACATTGGCAGTCTTGTACTCTGTCTATAACTACTCCATTCTAAGCCTCTATACAACCAAAATAGAGGCCAAGCTATAAAACTGGTTAATATATAAGGTTTAGTTTTATTAAATTTGTAGGCAAAATCTGCCGGTAAATTGTTGCTAACAAACTCATGAAATTGCTGTTGAAAGGCATTAAATTGTGGAAAAGATTTGGTAGCAGACAAATCCTCTTAAAAAAGAGAAAGAGATCGTTAGAAAGTGCATATATCAAAAAAATTCCTTTATAAATTTACCAGTTTTACTTTCCTCTGGAACCACTAAAGCCTGAGACGATTTAAAAGGCCAAAAATGCATTTTAAGATATTTTGATTGAGAATTTTGAATATTAAAAAAATGAGATAAAAATTAAAAAATAAAAATTATTTTGTCATAAAAAACAATAAAATAAAATTGAGTTTTTGACAAATTTTTATAAAGATGTGAAAAATTAATAGACTTTTTTAGGAGTGAACATACTTTTTTCGGATACTGTTATCGTTAATAGTGTTTCAGTAGCTGAAAGCCTATTATTACACGTTACATTGTTTTGGACTTGGAAATGACAATTGTATGATTTTCTAGTAATTTAGCATGAAATCGTTTAGTGTAATAAGGAGTGAGATCGAAAAATTCTTAACTTAAAAACATGAAAAAAAAATATGTCAGTTATTATGTTTAATTTCAAAACCGGGGAATGAGTGATCAGAAAAAGTGTGTACTAAAAATTATCAAATATTTTTTAACACCGGGAGAACTTGTCCGTTGATAGAAAACCTGGTTAAACTATAAGGAATGGTTCACATGGTGTTTCTAAAATCAAATAGATAGAAAGCATTTGCAACAGAGCTTCCAACACATACGGTAGAAAAGCAGTCCGGTTAGCTTAGTGCTTGGATTATTTGGTACGAAAAGTTAAATCTAACGCTGGTTTAAAAACATACAAATTGAGAGGCCAAAAACGGAACACGGAAATTGAAGCCACGTTTTTTTTTAATCTGGCTGCACAATGGATGACGAAACGATGTTTAGTAGATTTTTCGCAATTGTATATTGTTAGGACCCAAAAGCAGTCAAAATTTTCAAAAGAGTTCTTGGTATGGCAAGCAAAACCGGACTTATAAATATCGAAATATTCATCAAGGAATGTTTACAAAAATGGCTTCTTCCATACAAAAGATTTTATTAATTTTTGCCTGATTTGACATCCTGTCACTATGGTAAACAAGTCCTTGAATAATAATGTGGTAATGGCACCGAAAGTCCTTAGCCTTGGGCCTGGAGAGATTTATTGGGCTCTTGTTAAAAGAGAATTGAAGAGCACAAAAAAGGGTGTACAAAACTGTGGTCGCTATTGAACGGAGGTGGAATACTATTTGAGCAAAGTGACAGAAAAACAATAATGGAAGGGTTAAGTGGTTTAATTTAAGTGGTGTGTATATTAAGAATATTTCTATCTCATTCCTTAATAATGTTAATTTCCTAAAACTGTTTATTTCTTAAATTAAAAAAAATTTATTATTAAACTTTTTTAAAAACCATTTCAAAAACTAAAATCTTACGGTTCTTTAAACAAATGCCAAGTCATGCAAAACTAACTAGAAACATTAATATTTTCTCATTTGTAACATTTAAGATCTCCCCCTCTCACTTCATCTTTAAGCCCCCTTCAAATGCATTTCAAACTCTCTTCACATGCGTAAAGAGAATGAGTTTTCCCATTTAATTTTTTCTGGAGACAAATTATAAAAGAAATTTCATTCCAAAATCTTGATAATTATTTTCAATAACTTATGGCATGACTGAGCAACCGACTGACCGATCGACCACTTATCTCTTTAATCTTATTGGTCTAACATTAGAAATAATTTTGAAAATTCCCATAAATTTTAAATTTGTCTTGAAGAGAAAAATATTTATTTGTCTTAAAAATAAATTGTGTTTTTGGTCTTTTGTTGAATAACAGAAATTAGTTGAAAAATTGGCATTGTTTTATTTGTATTTCTCTGAATACCGTTATAAACTAAATACGTGTTTTAAGCATGGACTAACTAAAAGAAATTATTGTTTTGTCATCAATACAAATTTGTTATTGACCATTAAGTTTATAAGACTGACAATTATATGGCTGAATGACTGGACAGACAGACGGACGTACAGACAAATAGACATTATAAAATCACTCAAATTTGTTCTTTCATGTGTAACGTTTTATTCGATTTTTTATGGTTTTTTAATTTATTTTCTTATTAAAGTTTATTAGTTTTTAATAAAAATTATATAATTATTAGAATTAAATAATAATTTTAATTATAGAGAATGAATTTATATCATAAAAAGTTATATTTCAAATCAAACATAACCTCAAGGTTCGCTTTGCCGGCTTTTTAGTGCTTCAATGCGACAGCTATAGAACTCAAAATTGGTTTTCATTTCAAAATTGGTTTTCATTTCAATTTAAATTCATTGGCATTCAATTGGCTGAATAGAACTGTGGTTATAAAACGATTTCTGAAACCAACGATGAAAATATTTTTACCGAAACGAATAAATTTTAATAAATTCCCAACGTAGCTTTAAATTTAAAAGCAGTAAGGCATGAACTATAATACGATTGCAGTCCAACAATAGTATGGGCTATAGCCCAACAATACTATAGATTATAGTCCTACTATAGTACTGACTCTAGTCCGACTATGGTGTGGAGTATATTCCGAATGTAGTATGGTCCATAGTCCGACTACAGTATTCTCTATAGTCCGTCTACAGTACGGTCTATAGTCCGTCTACAGTACGGTCTATAGTCTGACTACAGTATGATCTATAGTCCGACTATAGTGTGGTCTATAGTCCGACTATAGTGTGGTCTATAGTCCGACTATAGTGTGGTCTATAGTCCGACTATAGTGTGGTCTATAGTCCGACTATAGTGTGGTCTATAGTCCGACGATAGTGTGGTCTATAGTCCGACGATAGTGTGGTCTATAGTCCGACTATAGTGTGGTCTATAGTCCGACTATAGTGTGGTCTATAGTCCGACTATAGTGTGGTCTATAGTCCGACTATAGTGTGGTCTATAGTCCGACTATAGTGTGGTCTATAGTCCGACTATAGTGTGGTCTATAGCCCGACTATAGTGTGGTCTATATTTCGACTATAGTGTGGTCTATAGTCCCACTATAGTGTGGTCTATAGTCCCACTATAGTGTGGTCTATAGTCTGACTATAGTACAAATTATATTTTGACTATAGTATGAACGATAGTCCGGCTCTTTTATGAACTATAGTCACACTATTGTATGGTCTATAGTCTGACTATAGTATAAATATGGTCTATAGTTCGACTACAGTATAGTACGACTATAGTATGAAGTAATATGAACTCCAGTCTGTCTATAGTGCGGAGTATATTTCGATTATAGAATGCTCTATAGTCCAACTGTGGTATTGATTATAGTTCAACAATATTATGGACTTACTTGCTTTCGTTTTGGACATTATTATATATCAACGGACCATATATCCTCACAAGTTGGACCATTCTATCCATAAAAGAGAGAGAAACATATTCCAGCAATTCTTTATAAATTGGCAACTTATTTTTCTTTTAACAAAACAAATTCTAGATTTACCAACAGCAGGAAATGATGCTTAAACCATAACATTACCAGTGCCAAAATTACATCTTAGACCGTGTCAATAACAAGATTCAGAAAAAATTACTATTTTTCCACTTCTCTGTCGATTTCCTGCATCCGTGTTCACGTATTTGATTTACTTCTTCATAACTTTCTGAAATTAAATTTAAGTTTTGAATATAAACAAAAACATAATTAATTTCAAATACAAAAAATCTGAAATTCTTAGTAACCCAACGTTTCTTTTTGTCCACTTAAAACCTTAAAAGCTTCTTTATCTCTAAGATAATTCATTATAGAATAAGAAAAACAAAAAGAACAAATCAATCCAACTTAATTGTTAAATAGCGTTACTAAATTATAGTTATTAAAAATTTTATAAATTCAAATATTTCCGAAGATAAAATTCCACAACAAAAATGTAAGCGCTTCTTATGTTACCGAACATAATAACAAGAATTAAACTAGTTAGAATGCTTTATGCAGCAATGCCGAATCTTTAATACCCTTCACCAAACATGAGTGTAAAGTAAATACGTTATGTTTCGTACATAAACAAAAACACACACACTCACAAACGCATACATGTATAAACGTTTTTCTTAAACAAAAATAGAAACTTTGATTTGTTTACTGAACCGATTTTTTCTATTGTACCGATTTTAAAGTTTATATAACTTAATGTTATAGTAAAATGTCATGCTAATTTATCAACTAATAATTGACAATTTTACAAAAGTTTTTCGCTTGAATTTAAAGTGTGCCTCAGATATCGGTCTATATCTTTCAATACATTTAGGAGTATGGTAAATACTTAGGGCAAATTTCATTGAGCTCTATCAACTTTTGTGGATGAAAGAGTGCTTACAACAGGCAGACAGACAGACGGACATAGCTAAATCCAAGCTGATGTTGATTTGATGCAAGAATATATATACATTATGGAGTCTAAATTGTTTCCTTCTTAGCGTTACACACGGAATGACAAAGTTAAAATTCCATTTTCATTACTTGTGAAGGTGTAGGGTATAAAAACATCTAAATACTATAAAAAAATAATAAAACAACAACCCACCCATTTTGATCTTAAGTCTATTAAAAACAACAACAACACCAAAAAAGAGGTTAACAATCTAACAAATTTTTTTTGAAAACAACAAAAAATTTCGAATCTCTGTTAGAATCTTTAAAGAAAACACCTGTACTTTTATAAGACAAAAAGTGTTCGTTTACACTGACCACAGATTTTTTTAACTCGAGGCAAATTGTTATTCTTGAATTTTTGTTATTGATTCTATTTGGGGATTTTCTTTTCTATTTTATTATGATTTAAAGTTAATTTAAATTTAATAGAGATTTTCATCTCTTTTGGAGTTTTTCTTTTAAGAAACTTTCTAATTTTTCCATTATTTTATTAATTAGTTTAGAGAGCATTTTTTATAGTGAGTTACTGGTAAAACCGGGCTTAGTGGGTTTCTTATTTTAAATCTTTTTTTAGTTAAAATATCATGTAATCGTTTTGTTTAGTATTGTTTTATTTTTAATTTTTATGTTTAATTTTCTGTAATCATTTGTTTTACTTCTTGTCTTGTCAGTAATTTTAAAATGCCCTTAATTTGTTGTTAAACATGTATTTCAGTCTAAAGTCAAAAGTGGAGGATTTGATTGAAACAAATAAATAAAGACGTGGGTAAATCGTTTAAATCAAGATGCAGTAAATAGTATTTTTTATTATTTAAATCCAATTTAAATCACAATTTGTGTACAGAAATGTAAACAAAGAAAATAACACATTTTTGTGGGTTTCCAATTAAGGATATAAAAGACTTATAAACTTAAATTGATCGCCCTAAAATATTTTATATTTTAAAGAATTTAGAACTTCTAGAATACTTAAAAAAGTGATATGGCCCAAAGATCATAGTTGTACCCTATCAAAAATCGCCCAGAATTAATTATATCTAAATTAAACAGATTCCCACATTTTTATGACGAAATGCCCAAAATTGTAATTCGGGAAAAACTTTAATTTATGATTTTTTTTCAGTGTAAATTGACCTAAACCATTTTAAGTGGTTGGGGTATTAAGCGTTTGCGCAGATGTTTGTGCTGGACAGAAAAATGGTACTTAGCACTATTATTTTCAGCCTATTACAAACATTTGTGCACCGGTAGACTCAGAATCACTTCCTGAGTCGATTTACACAAGTAAATCCTTCCGTACGTCCCGCTGTCTATCCATGTAGAGTGTGTTCGCAAAGTACAGGTCGCAGTTTTAAATGAGGTTTGTCATGTGGTTTTATTTCGACCCAAAGACGATGCCCATTAAAATTTGGTTAAAATATTTCATTATTTCATAGAGTCCTTATAGAAATGTTCCCACGGAATGGGGTTTTTGGCTCAAAAAATGTGTAAAAATAAAACGATTTTAACCAAATTTTGCAAAAGGAAGCTTGTGCGAAATTAGACTATGATCGGTAAATTATATCTTATAGGTCCCATACAAACACCATTCTATCACTTTAAATCGCATAAATCTCACATAGACGTGGGAATTATAATAATATTCGGTCAAATTAAGGTAGATAAAAGCTAAAACCGGTAAGCGAAATTATACAAGAGTCGGTTCATAATTTATTCTAAATCCCACAAAACACTCCACAAAAAATCCTAAGAAAAGGAAGTTATACGAAGGCCGTTTATAAATTTTTCATAGCCGTTCTTTAAAACCAACAATGTGGTGTTGTAGGATATAGTCCGACTAAATCGACTATAACATTTTCACTTTTTTAAATTTATCTTTTTTCTTCTCCAAAAATTAAAAATTAAAAATAAAAAACTGACCACCGATTTGTTTTAAGATCTTTTTCAAATATAAAAAATACAGTCCTGAGGAAACAAATGTATTCTTGTACCCAAATTGAGCCGACTATGTCCCGAAGACTTTAAAAATTAACTCAAAAGTGGTTAAAAACTTGACTTTAGTCTAAATATCTCTCATGTATATTTTGTTAAATCAGTTTATAAATATTAGAAGTGGTCACATCTGGAGTTCTATCCCTCGTTCCTTAGACCCATTAATAACTAGAGATTCCCCGAAATCAATTCGAAAATATCTCAACAACATCCATGTGAATTATCATTAAAACAATATTAAGTAGTTCCAATGACACAGAAATATTTTGCAAAAACGACGCTTTTGAAACACTGTGAAATAAAAATTCCGATTTCAGTCTGATCAGAATATAATATAAAGCTTATTGTTTAATTCCACAGAATTCTAATACCAAATTGCGTAAATAAATCTGTTATTTTTCATGAAATTTCCCAAACGATTCGTAAAACTAGTTTATTCGAATCGTTGCCAAAAATAATCATTATTTCATTTAGTAGGTTTTTATGTCATAGATATTCATGTTATTTTCCCCCGTGAACCAAGTCCCCGGGGTAAATTGTAGTTGTTAGCAATGAATTACAAAATCGGAGAAAAAATCTGCATTCTTTTTGCCATTAGAAATTGTAAAAAAAATTTTTGTCTTTTTTTGCAATTTAACAACCTTTTAAGAGCATTTTTAATGTCTTTTGAAAATAAAATGGAACTTCAATCCTTTCATCACAAAATAACAACATTTTTGTTTACTTTTGTTTATAATTTTTCTATTAAAATTTTTATATATATATATTTTTTCCTGAGCAAAACCTGCAGCAACAATTTCTAGGTTAAAGTTTTGTTTCTATTTTCGATTTATATTTATGATTTGTTTAGTCAAGTTCTCTGTTTTAATACCCTGCACCACTATAAATGGTGAAGAGGGCAATGTTAACTTTGTCAAGTGGTGTGCAAAGCTAGAAAGGAATCATCTCAGACCCTATAATGTTTATATATATATATATATATATATATATATATATATATATATATATATATATATATATATATATATATATATATATATATATATATATATATATATATATATATATATATATATATATATATATATTCTTGCATCAAATCAAAATTTTAGTAGTTTTAGCTATTTTCCTCGGTCTGCCTGTTGATACGCTATCATCCATCATAATTGAACGCGCTCAATGAAATTTGGCCTGAGTATTTGTTATGGTCTTGAGAAGATTCCTATTTGAAATCAGCAACCTCGGTTCTGTATATTAAAAGATATAGACTGATATCTGAGAAAACCTCTAAGTTCAAACAAAAAAATTTTCCTTAAATTAATTAATTATAAATCGACTAATTAGAATCGGATTTTGGCATAATATAAAGTTATATGTACTTCATTATTATTACCAAAATTATCGGTTCAGTATAAAAAAGTTATAGTCAAAAATAAAATTAATTTTATCACTCATTAAGTGTTTCATGTTTTGCATTTAAGAAAAACGGTTAAACACGGCAATGAAGCAAAATCAACGTTGGATATAGTTGATTTAAGATCGAATAATGTTTTTTTTACTTATTTTAAATTGAACATTGTTACGTTTGTGGTGAAATAATATTGTACATATTAGAATCTGTCGATATTAAAGTACTAAACTTTCAAGTACTCAAGAAGAAGAATTTGCTGTGAAACAATTTTAAAATAACATTTTTTATCTATGAAGCAAAATCATCACTGAACAAATGTTAATTTGTTTATATTTTAGTTAATTTTAATTTTACGTTGATTGATTTCATTGTGTGTATTTAATATACGTTTGTGAGTGTGTACGTATGAAAAATAAATTATTTACTTCACATGCATTTATGGTGAAGGGTATAGAAGATTCGGCATAGCTGCATATAGCATTTTCATTATTATTTTTCAGTCTTTTCATATTCTGTTTAATGTCACAATTTCAATTAATGTTGATGAAAAAGAGATAGAGAGATATAGAAAAAAAGACTTTAATTCAAATTCAAAAATACTATTTTGTAGTCTCAAAGACTATTAAATAGTTATAAAACAGAAAAAATATTGAAGGTAAACCACATTTTTTTGTTATTCCTCCAACAACAAAAATAACAACATGTTTTTTTGTTATTTTTGTTTGGCCAAAACAAGAATGAATTATTTACAATTCTGTTTTCATAAGATCTGGCTATAATGCATACATTTCATGGTAATAACAACATAAATAAGTTCCAATAACAAAAACTGTACTATAATTTATATAATTTTGGTTATATTGTTGTTGGTGGTGGTGGTTGTTGTTTTTTTTTTGGAACTTGAAAGGTTCATTCAGTTCAGCTTATTTCAGTATTTTAAGCATGAATGAGTTTATTTTCTATTTTTTTGTATGCATTCGGAAGGGGGTTTTTCTCTTTTGTTGTCGTTTAAGTCCAAGAATGTCTTTTGCTGCATAGAAATGTTATGAATATAAAATTAAAGAGACTTGAAAATATAAATAGGAAAAATAGTCGTTTTCTTGTTTTCAGTTACCAATAAACAGCTGCATAAAAATTGTTTAGATTTGTTGTTATTTTGTTAGGTTTTTCATAGGAAATATTGCCAATATTTTGGCGTTATTGTTAAAATGACTTTGTTACATTTACAATAGACATTTCCTTGTGTCAGGAAAAGGCTTAAGATTAGTTTTATGGTGGGTTGTGTCTGGCATTTACTTCCTGAGAAATTATTTAATAAATTTAGAAAGAGTTTTTATGAAATTTGTTAAACTTGAAAAAGGATTTTTAAATTTTAGGACAAGGTATAGTCCATACTCTACTTCGAAATGTAGTCTTAACTTGTAGTGTCAATACTACTACTGAACTTTAGTCCGGGCTTTATCAAACTACAGTGCAAAATATACACAAGACTATAGGCAAACTATAGTCTAAACTTCATTCTAAAGTGTAAAGTCCTATATTTCGAAATGTAGTCTAAACTTGTAATTTCAAGACTTTAGTTTAGACCAGAGTAGTCCAGACTATAGAGCAAATTGTTATTCTGATTATAGCTCAAATTATAGTTCAGACTATTGTGAAAAATATGCTCAATAATACAGTCTTAATTGTATTCAAGACTATAAACTAAACTTTAGTCCAAAGTATAGTCTAAAGACTAATTTGAAATATAACTATGTAGTTTCAAGACTATATAGTCTTAACATAAGTTAAGAAGATGGTTTGAATTTTTAACTTTAGTAGTCCATAATCTATAGCGTAAACTATAGTGTAGACTATAACACAGACTGTAAAGCAGTCTAGTGCAAACTATTGTTCAGACTTCAATGCAAACTATGCTCAAGACAATAGTTCAAATTATAGCACATATTTAAAACTATTGTCTAAAATATAGTGAAAATTATAGTCCTGACTGTAGTATAAACTATAGTCCAGAATTCGTTCAGACTGTACAAAAAGTTACTGTCCGAAAATAAATCTAAACCATAGATTTAACTCCAGTCCAAATTATAGCTTTAACTGTAGTCTTAACTAAAAACCAAACTGTTTTCAAAACTCTAATCCAAACTATGGTTCAAGCTATATTCCAATCAATAGTTTAGTTTACATATTATAGTTTAACCTACAGTTCGTATTACAATCGAAACTATAATCCAAACTACGCCCGAAAATATTATTTTAAGATGTAGTAAAAAACATGTTTCAGTTCTAGTTCAGTTTATAGTTCAGTCCATAGTTTAATTATTACTTTATAACAGATTATATTGCAAACTCTAGTTTGACTAAAATTCAAACTATAATTCAAATTATATTCCAATTTATAATTCAAAAGATTATCTAAAGTATATTTCATGTTTTAGTTTGCACTTTGTAGATACTATGAACTATATAGACCAACTTTTTAGAATCCTGATCCCCGACAAACTCAAGATCAAAGACTATAATCCACACTAGAGTTCATGCCCAGTTCTTGTTATAATTTATAACCTCAAAATATTTTACTCATTTAATAAACTCATCAAAATGTTTCTTTTAAAAATTCTCCCATATGAATTTAAATCAAAATTACATTTCAAAACCTTTCTCACCCCCTATAAAACCTTTTTCTCGTTATGTATTTTGATCTCAACTGAGATCAGGACATGATTGGTAAAACCATTAAAGAATTTATAGAAATTTCTTCGTAATCATAAAAAATAAATCTTTTCTGTGACAAACACACGTTCTCAATATGAAATAGAATATTAATCTCTTAAGGATTTTTTCGATTTTAATGACTTAGAGAACGTCATTTAAAGGAAAATGTAAAGAATTGTTTACACAATGTAAAGAATACTCTACACAATGGCTACTGAGTGATGAGCATTAAATAGATATAAAAAAATTCTACCTGTAAAAGGATCTTAAATCATGGTTTCATATTAAAAACGAAAATTTGTTATAAAAAAACTATTTCAGGGTATTAAAAAAATCAGCCTTAAAAAATAAGAAAATTTTTACCTGCTGGACAATGATTAACGGAAAATTGAGATGGATTTGAAATGATGTAAAGAAACAGCTGTTTGATTTTGATGAGAAAACCGTTTAGTTCTTGATATTTTTTATTTAATTAATTTTGTTTTTTTCTCACCTAAATTTCGGTATATTTTTTACACTTATTTATTTTAAATGAAAGTAAAAATACTCTTTGTGGATGACTTGCAAAGCAATTTGTATACCCTTCACTATCACAAGTGTTAAAAAGGGTATACTTACTTTGTCATTTCGTGTGTAACACTAAGAAGAAATCATCTCAGACCATCTGCCTGTCTGCAGTTGGCACGTTCACATCCACAATAATTTACAGAGTTCAATGGAACTTGACTTGAGTATTTGTTAAAGTCCTCAGAAGCTTCTTATTTGAAAGCAGAGAAATCGGTTTATAATTTTAAATTGACAAATTAGAATAAAATTTTGCCATAATATTAAGTTATACGTACTTCATTGCCATTCCAAAACTTATGAAAATCGGTTCAGTTCCGGAACACCTGGTTCCTGTGTTGAATTTAAGAAAAACGGCTATGTACTATATATGTTTGTAACTGTATTTACGAATGTATATGTATGAAACACAACATATTTTCATCACACACATTTGCGGTGGAGGGTATTAAAGATTTGGCATAGCCGAATATAGCATTTTTACTTGTTTCTTCTTTTAATTTATTTTAGTTGTGACAAGTGCTTAATAGTTTTTAACAATAAAAAATATATTATTTTTAAATCATCTTGTAGAATTTGTTGTCTTTCAAAGATTTGCAGTAATTGTGTCAAATATTTAAAAATAACCATTGAAAATGTGCGGTATTTTAGCATTTTGGAGCTTAATTTGTGTGTGGGGGTATTGTGAGATTTTTAATAATTTTTATTTGTTATTTAATAAGATTTTGCTTAAAATGTTTAGAAAAATTTGTGCTCATCAGATAGACCAGAGTATTCCATATTCAAAATCTGACTTTTAATAAAATTTTGTATAAAATTTCCATAAAACAACATTTTTCCAATAGGAAATATGAAAACTCGTTAATATAAATAAAAGCTTATAATTCCCATTCTGTTTAAAATTTTATAAACTTAAGAGAAAGAACAGGTCTTAAAGCAGACTGCAGTTCGTCAGATACTTTCCAAGTTCATCAGATATGTCTGATTACGTTATATACAAAATCAGGCTACATAAAATTATAAATAAAATACTTATTATTGCCATTCGGTTTATTATATTATAAACATAAGATCTTTCATCAGATACTTTCCAAGTTTTTTTCTTCAGAACCTAATTGAAAGCTAAACATATTATCGCTTAAGAGCCGGAACTTTAACTCCAATCGATTATTATTCGCAATACATAGCCGAACAATTAATTGATTAAACAAAAGTCTACAAAATGCTTGGAGCGTTATTATATATTTTGCTATACATTTTCCATTGTTGGTATAGGAAGCTCAGGGAGTGTTTACTCCATTTTATTTAATTCCAGCTAAGTTGAGGTCTAATGCAGTTTCGCTTGCTAATATCAAAATATCCTCTATGTGTGACGTGGTGGGGAATTTTTCTAAGTTTTCATTACCTCAGTTTCTCCTAAACGTGTGGTGACCAGCATGTGGTGCTTCTTAGTTGACGTTGTCCATACTCTTCACTTTTGTAGGAGAAATTGTCTTATCCAAATTTTTAAATATTCAAGGAATCACGTTGATCATTTTCACATGCTATCGAATTGGAACTTCCAATGCGTGAATGCTTGTTTCTTTTGGGGAAGATCATTATAATATTAGAATAATTGCAGTTTTTTTTTCAAAATATTGCAGTTTAGTATGCCCTCTATGTGTGACGTAGTGGTGGTGTACTTTGCTAAGTTTTCATTCCAACTATTTCCACAAGAGATGTGGAAAGACTGACCGTCTTCTGGTGTTTCTTTGTTAATATTCTCGATATTTTTCCAAAGTCGGTTTGTTTCAGTTATGGTGGGGGCATGAATTTTTAATATGAAAAGAAAAAAACGTTGACAATTTTCACATGCAGTCCGTTTTGGACTTGGGAACTTTATCGATATTTTATTTAAGGGAATAAATCCCGAATTAAATAATTGAGAATCTTGATATACAGGGAGATGAAGTATTTATGTTTTGCTTCTACTCAATACAGCCGATGGCATTATACTTGGAAACAATTCATAGGATCCGAAATTTATAGTTTGAATTTTTCCTATTTTGATTTTAAATGGAAGGTATATAATTTATGAAATGTGAGCCGATTTTTACAATTATTTGAACAAGTAATAGGGCACATACGTTTTACACACATACGTCTCACATATCGGTATTTATATTTTAATATACTAAACCGATTTATAGTAGAAAACTACTCGAAATAATAAAAAATGCTCCGATCAAATTTCATTGAACTCTGCCAATTATTAAGCGTGCGGACAACAGATAGACAGATGTAATCTGAGTCGATGTCAGATATTGATGTGATTCATGAATATGCACATAATGGGTTTAGCGTTACAAACGGACTGACATAGTAAATAACTCTTCGCCACTTGTGATGGTGGAGGGTATAAAAAACTTAAACTTTCTTTTAGTTATCTTACAGTCTGTCAATAATCATAAAATATATAAAAGGTAATAAAACGATCAATCACATTTTTAATTTAATAATCATTAGATTTTTTAAAATTTGTTTTCCTTTGTGTAAACTTATTCTTGACAGACTGTTTATATTTAAATTTTAAAACGAAATTTTCACTACAAAATATTTTTTGTAATAAATTTTGTTCTAAAACATCTAAATTTATGATGAAACTTCTTGGACCCTTTGTTTTATCTAATGGGCGTGACAATGCCTCAATTGAAATATTTTACCTTAAACCAAACATTTTTTTTGTTATTTTTCATAAAATAAATCCCTAAATATTCTTACATAACATTTCAGCATTTGACAGTTAAAGATAATGACATTTCAGATTTATTTCTTAATGTCATGTAAATATAATTTCAATTATGGAATTTAAATCTTCAAGAATAAAATATTTGATCACACCCTTTTCGCATTATCAGCAAACATCTCTTCTCAAATTTTTATTTTCTTGATTTTTGTAAAAGTCTTCCTTAAGAATTAAATTCTTTAACATAAATTAAAACTAAAAAAAGAAGTTTTATGAACAAAAATCTCAAATGATTTCCTTAATAAATTTTATGTTTGTAATAAACCCAGTAAAACAACGACAGACATCCCGTATTACCTTCCTTTTTATACCAAAAAAAAAAACAAAATAAAATTCATGCTGCTTTTTCAGTTTTTTTTATGACACAAAATAAATTTCAAATGCTTGGAGAGCATAAACATGAAATAATCTTAATCGGGGATTAAATTTCAATATTGATGTTTTATTTTTTTGCAAAGAAAAACCACAAAGTTCAATGAATTTTATCTTGGAATAACTTTTTTAAGATTTCCTTTTGGCCTTCATCACAATAACAATAAGATTAATATAGAGCAAACCTCAAGGTATAAGTGGTATAATAGAGCTGTCGTCTAGAGTTATGACAATATCGATTACAGTTCATTTAACGGTTTTTTTTGTTTTATTTCATTTTTATCTTAGAAATAAATTTATGTCTCTTTCAATGTGTCATCCTGGTTTTTCAGCAGATTTCTTTTCACTGAATTCTAATTTGTAAAAATTATTATTTTGTTTTATCTGATAAACGTTTTTTTTTAAGGAAAAATCATTATTTAAGATTATTATTCAATCATTTTAATGATTACAGAAAATCGTATAAGAACCTTAAGGGATTTAAAATTTGTTTCATGGAAAAAACATTTATCACAATATCTTTGAGCAAGATCATACAGTCGGTCAAAGATGAAATTATACACTGAAGAAAACAATCCATTTAACAGTCAGTGTGTTTTATATTTGAAATACCAAAATATAGATTAATTGCAAAGATAATGATTAGACTATTCCGAAAAAGTATTTCACTTAGGGAGTGAGATTTAAAAATTCCTAACATACATATATGTTAATAAAAACGAAACCACTGAACTTACAGTTTTATTTTTTATTTGATTAAAGATTTTATTACAGTTTACAAAAAAATATAATCTTTGGTGACAAAACTTTGAACCTTTTTCGAAAACTTTACCAGTAACGTTTTTAAAGTGATTTCTGTCACTTAACTCGAACAGGTAGTTCATACTTTTGGACACCTTTTTTGTGATCTTTAATTCTCTTTTAACAAAAGTGCAATATTTTTCCCCTGCCCTTAGCTATGGGCAGTTTCTTAGTACAAATACCACATTATTTTTTTCACAACTCAGTGGCTTAAGGATGCCAAGCCAGGCCAAAAATAAGTGATCACATTATGAAGTCTTATGCATGGAAGCAGACATTTTTGTAAACATTCCTGGATGTAAATTTCGCTTGTAACCGAAATAAATGATTGACTTCTTTTGCCGCAACTGCTATACCATTAACATTTTGGGCATTTTGAGCATTTTGAACGGTTTTGGGTTCTAAGCCTTCTTTTGATATTTCCTTGAGCGTTTGCAGCATGAAATGTTTGACAAGAAATAGCCTGAACATACATTTCGTCATCAATTATGCAGTAAGAATATATTTTAGAAAACTTGTTAGGAACTTTCTGAGCCTTGTATGGTTTTAAACCTGAATTAGCTTTAACTTTAATAGTCCGAGCACTGAGCTAACCGGTCTGCTTTCCTACCGGATGTGTTGAGAGATCTTTTAGAACTAGTTCTTCTGGCACCGTTTAATAACATTCAAAACAGTTTTACGAAAGACTTTTTGTGAGATCAAGTTGGGTTTGTTGAAAATATTTAGTCATTTTTCTAAGCACTCTTTTCTGGACTCTCATTTTAACCAGATTAACACTATATTCATTTGTTTGTCCATTAAACATAATAACTGCAGTACCTGGATTAAAAGTTTTAATGAAAGACGTATGTTAAGAACTTCTTTTGGTTAACAAAATAAAATAAGTTTTATTAAATGATATATATAAGATTATAATATAAATATGATTTTAATATATATAAAATTAATATAATGCAATTTCATGGACCTCGGTATGCTATTTTCTTTAATAAATTGTAGAATTATTCTCTATAAATAACTTGGAAAATGTTGGCACAAAAAACCTCATTAATGCCAACAAAGTTTACAAGTACTTGCAATTTGTATTCGCCATCTAAACGAGGATCGGGTACATCAGGAACTGTCATTTCCGAGGTATTATTTATTGTAAAAATCATCTAGAAAAAAAGTAGACGAAAAATTAATATGGAGGACTAGAAAACATTATATATAATTTTTAAGGTTGAGTTCAAGTCGTGAAGTAGTCAAATTAAATTTGAAAAATTAAAAAAATTAAAAGTCCCGTTAAGTTGAAGTGAAGAAGTCTTGTTATTTTTCTAGTTCATACGATTAAGTGTTCTTGGTGCTATTTTGTGTGGAATATTTCTATAAATGCAGATGTGAAAATTAATTTCAAAAATTACAAAATTAAAATATAAAATTCTATTCGAATTTTCTTATTTAATCGATAAAATTCTATTCGATTTTTTTTATTTAATTCATAACGTTAAAAGATGCCCAACGGCATATTTTCAATCCGATCGAGAAAATATCCAAATAAATTTTCTTCATGGACAATAAAATTATACGCTCCGAAAGTGTGTTGCGTAATTTCTTTAAGAACCCTTTCAAGGGACAGTATTTTCAATGAAATCTTAGTTATTTAATGAACTAAATTTTTTCGTTAATCATTTCGACTTCTTTAAAAAAGAGTTATGTGCGTTAATAGGAATATGCACCAGTGTGAACACGTCCTCTTTCCCTTTTGACCATAACAATCAAAGAATTGAAAGGTTTCCAACTTTTCCATGCGGAAACACCAAAAATCACAATTTGTATAAATCATATTTAAAAACTTTTCTTTCTTCACTGCAATTATCATCATGTCATTATAAGATCGGCATCAATTCTAGATATAGCTATATATTAAGGTTAATTTAAAGATAATTCCAGCTTTGCGATTTGAGAATTTGTCAATTTTTGTTTACATTGAATCTACAGCTACAGTAAAATTAAAAGGATCATAATACACGATGTCAGCTCGATGAGTTATAAACTGGGACTCCTCTTAACCAACTTGGTAATAAATCAGTTTTAAACATGTGAAATTTCACTATATTCATTATCATTCACCAATATCAAGAACTAATTTTCATATGCGCTAGTTTTACACTTACACCTTTATTCAATGGACATGTTCTCTTCTCTTTCGGTATATCTTTCACATAATTATGCCATACTTCTTGAGGATTATACAGAGCTGTACACATATCCTGACGTCTTAAATTATAAACTGTATTACTCCAGGTATTACGATTTTTCTTAAAAAGTTGAAATGATACCGGATTCTGAAAACAATAAAAAAAATTATAATAATAAATGAATAAATCACATACATATATATGTATTACCATTGCTTGACCTATGTCCTTAATAAGGACTGCTTGACCATTTACATAAACACTATTATCATCTAAGAACTGAAATTTTACATTTGATATATCCAGATATTCATCTATGAAATGGACATCATCCATTTCACAAGGTGAAAATATATCTTCGTCAATTAAATCAAAATTGTATCTAAAGGAAATCTAAATGAAAGGTTATAGTTTAAGGTTTCATATATATCAATTTAGAAAAACAATTTAACTACTTACTGCGTTTGGAATAAAAATTAATATTTGAAATATTATAAATCCGCGAATATATACTTTCGAATTCATATTCACAACTACTGATAATTTCATATTTGCTTTCATGTTTAAATAAGATTTTACATTAATTTCCATTGTAGTTATTTACAGATCTTTCATTTGGTTCAGATATCGGTAACATGTAATCAGTTGTTAATAGGTGAAAATTGTAATTTAATTATAGTGTTAAATAATTTTTATAGCAACAAAAATTTTTCAGTGATAACCATAAAATTTTTATTATTTTAGATTTTATGATCTAAATTATATTTCACATTTGCTGTAAGAGAGTCATAAGTTAAAAATTCATTTTTTAGTACAAGTTAAAACACTTTTTTGACAAGAAATCCATTTCTTGAAATTTATAAATAAAAACAGAAGATGTGGATTTTAGACCTCAATATTACGGAGGATCCAAAATGAGGAGTAAGATCGAATAATTCTTAACATACATATATGTGCTTAAAAATGAAGGTAGTCCATCGCCGTTTAAACTTCAACTTTTCATACCAAATAGCACACCGAGTACGGAGCTAACCGAGTTGCTTTTCTACCGGATGTCTTCGAAGCTCTTTTGAAAATGCTTCCTTTGGGTTAGAAACTCCTTCCTACCAACGGACAATTTCTCCCGCTACTATTTAATAACATCGGAAACAGTTTGATGGCGGACCTTTGAATGGTTGACAAAGTTTTTGTGCGACCAAGTTGGGGTTTTTCAACAAACTTAAGTTTATAAATCTTTACATTATTAAAAATGGCTGTATGATCTTTTGTTGTGAATTAACTCAAAAATGGGCTCTGACATTCAGTCTATTATTTTTTAAGAAGATCGCAAGCAATTCCCTCTCAAATTTGCTTTAGTTTTAGTTGAAATTCTGGTTGAGTCATTATGTCTTCGTTTTGGGCATTAATTGAATTAACTTTGTAGGCCACGTATCTCCACAAGTTTTCCATTGGGTTTAAGTCCGACTGCTAACCACACAGCCTAACAGAGGTATGCTGTGTTTATTAAACCGGACAGACTGATTTGATATAAGTACGGTAGCATTATCTGTCTAAAAGAATCAATTTTTATACAGTTTTTCCATCCACAAAAGAGAGAAGAGCATCTTTGAGTCAGGTCAGTCTAAATTATCGTTTTTTCGCTAGAGAAAATTATACTTCGTCTGTTTACTTTATACTTAGCCACTGTTGCCAGATTTGATGATAGCATATTCAATACGGAGTCAAAGTTTATTAATCTTTTATACCGAATTAAAACAAGACTTATTGAACTGTACTGCACCATTTCGTTATCCCAAGAACTTTTGGAGAGTATCTTTAATGTGTTTATAATGATGCTGAGCTAAGCGATTTAAAAGAATTTAAAATCGTATTTAACCTCAATTAAATGAAGACATTTAGTTATTTTCGTTTAAGCGAAATAGAAATGAGTTTTCTGGAAATTTTCCGGATCATATTTGAAGCCATATAAAATTATTAAATTTTTTCTGACAATTGTTAAAATTTAATACTTTTTGGAAAAAAACTATATTTATAAGTCATTTTTATATTAAGGAGTTTTTTGATAAGTAAATTTGACGATTTGATGATTATTTCCCTTCAAATTTGACGATTTTTATCCAAATTTATTTGGCAACTGTGCTTTTTCCCCTTTTTTCCAAAGTATATTTTCGTAACTCTGCTGGTTCATTATCTAAAAATTCATGCCACAATTCTTCCGGTTTCAATACAGCTGTACACATATCATAACGTTTTAAATTATAAAATGTATTAATCCACTGATCATGATTTTTTCCTATATATTAGGACTGAAACAGAATTCTACAAATATTAACAGATAAATTATAATAATTAGTTTTAACCGAAGTATAAATTTTACTATTGCTTGAACAAAATCCCTAATTAACACTGTTCTATGTACATCTGCCTTCATTTAGAAATTCAGAAATCTTTATATTCATTTATGAAATATTTCGCATCGTGAGAAAATATTTTCATTCATTTAAACGAAACCATATTGAAAGAATGGAAAGCATATAATTTAAGGTTTCATATATCAATAAAAAAAAAATAAATCAACTACGTTCTGCATTTGAAATAACAGTATTATTAACCCGTCAAAAGTACTTTTAAATCCATGTTTACAGCTGTTGAAGTTCGATATTTACTTTAATGTTTTTAAGTAAAGTTCTGAACTATTTTATAATTTATTTTCTGATCTTTTATAAGATCTATATAGAAATAGCTTGTAGTCTAATTGTAGTGCAAAATACTTTAAAATCATTATTATTGTTTTGACACAATTTTATTAACGAAAAGTCGATACAATTCCGAATTATTATTATTCCCTACAAAAACAGTTCTTAGTTCTTTTAAAGTGAAACATATACATTTATTTTAATATATAAAAAGATGTGAATGTTAAAATTTATATTTGACTGACTGTATATAATTTGTTTTTTTTTTTATTATAAAATTTCCTTTTTAATATATAGAAAATCATTAAATAAGCTCATCGTGGACCATATTGTGTTTTATAAAACTTTAATTAAATTCTATACAAATTGAACAAAATATTGGCACAAGCAACCTCATTAATATCGACCAAGTCAATAAGTAATTGTAGCTTGTATTCACCTTCTAATCGGGGATCAGGCAAATCGGGTACTTTTATTTCTGAGGTCGTATTAATTGGAAAAATCATCTGGAAATGGAGAACAAATAAAATAAAAGAAAAATTTCCATAAGAAAAATTAAACTCTCACGATCAAAAATGTTAACTTTCTGTTTTATATCGATATTAAAATGATACCTTAGATTTGGGTTAGTGGTTCCATAAGTCTATTATCAAAATAAGACACTTACCCCTTTCTCAAAAGGACATATTCGCTGTTCCACCGGTATATTCTCCACATATGCATGCCATAATTCTTCGGGATTATATAGTGCCGTACAGCTATCACTACGTTTTGCATTATAAAGGGTATGGACCCAATCACCACGATTTTTCTTATAGATTTGGGATGAAACAGGAATCTGCCAACAAGAAACAATTAAGAATACTATATTCGGCTTTGCCGAATTTTCAAAAAACCCTCCACTACAAATGCGTATGAAGTATATATATTATAATTCGTACATATAGTTAATGTACAAACACACTCATCTTAATAGGACATACAAGTAATTTGGCTATAACATTTTTATCTACTTAACCGATTTTGATCATTTTTGGAATAGTACTGAGGTACTAAAAATTTGTCAATTTTGATTTGTAAATTATATGGACGATCTCCTATTAAATTTTGAGGCTGTCTCAGATATCGCTCTATATTTTTTAATATATTTAAGCGATTTTACTGATTTCAACTAGGAAACTTTTCAAGACAATAACAAATACTCAGGCCAAATGTCAATGAATTATTGTAGACGTGGGAGACAGGCAGACGAACAAAGTTAAATCTACTCAGATTTTGATTTGATGGAAGAATATTACATCATCTTTAGCACTTGTGGTAGTGGAGGTTATATAAATGTAATTAATTCTTATTATATCGTATATATTTTACCTTCCCTTGTCCAACATCCTTAATAATGACTATTTCACCATATGCATAAACTTGACCATCATCTAAGAACTCAAAATGCACATTTGATGAATCCACATAATCAATTGCAAAATTCACATCATCCATTTCACAAGGTGTAAAAATATCCTCATTCAATATATCAAAACCATATTTATAGGAAATCTAAAAGAAAAAAAAAGGATATATAATTTAAGTCTTCATATACATCATTTAAAGAAAGCTTCTTACTGCGTTTGGCAAAATATATAATATATAAAATATTATAAATCCGTTAAAAATTACTTTCGAATTCATGTCTACAACTGTTGATATTTTAAAATTTGCTTCAATTTTTAAATAAAATTTTTCATTATTTTACAATGAATCCATAATGAGATCATGTATTACATTCAGATATCGGTAACATGTTACGATGTAATTGTTACATGTTACGAAAAAAGCTTTAAATTCATTATAATTTTAAAACAAAATGTTTTCCTCAAACCATTAATTTTTCATTATGTTTATCAGTTTATACGATTTCAGTTATATAACGATTTATACAGGAATCGCTTATTGTGGAACCACAATCTATTATTAATTTTAATTATATATTAATTAAAAATTCTCATTTTGACTGCCCATTTAATATCAAATATCTTTATAGGTAATAAAAATTGAATTAGTAGAGTGTATTAAAGATTCGTCATAGCCTACTATAGCATTTTTAATTGTTTTTGTTTTGAAATGAAACTGGTAGTGGAAGGTCTGAAATCGAAATATTCTTAACACGCATTTCATTTCATTAAAACATATTTGAATTTTTTTCATTGTAAAACCTGTCAGTTATTATATTTAATGTCCTACAAAAAGTTGGCCAAGCATATAAAGGTCTGCCGTCAAACTCTGTCCAAGGTTGAACTAAACAAAACTGGAAGAATATGCCCCTTGTTAGAAAGCCTGGTTCAAGTAGAATATATAGCCTACAATATGTTTCTAAAGCCAAAATAAAGGAAGCAATTTCAAAAGATCTCTCAACACTTCCCGTAAAAAAGCGGCCCGGTTAGCTTAGTGGTCGGACTATGTAGTACGAAAAATTAAAGATAATTAAATTAAAAAAATTTAGAGGCCAAAAACAGAGCACGGGAATTGAAGTCAAGTTTTCTAAAAACAAAAACTTCAATTTCAAATAATTTATGTTGCTGATGCTCGAAGGAATGGTGAAGAATAGTTAAGGACCCAAAGGAACACAAAATTTCCCTTAAAAGCTCTTGGTATGACAAATGTTACCTTTCATAAGATTTTATAATGTGTCCACTTAGTTTTGTCCTGACAAGAAAAATTATGTGCTATTTGTACCATTCTTCTACTTAAATTCTTCAAACTGTCCGGAGCTAAGACCACATTTGGCTCTTGTTAAAAGAGACTTGAAAAGGACATAATATTCCATCACATAATAATTTTCAATCAAATAAAAAATAAAATTTTAAGTTTAACGGTTTGATTTTTATTAACATCTATGTTTATTTAGAATTTTTCGATCTCACTCCTTGTATAGGTTAATTTTATAATACCAGATTTATTATTTTTTTTTCGGCGACCTCTATTTATAATCTGTACGCATTGAGAAAAATATTGACACACAACGTTTCATTAATACCAACAATGTCTATTATTATTTGAGCCTTGTATTCACCAGCTAAACGAGGATCAGGAAAATCGAAATATTTTACATTTGAAGTGACATTAAATGGTAAAGATAACTGAAAATATCAAAATATCAAGATTCAAGATAAAACTGATTAAGATTTAATTAAAAATTTTTGTTTTACAAACCCCTTTTTTCATTGGACATTTTCGTAACTCTTTGGGTATATTTCTTATATACTCATGCCACAATTCTTGTGGATTAAACAAAGCCGTACATACATCATTACGTTTCATATTATAAATTGTATTAACCCACTGATCACGATCTTTCTTGTAAATTTGCAATGAAACTGGATTCTGTCAAAAAGAACATAAATTATAATAATAAACTAATATTGGGCGACGCTTGCATTTTTACCATTGCTTGTCCTATATCCTTTATAAGCACCGAATTACCAGTTACATGAACTGTACCATCATCTATAAATTCAAATGTTAAATTTGATGGATCCACATATTCCGTTGTAAAGTAAACATTATCCATTTCACAGGGTGAGTAAACATCCTCATTCACTAAATCGATACCATATTTAAAGGAAATCTAAAAAAAGGAAAGGAAATATTTTTAGGTTTCACATATATTTGTATATCAATTTAAAGAATTGAAACACTTACTGCGTTTGGATTAAAAATTATTATTATTTGAAATATTATAAATCCGTTAAAAAATACATTCGAATTCATGTTTAGAACTAGAATTTAAATATAATAAAATAAATATTTTGTTTATTTTTTAAACAAGGTTGTTATATATATATATTTTTGTAATAAATATATATTGAGATCTTGCATATGATTTAAATGCCGGTAGCATGTAAAAATTTTTTTAATAGATGAATTTAATTTAGATGCAATTTAATTGTAAAAAAAACCTAAAATTATAAATTATTTTTAATGATAAAGTTCCAGAAAGGTCCCTAAAGTTCTGATTATGTATATATAAGATAATACAAATTAAAGTATATAGGAAAAAAACTTTTACGATCTCGAAGCCCAAACCAGCGTATAAAATTTGATAGAAATTTTAATTGCACAATTTTTGCTGTTTCGTAAACTAGCTTAATTTCAGATTATTCCAACAAGTCATTTTGACTGCTTTTTTTAATTACTCTTTCTGTATTCTCAAGAGCTTCTTTACCATAGTAACAGGTTATCAATTAGGGGCAAGAATAGTGAACACATTATGAAGTTTATGGAAACCTTTTTGTTAACATTCCTTAATGTAAATTTCGGTATTTACAGAACCAAATGATTGGCTTCTTTTGCCTCAAATGCATAGTGTGCTTGTCCATACCAGGAACTTTTTGGGGATTATTAACAAAAATTTGCAACATCAAATTTTTGACCGGGAAGTTGAGAAAAATCTGTCAGAACAGATTGTTTTCACTGTTTCGTATCAAACCGGGCTTTTTTCCTACCGGGTTGTGTTAGGGGGCGCTTTTAAAATGTTTTCTAATATTTTTCGGCTTTAGCACATCATGTGAACTATTCCTACTCCCGGCATTGTTTAGTAACTTTGGGATGAGTTTAATGACAAACCTTTGAATGTTTGGCCAACTTATTACAGGACCAAATTATGTTCTCTTGAAACTGTAGTAAGCACTTTTTCTGGTCACCTATTTTAATCAAATTTACTATATATTCATATGATTGACATTAAATATAATCACGGACAGTTACAAAAGTACTTTACTAAAGTTTTAGTGAAAATTATGTGTTAAGAAATTCGTGATCTCCCTTCTAAACAGCATAACTCTCTCTACTTCATACATATGTGTATTGTCCAAAGCAGTCATTTTGACTTCTAAGAGAATTTCCAAATACTTTGGGCAATTAAATGTTAAGCAACGGAATGTTTATATTCCAGGCATTGGAACAAAGTTATGTTTATATTCCAGGTATTGGAACAAAATTTATCTAAACTCTCATATGGGAACCATTGCAAATTATTACTTTATAAAACCATTAATTCCAGGACATCCAGCGACGGTTCTTGTTATATTTAGAAAATCAACACATATAATACAGATAATCTTTTGAACCGATTTTTCTAAATTTCAAATAAATTATTTGACCATTATCCTGCGAAAATATAAAACTGAAGTATCAAAGAGAAACACTTTTTTAATCTTACAGAAAAAAATATCCTTTCAAAATATTGACAATACTTTTGGAAATATTAAAAAAACCGTTTAAAAAAGAAACACTATAATTTTTATTTTGGAATTTTGAAATTATTTTATATTAAATTCCTACTGAGATCTTGTATTAGATTCAGATATCGTTAACATGTAATCTTGTTTCTGATTGACGCAAAATGTAATTTAGTTATAATGAAAATAACTTGAAAATTACTGTTATTTTGAAAGTTTTTTTACAACAATTCTGAGAAGGGGATTCTCAAAAGATTTTCATTTTTTGCGGAAAAAATCTGAACCGATATGGAAAACTTTTAAAATTCAGTTCTACTTTTAGTAGATTCCAAATGCTGCTATATATTTTTTATATATAAAAAAATTAATATATTTTACAATGCAGTCATTTTGACTGCTTTTCTATCAATGTAGCTATAATGTTAAATAACCAGTAAAATAATTTCGAATGGAAGTTATACATATTTTGCGATTGCAGTCATATATTGTAGGCGATTCGGGGCAGATACTCGTGCACAAAAGGTTTCATGTTTTCAACGTTGTGGAAACTTCAGTATCCTTATTCTTAAAGAGTTGATAGTTGTTTGAGATGCCTTTATGGGAATTGTTAATTCATGTATTTTATTAATTTTTTCAATATTTTGAATTTTAATTTTTATGTTAAGGAGTGAGATCAAAAAATTCTCAACATACATATACAGTTTTAATTGTTTTTAATTATTTGAAATTATTGTTACAATTAACAAAAAGTAATATTTTTATACGTTTAATCACAAGTGATGAAATTTTCCACCTTTTTCGAAACCCCTACATTTTTATAGTATTTTCTGCCACATTGCTAGAACAGGTAGTTCTAGCAATGTGGCATTTAAAATCGTCTACACTTTTTGACATCTTTTTGTGCTCTTCAATTCTCTTTTAACAAGAACACAATATCTCTTCACTGCCTCTCTTGATACAAATACCACATTATTGTTCTTGCACCATTTAAAGGCTTCTTTACCATAGCAGTAGCCTTTTTTGCTATCTACCTCAATGTAAATATAAGTATTTATAGAGCCCAACAAATGATGAACTTCTTTTGCTTTGGAGTCCTTAACTTTTCTTTAACATTCTCTCGAGCATCAGCAACATAAAATCTTTTAAGATCTTCCAGATCGTCATCCATTTTGCCACAAGAATATGTTTTTTTAGAAAACTTGACTTCAATTTCTGTGCTCTGTTTTTGGCCTCTAAATTTTTAGCAGCGTTTCTGTCAGGCACTTTTTTGCCTTGTGTGTTTTAAAACCTGTATTACCTTTAACTTTTTCTACCAAATAATCTGAGCACTGAGCTAATCGGCCTGCTGCTTTCCTACTGTATGTGTTGAGTGCTCTTATTAGGCTTTAGAAACGTCATGTGGATTAGTCCGACTTGAAACAGGTTTTCTATAAACGTCCAAGTTCTCTGGATACTGTTTAGTAATATAAGAACAGTTTGACAACTTTCAACAGCTTGGAGAACTTTCTGTAGTACCAAATTGCGTTTAGTTGTACCCTACAGTAAATATATGGTGACGAGTCAACCAATTATTAGGATGTTTAATGACCCCTTCTCTTACAATGACAAAAATACTACTGGGTGTTTTTGATAACCCCAGCACATTATTGTGGACTAAAAACTAATCAAATTACACGGGGAATGATACCCCTAATAAATCTGAAAATGTTAAAGCAATTTTCTTGAAATTTCGTTGAAAAAGCTTGAATATCAAAGTATTAAAGATTAACAAAATTTTGAATATCGCTTGGGTGAGCAGTACCCCCTTATAAATGAAACTTAAATTTTTATAGGTAAAATGTTGAAATTTGACATATGGATTAATTTTTGGATAGAGCACGAAGATGTGGCATCCCCTTAAAAGTGTATTTTTTCGGAATCGCGTTATTATAAGTCTTCCTTTGGCTATATAAACGTTACTTGAGGACTCTCTAAAAGATCCCCTTAAGAGTGTAATTTTTAATGTTTTCCTACAATTATTTTCGAGTTCTTTTAATGCTACAGGAAACGTTTTATTATAAGCTTTCCTTTGCCTACATAAACATTATTTGAGATCTCTCTTAAAAATTTCTGAACCGTTATTGGTTGCAAATTTCTGAACCGAAAGTGGTTGCAAGTAAACTTATTTTTGTTTCTCGATATGTTACAAATATTAGTTTTAATTTATAACATTTGTATGTAGTGTAAAACGGTGTATAAATGTTTAGAAATAATTTCAAAATAAAAATTTTCCGCTTTAAATGATTTTTTTTTGTTTAAATCAAAATATTTTGATTTAATTTCTATTTTACTCCTTTTAACCATAAACAAAAATATTTCTACTGCCAATGGAATTTATGTATTAGAAATAACATTCAATGTCATGGAGGATAATCTATTATAATTTTATGCTGTCAGACCTGTCATGTGTTAACCGAAAAATGTTTCCATGATTCTTCTTTATATAAATCTTTTAAGGCGTGATCCACTCATTTGTTTTCTATTTAGAATAACAATGAAAGGTTTATTTGTTCTCTTCTTCTTCTTCTTTGTAATGTGAATCCTATCAATTACCTTAAAGTATATAAAAAAATTGATAAGAATTTTTCTTGTTTTTGTTGTATTTTTATAACGAACAGATTTATTTCATTCTATATCTTTGAAACATCATGTCACCAATAAATCTTTTTTATTATTTTTTATATATTTAAACGAAAACTGATTTTTCTTGTTCGAGATAAATACAATAACCGATTTTCTATTATAAAATTAATAAAATATTGAAAAGGTGAAATGTCTAATGATAATGGAAATCAAAATTTAATGAAAAAATTCTTTGTTCTTGAATGATATTGATATGAGAGGGGAGAAGAAGGCGCTATAAATATGATCAATAAAACACACCTTAATAAATCAAATTCTTTTGAAACAAAGCAAATTTTTATTCCAATAAAAACCCTAATGGGAATCGTTCAAGACCCCATAAATTATATAGTTTTAAATATTTATTTAATGGAAATATTCTTAGGTCCACACTTATAAGCTGAATTCTATTGAAATTTTGGGCAGATAACTTATTACAATCTCTTAAGTAACTTGCTACTCAAATCTAGTAACATGGCTTCAATAGAAGCACATATACGGACCGATATCTGAGACCATCTAAAAAATAAAAGAAAGAATTATTAGTGAATTAAAAAAAACTTAATGATTTTAGATCCCATGAAGAATGACTGGCAAAATTATATAAATAATTTCTAAAATATAATCAAAATCTTTAACACCTTAGTGCCACCGAAATTTGACCGGAATAAGTATCAGATAGATAAGTCGGAGTTAACAGTTTTCAGCAGGAATTAGAAGTCCTTAAGTTACATGCAACTATGGTCATTAAACGCTTAGATGTCAATAATTTGTCATTCACATTAAATTTATTTTTAATTATACACGAAGTAACACTCTCGGCTTTACCTTGCTTCCTCCCATCCAACGTAAGTGAAAACGGAATGTCCTGAGTGCAGGCTTTTTTTGTAAACATTCCCTGATAGGTTTTGGTATTTATAGAGCCCGTTGCAACAACAGGATATTGCCTTGTAATGCTAAGAACTTTTTGGAAAATTTTGACAGATTTTGAGTTCTAAACTTTTAATCCACATTCGCTAGAGCATCAGCAACATAAAATTTTTGACCAGGAAATCGCAAAAAACTGACAGAATATACGTTTTGGTCAGTCATTATGCAGTTAGAATGTTTTTTTAAATTTTACTATAATTTACACGCTCCGGTAATGACCTCTAAGTAATAAGAAGCGTTCATAGCTTAATCAGGTTTTCTATCTGGTTCTTCCGATACTGTTTATTTACTTTGGAAACGATATGACGACAGACCTCTGAATGCTTGAACATCTTCTTGTAGGACCAAGTTGGATTTTGTTGAAAATATTTAATAATTTTAATTGGCACTTTTTTTTGCGGTCACTGATTTTAATCAGAATAATAATAAACTACTCGGTAACTCGATCAAAAAACAAGTTATAATGCTATATTGCTATAATGCAATATATACTTTATATTATGGCAAAGTTTCATTTTAATATGTCGATTTATAATTGACAAAGTTCTTCGCTTGAATTTAAATGTTGCCTTAGATATCGCTCTATATCTTTTAATATACTGAAACGATTTTGCAGGACTATAAGAAATACTTAAGCCAAATTTTATGGATGTGAGTGTGCCAACAGCAGACAGACAAACATACAGACGGACATAGGTAATAGACTTATACATTATGGGATCTTAGATGATTCCTTCTTAGTGCTACACACAGGAATGACAAAGTTAATATTCCCTCTTCACCACTTGTGATGGTGAAGGATATAAAAAGGTCAAATAATACTTGGATTTTTATGGAGACTATGTAATGGTCCTAACCCAGATAACGGCAGATAGGCCAATTCTTTTTAGAGATTTAAACATTTTTGAAACAAGCTTTCCTTTAAAGGGATTTTTGGATATTTTGTTATACAAAAATGGGAATATTTCTTAAATCCTGTACTTAGCACAATTTAAGCCGTATTACACTTAAATTTGTATTATAATATCTTTATTTATATAGACTTCATTAAATATTTAAATTTATTTTTCTTTCAAACAAAATAACATCGAGAAAAATTTTTTGAAAAATTCATTCAAGAACTTTATTTCTATTATTTTATTGTGTTAACATTATTATTTTTCAATTAATTACCCTTTTCACGTTACCACTTATATAAATACTTTAGATGAGCATTTTTAAAACTTGGTCCTCTCTGGGAAATTATCTTAATAATTCGATCATTCTATGAGAAAACCACATGTAAAGCTGAATTAGATTTTATTTTCATAATAACTGTTATTAATTTTTCGATTTGATTTTTTCTAACAACTAATAATTAGTGGTCACAACCAATAATTTAAAGTTGTTTTCAGGATATAAGATAAATCAAATAAAAAACGAATATAAATATCACTTTTCCAAATGGAGTCTGAATCATAAAAACTCGAAATGAATTTGAAAACATTATTGAAATTCGTGATTTTATTGAAAATAATATTTATAATTGTAAGTAAATCAAAATATATTCCTTTCCGGAATCTAACTATATCAGTTGTATCTTCCATTTAACTAATTCATAGTTCGCTTTTGATTACGAAGTTGTTCCGCATGACGAAAATTTTTATAAATCTTGTGAAGAAGATGGTGTACATATTTATTCGGATTATATTGATACGTCGACTATTGAAATTGATATGTTAGATAATGAATCGATTTATATACATGGTTTCCTCAGTTTTATACGAGATTTTTGGCGAATCAGATGTAATACATTTCTTGATTTGATGGGATTTTTTTGTTTGTTTTTAATTCTATGATTTTCTTTTTTTGTCAGAATCCCGGAACCATACAATTTTATAAGAAAAATCGTGGCGAATGGGTTAGTACTATATACAGCTTCCGTATTGAGGACATGTGTAAACGTTTATTTGATCCTACAGAAATTTGGTCACCTTATTTAAAATTTACAGAACCGTCTCAACACAAATGTCCATTTTTTAAAGGTGTAAGTAAAACGTGATGTTATTTTTCAATATTCAAATTGTGATTTGAAATACTTTGTTTTTGGTTTAGCAACAACTGCGTTTTAATGATACTTCAAATTTAAAAATTTCATTTCCCGAACCACGTCTGGCTGGTGAATATAAAATTCAAACAATTTTCACTTTTACCGATCTTGATGAGATATTTTGTTGTAACGTTTATTTTGATTTGTATAGAGTCTAATAAATGGTGAATTAATTAAATTATTATGGTGAAATATCAAAAAATATTTTCGCAAAATTTTACCCAAAATAATTATATTTTCTTTTTTTAATTCCCGATTTTAAAGTCCTAATTAATTTTGAAACAATAAAATATCCAGAAATTACTTTTTCTGTTAAGTTTCCGAAATTTTTAAATTAGCCCATGGTGGTTTATGTGAACCTTGCGATACTCTAGAAGTAGTCCTCTTATCTATATTCGACTTTTCTATTTTTTTAACAGGTTTTTATTCATATTGATGGTATCATTTAAAGGGTTAATTTCGGTCAAAGAAAATGCATTAAATTTGTAGCTAAGGTAACGCTCAAAGAGATGGTCCTAGTTTCTGTTTAGTTTAGAGGATAATAGGTAAGATGAATTATAAGAGTTGAAAGAAAGCTTTCAAATGAACTGGAAATATCAGTTAGGAATCAGTTGCAAACAAAGCGGAACTCTAGACTTTACTCGATTCGAATTTCAGTCAATTTAATTACGAAATATGACAAACTTCTGAGATACAACTGGGATCATACAATTGTGCAAAGATGGGGAACAATTTAGGTCATATATAATTCAAAGTCTTATATTCATTAAAAAGTCACTTTAATCATGAATGGTATGTTGAAATTGAAAGATAAAACAACGATCCGAGGTTTGGCCAAAGGAGGCTTGTTTTCAAACGAATTAGAAATATCCAAGGTAGATCTCCTGTCTTTACTCACTTCAAAGGTACTGAAGAACTTCAGAGTTGCCCAAAGTTAACAATTTCAGACGAATTTATTCGGTTCAAGAATTAGAGGTAATGATATGATTACAATCTGATAACTGTCACAAGGGAGCCAGTTTAAACCGATTGCTTAGAGGTCAATTTAGTCCAATGTTTCCAACATAAATCATGTAGAAATTTGGAAATATGCCAGCTTTCTTTGCACAGTTATCAGATCAACATATTTAAAATAAAACTTTAGCCTTTAGTCTGAATAAAAATATGGGCTTGTTTAGATATTAAAGCCGATTTGATAGTTGTTTCAGAAAAAGCTGGTCTTTAACCGATAACCGATTTAAAAGCACTTATGTGAAAGTGAAAAATAAACCATATTTTCCTAAGCATCCGTGCCAGCTTTTTGGATAGGGCTTGTGAGAAGATCTGTTCCAAGTTCAAGTTTTGTTTATTAAAAATTAAAAAGTTTATAAAGTTCAAAACAAAATATTAGTTTTTATCAGTGAATAAATTTTACCAACTTTTTGGAAGAAATCCCCCCAAACAAATTTTAAATTTTTTGAAAAAATTCAAATTCAGATTTATATAACTCTCAGCGGATTTTTATAGTTATATAGTTGTTCTTAGAATATATGGTCTGTTATAAGCTTGCTTACTTGAAAAGACTTAATAAGACCAAGTTAAATTCATGTTTTAGCGTTAAAAAAATTTTAGCGAATTTTTTAAATATCAGCATACTTTTGAGAGCAGCCGACTACGCCTCCATCTAAGTAGGCATAATATTAGCATCCACATCCACTTCAAAATACCTCATCTCAGAGGTGAGAATTATTTCCAGACTGTAAAATTAAAAGTGAGATCGAGAAATTCTTGACACACTTTTAGGTTATGCAAATTTTTTATAAGCTTTATTTGATCAAATCCTGACCAAATTAGCTTTGAACATATGTCTGTTATTATTTTTATGGACAATCAATATTATTTGATATCTCTAATTATTCGAATTATTTTCAAAAAATTATAAATTAACAATTATTGGAGTGATTTCTTACCTACTTAATGTCCCTGGCCCGATTTTTTCCACAATTTGGATTTTTTTCTAAGTTCAAGTTTAAGATTTTTCAAGCAAAACAAAATAATTTATTTTATATGAAAAAAACTTTATTACGTTTTCATTTAAATTATTTTTTTTTCAATTCACTTTTTACATTTTGTTAATTATTAAGTTATTTAATATCACTTTTTTTTCATATTGCAAATTAACAACATCAAATTTCATTACAAAAGAGTCATTAACATTAACATTCATATGAAACTTAATTTATCAATTGTAATCTTAGACGATAACGCATCAAAATCACTGTACTTTAACGATATTGCGGAGGTTTATTAAAAAAATACATTTAAAATAGTTATGAAATATGATGATTGCAGAAATAAGTGAACATCCTTAATAATATTTTTATTTAATTTTTTTTCTTTAAAAAATTGTCATATTTTCCATTTTTCAAAGACTTAAATTACAGAGACCTTTGTTTATCGTTTTTTTGTTGAAATACTTGTCTCTGTTAACCGAGTACCCATGCATATCAAATTAATACTCGATTAATTTTCTTTATTTATTTAACAGTTTGACAAATTTTTTGTTTAATCAGATAATTATTTGATGAATTTCATTAAATGAAATTCAACTTCAAAAAAAAAAAATCAAAAATTTACATAAAATTCAATTAACACTATACAACCCGCAGAAGCCATTTTGACTTTTTAAGCATCAGTTAGAAATCAAGCAAAAACATAATTATTTTAATTAAAAAAATAATAGAATCTAATAAGGAATAAAAAACATTATTTAGCATTTTTTACCAAAGTCATTTTGACTGCTTTTCTTTAACATACTTTTTATTAAAGCTTTCGTCTTTCTAGTGTTAATTTTCTTTTATTAAAATTTCTTTATTAAAAACAGAAAAATATAAAGAAGAAAAAGACGTTTTATTCAATTGAATCATGACCTTCAAAGTCACTAGTGTTTAAGTGACTGAGCCACTTAGACTGTCAGTCAGGTGTTTAGAAATCGAAGTTTACGATCTTAGGAAACTATTTGCGGTTATGAAATTTATTAAGATCTTTTTTTATAAGAAGAATTTTAATTGGCTGTTTTAAGTATTAAATGGGTGTGTTATTTTCCAACAGTAATTGTTGATTACATAAATAAGTTATTAACTTAAAGATAAACATTTGTTTGGATACAACAAACATAACTATATTCACTTACAGCCATTGCTCCTATCTGACCATCATTATATTCCATTCAAAGCTGTTTGCGGTGGCCCTAATTGTACAAAGTTAAATTAACATCATTTTAACAATTCATTAAAATCATTAATAGTTTGGTCTATGAGGACCATTCCATCCACGTCCCTGTCAAATAATAATGCTCTACCTAAATATACCCTAAATATCTGACATTCATTAAATTTTAATTATTCGTCTTTTATTATTTATTATTTTTTCGATGTTTCTCCGGATATCGGTCTATAATTTCTATACTACTGAACTGATTTCACTGGTGCTTAAAAGTGATCTGCCTCATATAACAACAAATAATTAGGACAAAATTTTATACGGATTTTTGGTTTAGACAAAAGTGTGATAAAAGTAAACGTATTAATAGACAGACTGTAAAATTTAAAGTTAAACTGTGAAAAGCTTGATCAATATTTGTGACAAAAATTAAGTAAAATGAAGTTCGAAAATAATTGAAAAATCAAAACAAACAAATTGGGCCAGAGGATAGAACATCTGACGTCAAACTATTTTCTAAATTATTAAGCGTTATTGGGAGATTTCAGTATGAAACTTGTTTCGGGAGGAAAATAGATCAGCATAAGATCAGCAGAATTGAAGGCATTTTAAAATAGTTTCAAACACAAATTAGAAAAGCAGCCCAGTTAGTTCGAAGCTCAGAGAATTTGAGAGGCAAAGTTAAAGCCATTGAGCTCTTCACAACACACAAAGTAAAAAAGTTCTAAACAAAAAAATTTAGAAACGAAAAATTGGCATCGAAAATCAAGTTTCCTACAAAACAACTTAATTGCATAATCAAGATCATAATCAAGAGCTACACTATCCAATCTACGATCGTGATCTACAGTTCGTGCACGCAGTAAAATGTCATTTCACGATATGTTCATTTATTTATTGTTATAACCGAATAAACAAATTTTTTAGTTACGGCAACGATATCTGACAACAATAGTATGTTGCTTCTCGTTTATGGTAACCGCAAACAAATTTTTTTCTGCGTGTGGGACCATAACTAAGTATTTCAATAATATAGCATTTGATTAAACTTTTTTTAATATCAATATTAGCTTCCGCTTAGCACGGGATCTCCCATTCAAAGGAACGCAACTAAACCTTAAGCTCTGTTTGGTTTAAATTAATGATTATATGGTTCGAAGGACCAATAAACGTTTCGATTTTGATGAATTGATCTGATCTCTTAAAATGTATTTCCAAATGAGAAACCAAAGCTATTTTGCTTTATTTAAGTATAACTCCAATCCTGGATGGGAATTCAGAAATACCGCTACAAATTTTAATGAGATATTAATTACTTTTGTATTATAACTCCTGATCAGGCATTGTATTCGACAAAATTGGTTAAAAAAATGTGAGCATTAAGACATATTTTGTTAATTTTAGAAATTATTTCAGTTATCGGTCTATATATTTTTGAATAAACCGATTTTGTGGTCAGGCTATAACTAAAAGAATCATACCTTTTTCGATTTCTAAAAAAATATTACAAATTGAATATAATTTTTTCTTAAAGTGTATTTTGATTTCAGTGACAGCAATGTGATGAACTGAGCGGAAACTAGAAAGTGAACGGATCTAGAAAATTAACTCAAGATTTAAAGAGAACAAACTTTTAGTAAAGGGTGGTCCAACCAAAATTCTTAATGCACAAAACTTGTCGATAGGCTAAAGCTCTTGAGTAAAATATGCTTTGTAAACGTGTAAATTGAAAATGTACCAATTCATATAACTGTTCACATTTCCTGCACAACTTCTTCGATTGTGGATTCATAATGGGTCAACCATTATATATATGTAATTAAAATGGCTTTAATATTCTTTACTTTATGGTAGAACTTATCTGCAATGCAGCAAGTTAAAAAAAAGTTGGGTAAAAAAACATGATTTGATTTGACATGAATTACAATTAACATAATGCTTTATGTTTGGACCTCCCCTTATTAATATCATTACGTCTAAAATTACAATAGTAGCAAAAAGGTTTGTAGGGTAATTTAAGGGTCCAAATACGATAGAGATTTAAAAATTAAGATTTGGAAACTTTAATTCATGTTTTGAAAGGTATATAGGGAATTTCATGGAGATAAATAAAAACTCTTTAAAATTAAAAAAGGGACGTCAATAAAAACCCTCTAAAACTTTAATTGGAAAAAAATCTGTTCAACAGAAAAACATGTTAATTGCAGTTAAGTGTTCATATGATATACAACCTTTATCACCTTTATCGAAACCCCATCATTATTTTCAACAAATGTTTAATGATCCATCTATATGCAAACATACAACTGCGGTTAAAATAATAGCACCACTCACATGTAAAATTTTCATTGCGACCTCTCAAAAGAACCATACAAAGTCCAAGCAATCGCTAACCAATGCATAAGCATCATAAGTAGTTCTGATGAATAAGCTTATGCCGAAATAAGTTTGGTAAATCAAATAAAATTATTAGAACTACCATAATCTACAAATTTAAATTAGGGACTCGTGGACGAAAGACTACGGCAACACCTTTAATGGAAGGAGACGACATTTATACGAATATAATTTTAAAGAGTTTGCGAAAATTAATTTGGTTTGACATATTGAAAAAGGGAGGTAGTAGTCTGTGGACCGATAAGTGTAAAATATTTTTATATCTATAGGGAGGCCTCGTGGTAAGAAAATTTACTGACAAATTTACAAAAAAAGCTTTCAAACCGACGGTTCTAGTGTTTTGGTCTGCAGGAGCTTACTTTTCTATGGTGTTGGATCCATTTACCGTATTAAAACTATTATAGATGTGTCAGAATATATGAAAATATTAGATGAAGTAATGCTACCGTATGCATCTGAAGAAATGCCACTGAACATACCAGTAAAATAGCTAAAAAAGTGGTTTCAAAATAATGGAGTCACTGTAATGAAATTGCCTCCCCAGTTACCCGATGTAAATCCAATGATTTACATAAATATAAAAGAAGGGGTTATTAAACTGACCAATAATAGGGATTTGTCGACCACTGTAGAGCCGGTGTGGAACTTTATTATCCAGGAAAGGTGACAGAATGAAATCAATTCAATTGGAAGGCGATATTCGGCTGTAATTACTTTTGTAGGAATTGAGTTTGGAAAAAATAGTAAACTCAATTCGATAAAATATCACTAAAATATTAAAAAATAATTATTTTGACTTTTTCTTGTAGCAGAAACCGGGTCGTGCTATTATTTTGACGCCAAGTTTATCAATAGAAATGTTGTTGTTTCTTTTTCACTATTTTTAAACTTATTTTTGATTTTATTAAGCCATAATTAAGGAACAACTTTTTATGTAAATAACTTTTATGACTTATTAAAGAAGTCATATGTATGTGGTGCTACTATTTTGACCGCAGCTGTATATATATATATATCTCTTATCCCAAGTACTTGATTATTAACTCAACAACCATTAATGATAAACATCTTTTGAGAAATGTACAAACACACGTACATTTAATTGAAGGTGTAATCAATGCAGGTGTGTTGCCATTAAACTGCCCTTAAACATGATCATATAACATTTGTTTTTTCATTGATTTCAAATAAAAAAATAATTTTGTAATTCTTTTTAAAGAAAAAAATTCAATATTTTTTATATTGAATTTTTATTAATATTTCTTTGGCCTTTTTCAAGTATCTTAGGTTAAGGTTTTTTTCTCTATAAGTTAATTAAAACAATTTTGTTTAATAATAATTTAATTATATTTTTTCCTCTTTCTCTTTCTAGGTATGTATAATTTTGGACATTATTAAATGATCTCCATGAAAAAATGTAATAACTGCCTTTTTCCCCCATTTTAAGGCATTTCGTATGTATGAAATTTTTAGTTTTTTGTTCTCCGATTTGAAATCTTTAATAGACATTTGATTTAATTTGTTTCATTTTTTTTGTATTTGAATATAAAAGCATTTAAATTAAATCCAATTAATTTCAATATCAAACAATATTTTTGTTAAAAAAAAACGTCGTGTTGTTTGTTTGATGGTTGAGTGTGTGCATTTGGTGGTGGCCCCTTTAAGAGAAAATGACATTCGCATTAATTGAGTTCAATTAAAGTGATTTTATAATAATAGAAAAAATAAACACAAATAACTGTCGGTAGGAAATTAAAGAAAGAGCAAAACAAACAGAAATTATAATCATTTCTATAATTAAAGTCCAGAATAGTAGACAATTTTATTAATTGAACATTAATTTAGATTTATTAGGATCATAAATTAACTTTAAATTGGAATACTTGTCCTGGTTTGTAAGAAGCAACTGATCCATGGTTTCGAAAATTATATTTAAACTTTTATCGTCCTCATTTAAGCGGGAGTAAACTGATTAAGAGTCAGAAGAACCAAAGCGTTAATATTTTTACGTCAACTTGTGTTTTAGAATCAATTTAATTATAGTTCGAAATACTATTAATAAACTTTAAATTCTAATATTTGATTATGTTTAAAGGAAATAAACTAATCTTTGATTCGAAGGACCAAGAAAAGACTTTGAAGTTAATCTTTTAAATCCATTCAGTTGTAATCAAAAAAACTATCAAATTTAACTTTGAACTTAGGTACTCAACAGATTTAGGGATCGACTAACAATAAATATATTTTAAGTGTCAAAATTTCATCGAAATAAAAAACATCTGGGGCTCGTAGGACCATAAGCGAATTTTACACTACAATATGCAACGAACGAATGCCAGTGATTCACTAATTGAAGGATTATAAATAAACTTTAAACGCTTAAATTTTTCTCTGTTCGGTCGTAATCAATTAAACTATAGTTTGATGGACCATAAATTAAACACTGAGTTTAAGAATTTGTCTTAGTTTTTCAGGCGTCGAATAATATATGACACTATTAACTTTAAAGCTAAATCTTCGCTTCCCTTTTTGCATAGAATGCCATGTGGTCGACCATTATTGAACCTTAAACCCAGTTTCAACTCTTCTATGGTTCGAAGGACCATTATGAATTGAATTTATAATTAGATTTAACTTAAACCTTAATATTAGCTTCTTTCATAATCCCTTTCGAAGGATTATAATTTAAACTTTGATTCTGTTTTAAAGGCTACAAAGTTAGCAACACCATTGTGAAGTTATTAACGTCACGATTTAAGTGAGTTCAACAAAAATTGTCTCCATTTTCTTTAAAATACAAGATATCTATCATCAGTAATTCCAACTAGATTTATTTCTAACAATTCACTTTTCATTTATAATTTAGCCCGATTTTGATACCCATATCTCCATATCTATAGGGGTTATAGAACATAAATCCTTGGGCTTATTGGTCACTTAAAACAGACTTTTGATCTTCACACCTATCGAATTCGTATTAAGAACAAATATTGACAGGCTGCTTAATACTTTTATATAAGAGGTATTCCAATGAGATCTCGTATAAATATCTTGGTTGCATATTCTTATCATACACACCGTCCAAGCTTTATGTGAATGTAACCTGTCCATTAAACACTTGGAAAGAGTAAGAACAAGAAAAAATGTTGTTACTATTTCCATTTAAAAAATGTTTTACTTTGAGTTCTTATTGCTCTGTTTATTGGTAAAGTATTAAGAAAAATTCCTTCCAAATTTATTATGGGATACTCCATTGCTATCAATACGTAAAATTATACAGAAACCCAACTAACTGTTCGGTTATTACAGGTTTATTTTTAAATCATTTGAGTGATGTAAATTTTAACCATATTGAGGGTACACCGATTTGAGTACCCATTTCTCTACTTCTGGAAAGAATGTAAAAACTTCCATTACAAATTTATAAAAGGATGCTTTTTTGCTATAAATATGTAAAATTATATACAAATCTAACTAAAAGATCGGCAGTTATGGGTTAATTTTATAAAAAATGCTTGAGGTAATCTTTGATCATGATGGAGGTACTGCGATTTAAGTATACATTTCAGCATTTCTGGTAAGACTATGGAAAAAGCCATTTCGTTATCATAATATTTTACTTTTGTCATACATCTGAGTTCAATTATGAGTAAATCGCATAAAGCGATCAAAAGTTTTACACATCAAAAGAAATATTTTAATGACAATGACAACTTCCAATCAGTGTTAATATATCTGTTCCGAAAATAGTTAAAAATTCCTATTCTATATTAATGTAAATATTTTATGTAAATCCTATTTTTTGAGTCTCTACCACAATGAAGTATACAAAGGAGACGTAAATAATTCAAGTTGATCTCCAGATATGAAAGCAATCAAATACTTCAAATACCTGAATACACCTTTTTAAAAGAAATTTTCAAATAACCTGCTTTTCCTATATTTCATTTTCTGGCATTTAACACCTTATTAAAACCTTCTTCAAAATATTTTTATCTTCAGGATTGTAATTTACAACTTTAAATCTCACTACAAATTATCAGGTGTCAACACCTTTATATCTCCAGCTGATAATAAAAAAATATATTTACTTTAACGCTCATCTCTGTTTTCTTTTTAATAAATTACAAAACATTTTTTTTTAATTTTTAACGATTTACATATATGAAAAGGTAATTAAAAAACAATTTATTATGTCTGAAATTATTTAAATCTTAACGATCTTAAACCAACAAGTGATGGTCAGTTTTGTGCACAAAACTGACCACGTCTAATATTAAAATTTTTATTGTTTTAACAAAACTAAAATCTCTGACTGCTATCAACATCATCAACATCATCATCATTATCATCGTGGCATAACAATAAATACTTATTTATGTTTGTTTATTACATATTTACATACCGATATAAATATGTGTTGTCTATATGTATAAAAATATTCGGGTGAAAGTTTTTTTTTATAAAAAAAAAAACGAAAATACCAAAATAGTTTGCTAAACACTTCAAATCATGTTAATTTAGTTTAATTTTTCTTTTGTTATTCACAAAATCATTCAAATCAAAAATGAATTTTTTATATTTTTTTATTTGATTTTTTTATTATTAAAAGTTATTTAGGAGTGAAACAAATCTGGAATAATTAAAATATCAAAAGCTTGAATTAAAACGAAGAAATTATTTGATTAACGGTTTTGAGGCAAAATTTCTTTGGATTGAAAATCGAAAAGAAATTATGCAATTTTTTTATTAAAATTATTTGAAATTTGACGAAATAATAGATTTTTTTTTAAAAAATATACTAACGAATAATAGGCTCCTTAGTATCTACCGTTTGAGCTATATATTAATAAAATATCTCGCAGTTTAAATTTCCACCGATTTATTAAGAATGTGAAATAATTTGTAATAAACACAACAAAATGGGTATCAAACTTTAGCTTTACACCTCAGCATTCAAAATAAATTATAAACTTTAATATTAAAATACATTTTTCTAATAAAATTATTTAAAAACTTCTCTAAACTAAAATGAATTTTTGTCATATTTGTCAAACTAATAGATTTTTTATTTGGAAAAAATATACTACTAAATATTTGGCTCTTATAAGTTACCGTTTGTGCTATATATCACTTTAATATATCTAAGTTCAGATTTCCACCGATTCATTAAGAATACTATATAGTGAAATAAAAAGTCAATAAAATGGGTATCAAAATTTAGCTTAAGGTGTCAGCGTTTTAAATAAAATATAAATTGTAAATTTTAATAAAATTTTTATAACAAAATTTTAGAAAATAGAAAATATGAATACGACAATAATTTGTGTATATAATTTTCAGAAAAAAATCTAATAATTTCTCCAGTTTTTTTGTGGAAACAAATAAAACAACTTGAATGATAGATTTTTTTAAAAAAAAGTTTACTTTAAATTATTTTCTCCTTAATAGCTATAGTTTGTGCTCTATAATTTGTAATATTTCAAAGTTAAGATTTCTTATGATTTTTTTAAAATATAAAATAATTTGAAATGCCAACAAAATATGGATATCACTTTCTTGACAAAAAAAATGTTAAATTGTAACATAAATTTCTAACAAATTTATTAAAAAAGCCATAAATAATTTTTTTAAAGTTGTATTTTCATTTTTTAAATATCGGAAATTTGACCAAATAGAAGGTATTTCAAGAAAAACTACACTTGCAAATAATTGTCTTTTACACAGCTAACGTTTGCGCTTTATTTTAATTTAATATCTCAAAGTTTAGATTTTCACCGATTCTTTAGGAATATAATATAGCTTACAATAAAAGCAACAAAATGGGTATCAAACGTTAGCTTAACACTTCAGCTTTCCAAATAAAATATAAACCTTTAATTTAAAGCACAATTTTAAAACAAAATTACTGAAAAACGATAAAAAGGACATTAATTATATTAAAGGGGAAATATAATTGAAAAGAAAAATAAATTTTATTCATAAAGTTCAATTGAAAATATTTTATTTTTATTTAAAATCCGATTCAGCATTAAAACAAACTAAAAAAACATAAAAGTCATTTAATAGTCTTTACTTTATCTACCATCCTTTTCTTTTGCATATTTTCTATATTTTAATTTATAAAATATTTATGTTTTATTTATAAACTTGTTTGGAATGTTTAAATATTAAGAAAATCTTTAAATCATCATGACTGACGTTCTTTAAGAATTTTATTTAAATTGAAAAAAATAAAAAAATTATATGTTTTTTTCACTTCTCTTAATACCTTAAATATCATTTATAGCGACCTTACATATCCGTGTTATTTGAAAAAAAAAAATACACTAAAACGTGTTGTGCATTTATAATTTTGAAAATTTTTTTATTTTTTTTTTCATTTATTGTAAAACACAAACAACAAAAATGATAATAAAAATATATATTTAAAGAAAAATAATAATAAAACAACAATTAATTTACATAAAACGGCCATAGGTCAGTGACACTCTTTTTTGTGAGTTTTAAATGAAAAATATTTGAAAAATTTATAAATTAAAAAATAAGAAAAATCATTTAAAATTAACAAAAGTTAATAACTTTTAAAACAAAGCATTTCTGAAAGTAAATTTTAATGAATAATTAAGCTTTGGAGGAAATTGAACTGATTGTTAAATGAATGACAAATAAATGGCGCCAAGTAATAATAACAAATTGTGTGTTAAATGGAGACGATTGAAAGTGATGTTAAGATCAATAACTTTTTTCTTTTTTAAGTAAATTGGTTTGAAATTTTTTTATTTAAGAGTTTATATTTTATTTTGATAGCTGAGGCCGTAAGCTAAAGTTTGAGACCCATTTTGTTGTTGTTATTTTGAATTATTATATATTCTTAATAAATCGGTCGAAATCTCAACTTTGAAATATTGAATTGAAATACGGCGCCAACGTTAGCTGTTAAAAGGGCGATTATTTACAAGTATAAATTTTTGCAAAGTCTAAGAATTTTTCAAATTAAAAACAATCAGGAAGAGCATTCTTAAATATTTTGTTATAAAAATTTAATCAAAATTGAAAGTTTATATTTTATTTAGAACGCTGAAACCTTAAGCTAAACTTTGAAACCTATTTTGCTGACTGTTCATTTTACTATATAGTGTTCTTAATAAATATGTGGTAATCTCATTATCGAGATATTTATCTGAAACATAGCGCAAGTGCTTGCCTTGAATAAGACAATTATTTATATAATTTTTGGCAAAAATCTAACAATTTCATAATATTTTTAAAATTTATAAAAAAATATAAATTAGACGTTTTTATTTTAATTCTAATGAATCAATCTTAAACTCGATACCCATTTAAAGACTGTATTTAAAATTATATATTATTCTTAATGAATCGGTAAAATCTCAACTTTGAGATAATAGATTAAAACATGAATCAAATGTCAGCATTGTACAAGGCAATTATTTGCAAATATAATTTTCGAATTAATTTTAGAATTTTTTTATATTTTTACAATCAAAATATACTTTTAAAAATTTAGTTAAACAAATTTAATGTGATTTGAAAGTTTATATTTTACTTGCAATGCTGAGACCTTAAGCTAAAGTTTGATATCCATTTTGTTGACATTATTTGCATTTATATACTATTCTTAATAAATCGGTGGAAATCTCAACTTTGAGATATTACATTGAAACATGGCGCAAACGTTAGCTATTAAGGAGATACTTATTTGCGTATAAAATTTTTTTAGCAAAAATCTGCTGATTTGCCAAAATCTTATCTGATTTGAGTTTTCATAATAAATTACTTTGTTTACTGACTTAGTTTTAATAAACAAACATTAATTAGGTTAACTAATTTCTAAGCAGACGTTTTTATATTACTTTTTTATATTTCCTGCGCTTTTATTTTCTTATAAAATATTATTTCCTTTAAAATGTTTTATAACACATAAACAAGCAATTTTTTATTTTTTGGCAGTTTTTTATTGTTTTCCTAAAAATTTATGCAAAATTCACACACTCCAAATTGGCAAGAAAACTGGTATCAAATGCAACCTGTCATAAGTTGGAAAACAGTTTAAACGGTTAAAATTCATAACAACCGAAGACTTTTAGTTCTTCTACAACCAGTTTTTTTTGTTAAACTTATTTAAGTTTTAGAAATTTTAGTAGTTTTTGGGAAAAAGTGTGTTTTGTTTAAAGTTTTTTTTTTATAATGAAGTATTCATTCATTAAATATTCGAAAACAAAATACTAAAACTAAACTACCTTGTACTGGATTTTTTTCTGTTCAAATTAGTAGTAAAATAGTTTTAGTATTTTGAAAATTTCATGATTATAAAACTTGTCTAAAAAACACACAAATTTTAAAACAAAATGAAAACATTTAACATCAAATGGTTTTTTTTCGTTACAATTGTTATTTATTTTATTTATTGATTTGTTGTGTTAAAAAGGAATTTTTTCATTTGAAATTATTTTCCAAAAAAATGCGTTTAGTTCACGTTTTTGGATTGATTTTTCGTTTGCCTTTGGACATGTTTTCGTTGCTTATGTTTTTAAAGGCTAAAAGAATTTATGTGTTTATTTACAACTATGGTATGAACACATTTTTTTCTAAGGTTTCAATTAAATGGCAAAAACAATTTAAATGACTTTGCTTTAACTAGAAAAAAAATTCATTTTAAGGTTATTAAAAATTAGAAAGTGTTGAGGAAAAAAATGAAACACGAAACTAAAACGAGATTTCAAGTTTTTGAAATAAAACTTGTTGTAGTCAATTAAATTTAAGTTTTATATTACAGCTATAAAAAGTACTCAACATAAGCTTTAATTAGAGGCCCATATTGTTTAATTAAAATTAATAAATTTTCATTCCTAATAAATCGGTTGTAGACTAAAGTTACTTCAAACGTTTAGAAAATGGCTAAAATGAACAAATTACTTTAATCGAACATTTAAATTAAAAGTATTTTTCTATTTAAGACTTAAACTACATCGTTATAGTAAAAATTATTTCATTCTTATTAAATCGGTCAAATAAAAATTTTTCACTTAATTACCATAATTATCAGGATTGTAGTTTTAAATAATGAAAATGAAATAATTGATAATGGAATTTAAAAATTCCAAATTTTTTATAATTATTTTTTTATTTTGTTAATTAAATTAAAGATTTTCAAATGGTTTATATTTTTTCCGTATTATATTCCTCAATAGCTTTAATTTAAGTCCCATATTATTTGATTCCTGCAATTACTTTTTCATTCTTAATCAATCGGTTGAAATAATTTTTTTTTCAAAAATTGTTTTAATGTGTACGGAATGCAGAACATTACTTAAAATTAGTTTTAAAACGCCAAAATTTAAAAAAAAATCAAATATTTTTTAAATTTAAATTAATTTTTTTATATGTTAATTAATTTATTTATATCATTTATTTTTATATTATAGACGAAAATGAATTTATATATTGCATTCATTTAGTTCTGTTAATAACCCAAATTTTGAGACCCATATTGCCTACTTTTTATAATGTTTTCTCTATTCTTAATAGATCGGTTGTAATCTCATATTGGCAATATGAAAATAAAAATTATATGATGTTTTGTATATTTTACAATTTTAAGTTCTTTACTTGTAAAAATAGTTAAAATAACTTTAATAGATAAATATTTACCAAAACTTTTTGTCTATTTTTAATATTTTTTTCTTAAAATATTATTTTTTCTCATTTTTGCGCTTTTAAACTACAATTTAATATTAAATCCGTTTACTGTGATTTATTAGCTAAATTTTGAGACCCATATTGCCTACTTTTCTATAGTGTTTTCTATGTTCTTAATAAATCGGTTGAAACCTCATATTGTCAGAATGGGAAAAAATTAAATGAAATGATTTTATGTATATTTTACAATATTTTAAGTTCATTACTTGTTAAAAATAGTTAAAATAACTTCAGTAGATAAATATTTACCAAAATTTTTTGTCTATTTTTAATATTTTTATCTTAAAATATTACTTTTTCTCATTTTTGTGCTTTTAAACTACAATTTTATATTAAATTCGTTTACAGTGATTTATTAGCTAAATTTTAAGACCCATATTGCCTACTTTTCTATAACGCTTTTTCTATTCTTAATAAATCGGTTGAAATCTCAACTTAGGAATTTGAAGAAAAAACTTAAGGCAGATGAAATATTATATAATGTGTAATTTCTCAATCATATTTCTTTTCTAAAAATAAACCCATTTCCGTTCAAAATTTTTAAAATTGATTTCTAAATTATTTGCATTTTATTCTGTCATTAACTGGAATTTTCTTAAGTTTAACTGCTTAGATACCAAATCTATTAATTTATATTGTTTATTTAAAAAAAATTTCTTAGTATTTTATTTTGTCTATTTTTATTTGCTGCTAATTTCATAAATGATTCATAAAGAAATATTACATATATATAATTTTTTTCTAGTGAAATACTTTCAATCATCAGGTGTATTTTGTTTAGAAAAAATGTTAAATAATTTATGAGCATTAAACAGACATTTTGAACGTTTTGTATTTTATATGAAAATTAAATGAAACATTTTTATTAATTTTTTTTTTGTTTAACAAATTTTAAGTTCAACCATCATGTGACTGACACTTTCTGTTGACAATCTATAAATTATCATAATAATCACACACACACAACTGAAAAGATGCTTTGAACTCTACTTTAGAAAGGAGATTTATTTGAAAATTTTCAAAATTTTGAAAATTATAAATTTTAAATATTTAAATTATTGCAAAATATAGAGTATTCGTATATGTACCCTACACTACCATAAGTGATGGGGTTATTATGCTTTTGTGTAGATGTTTGTAACGGGCAGAAAAAATAGTCTCAGAATTACTTCCAGTCCGTCCTGCTTGTTGTTTGTGTAAAGTTTGTTCCGGGCAGGTCGAAGTTTTGTAGATATTTTAAATGAAATTCAGCACATTCTATTATTTTGACCCCAGGACGATGCCTATTGAAGTCGGCTCCATACAAATTTCCCCCCAGAATGGGGTTTTTAGTCCATTAAATTTCTAAATATAAAACGATTTTATCCTAATTTTACGAAAATAAGTCTTATTATATTCTAAAACGATGTCATTTATTATACGAGGTTCGGTCCATTATTTTTTATTTCTTATAGGTCTCATACAACAGTTCTTCCAAATAAAATTTTGAACCTCATAAATCGCACATGAGATAAATTTAAACCAAAACAGCTTTGCAAAGTTATACGAGGGTCGGTCCATAAATTTTTCTAACTCCCATATAACTCTCCAGAAAAAAAAATATTTTTAAAACCTATAAATTTCATATAAACATTAGTATAATAATAAATAATAAAAAATATACGAGGGCCGTTCATAAATTTTTGTAGCAGTCATTAAAATCCATCAATGCTACATAGTGGGACTTGTTTTTAAATATTTTAATTCCCTCCACCACCAGGAATGGTGAAGTGCGTATATTAACTTTGTCATTCCATATTTAACGCTCTTAATATTATTGCATCAAATCTGCCTGCACGCTCACATCCACAATAATTGACAGAGTTCAATGGGTTTTGACTTGGGTGTTTGATGTAGTCCTGAGAAGTTTTCTATTAAAATCCAGCAAAATCAGTTCAGTATAATAAAAGATATAGACCGATATCTGAGACAGTCTATAAGTTCAAGCGAAGAACTTTAATTACTTTCATAAAATTATTAAAATCGGTTCAGTAAAAAGAAGTTATAGCCAAAAATATAACTAATTTTATGACTTGTTAAGTGTTCCTGTGTTGTATTTAAGAAAAACACTATATATTGTATATGTTTGTGTGTGTATGTGTGAGTGTGCATGCACAAAACATAATGTATTTATTATACAAACAATTGTGGTGGAGGGTATGGAAGATTCGGCATAGCCGAATATATCTTTCATACTTGTTTTGAAATATTTTTTTTATTATTAAATAAATCTTCAAAAAAAAAAAAAAAAAACAACAACAAAGAAAAAATATTTTGATACAATTTTTTGGCACGTTTTGTAGTTTTTAGTTTATATTAAAATAAATTATAATTTTAATTTTTTGTTTAAATGTTTTTTTTTCTTGAAACTGTTAAATATTTGCAATTTGTTTATGTTTTTAATACTTTATAAATTATGTGATTTTAATCTAAACAATTTTAATTTATTGTTCTAAATACGGAAATTTTCAATTCAAGGTTTTATTTAAAATCTAGTTTAAATTTTGAATATTTGTATTTGATTTAAATTCTGTGGGCGCTAATATTTACACATTTAATTGATTTTGTAAAATGTTTGATAAGAAATAGATTTGTCTCACTAAAATAAATAAAGTACAGTGATTAACAGAATTTATGTCACCTTTAAGCAAGAGAGAAAGAAAAAAATAATTACATTCTTAACAATTTTTAACAAAAATTTAAATCATTTACAAAAATGCGAATTGAACGAAGTTCATATTTTCAATTTTTTAAAGTTTATATTTTTCCTATATTAAGCACTTTAATACAAAAAATTTAAGACCCATATTGCCTAGTTTTCTATTGTATTTAAGTCATTCCTATTAAATCGGTAGAAATCACAAATTGTTAAATTTGATAAACAAAACATTGAAAATTGTTAAGAAAACTTTAAATTAAAAAAAATAAATTTCAAATATATTTTTTTATTCTGAAATTTAAAGATTAGTTTACTTTATTTTATAAATTTTATATTTTTCTCAAATCATTTATATTTAGATAAAAAGTTTGATACCCATATTGTATAACTTTCTAACATATTTGACTCATTCCTATTAAATCGGTAGACACCTTAAATTGGTTTAACCGAAAGATGAAACTTTAAAAATGCTTTTAATTTTCTTTAAAATAACGTAAATATTCATAAAACTGTAAAAATATAATCTGACATGAATTTTCTTATTCTGAAATTTTATAATTAATTTACTTTATACTTTAAAGTTTATATTTTTCTCGAATTATTTATATTCAAACGAAAAATTTGATACCCATATTGTGAGGCTTTTTAACAAATTCAACTCATTCTTTTTAAATCGGCAGAAATTTTAAATTGGTCGCATATCAAAATAAAATACCGGAAATTTTTTAAAAACTCTTACATTAACTTTGAATTACATTAATCTTCAAAAAACTTTTAAAAGAAATATACATTTGAAATAAATTTCCTTATTCCTTATTCTGCATATGGGTCTCAAATCGAGGATTATGAACTAAACTTTACGAATAAAATATAAACTTGTCCTTTAAGACATATATTTTTTAATTGCACATAATTTTTAAAAATTTCTTAATTTTTGTTCAATATAAAAAAAATAATAAAAAATATTTTAAATCTACTTGATTTAGATATTTAAAAAAAATATTTTTGATTTTTTTCATTAAAAAATTTCATTATTTCAAACTTGAGATTTGTTCCGATTTATTAAGAATATAATAAACTACTTCAGAATTATTGCAATATGGGTCTCAAATTAAAGATTATGAGCCTAGCTTTTCAAATAAAATATAAACTTTTCATTAAAGACATATATTTGTTTTACATTAAAATTATTAATTTTTTTTAATTTTTAAAATAATAATTAATATTATTCGATATTTTAATTCAAATTTATGCTTAAATTTTATCTGATACTAATATCAACCGTTTTCTTTAATAAAAGTTTAATTTTTCCTAACTTGAGATTTTTACCGATTTATTAAGAATACAATAAACTACTTCAGAAATGCAGCAATATGGGTCTCAAATTAAAGCTTATGACCTATACTTTACAAATAAAATTAAACCTATTATTTAAGACATTATTTTAACTGTATTTAGTGTAAATTATTAAATTTATGTTTACATTATCTTTGCAATTAATAAAAATGTGTTTACTTTTTAAGCACGCAATCTCATAAAATTTTATAATAAAAAAATAAATATTTTTAAGCAAAAACAAAAAAAGTAAAAATACCAAAACTAAAAATTGCATGTCTAAAAACTTGAACTTGTTAAATGTTTACAATAAATATTTTTTTAATTTTTTCTTTTACTTTGAGAGAGAATTATTTTGAGTTTTTTTAGTTGTTTATAAAATGTTAAACACAAACAATTAAATTAAAATTTACATCCTTCTTTTATTACACTTAATTGCTAAAAAACACTGATTTGTTTTTAAAGCTGATAATGAATTATTTTTTCTTTTCCTTTTGAATTTATTTAAATCGGAAGTAATTAAGCATAATTTCCGTTGTCATCAGCTCGTGTTAAAATTGTTATCAAATCTCTTTTGTAGTTGTAGTTGTTCTTATTATACAATAGGTAACATATATAAAGGTATAATCAGATATAATATGTTCCAGACGAACAGAAAAGGGGGAATTTTGATGTTAAGTGTTTTTTGAAAAAAAGGGGTTTTAAGATGAGGGCATATTGTTGTTAAGGCATAATTGAGGTTAATTTTGTCATGTTCCATTGTTTTTCTGTTCGTTTTACTACAAGATTTTGTATTATGTCTTTTAATAAGTATAGAGGTTTTTCTTGTATTTTTTATATCAGGGCTTTATTAAGTGAATTTTGTTGTAAGATCAATAAGTTGTTAGGAAATGTATTAAGACATTTAACGCAAGATAAAAAAATATTTTAAATTTAACACATTTTTCCTTTAAGTTTATTTATTTTAATAGAAAATCTGCTAAAAATTATTTTTTCTTTTAATTTTTCCTTCTAAATTTTATTTATTTATTAAAACAACATGTTTGTTTTTAAATTATAATTTTTTCTTTGAAATATTGAATTTTATGCTTTCAGCATATATATTCTCTAGCTGATCTTGACGTAATGAAAATGTTCATCTTGTTATTTTTAAATTAAAAAGAAAACACACACACTTTTTTGGCAGAGAAAAAAGTTTCCTACAACAGATGATTTTTCAGTTTGTTTCTTAAGTTAAAAGTCATTAAACCGCAAATTAAAATAAATTGCTTAATTAAAATTAATGCAAAATTATATTTAGTGATTCATCAAAAGCTAAGAAATCATTAATTTCTTTCCTTAAAGCAAATAACAAAAAGTAATTAATCATAAGAATTTTTGAACTTTTTTATAATTATTTAAAATATAATTTTGAAATATGTATGAAATGCCCAGTTTATATTTTATTTAAAAAGTTTTCATCTCTAGCTTTAATTTGAGATCCATATTGTTTGGTTTTCAAAACAGTTTTTTATATTCTTAATAAATCGGTAAAAATCTCAAGTTTGAAATAATTAAATTTTTAGTACAGAAAATGAAAGATAGTAATTTTTTATATTATTTAAGCATAAATTTAAATTACTATTTTTATAAATAAGATAAATAAAGTAATTTATATATTTATATTTATTTTATATATATATATTTTTTTTTTGGTTTATAATATGAAATGCATATTTCTTAGATCAAGTTTATATTTTATTTCAAAATCTTAGACTTCTAGCTTTCATTCAATACCCATATTGCTAGGTTTAAAAAGCAGATAATTATATTCTTAATAAATCGGCTTAAATCTGAAGTTTGCAATAATTAAATTTTTAAGAAGAAAAATGAAAAATAATATTTCTAGATATAATTTAGGCCTACATTTTACCGGAAATGTGTACAAATATTTACATATTTTGAAAATAAAGTAATTTACACAAAAAATTTTTTAACACATTTATTGTCGTAACATGAAAATAAGTGTTATTTAAGTCAAGTTTGTATTTTATATAAAAAGCTTGGTACTTTGGCCTTAATTTAAGGCCCTTTTGGTTTATTTTTTATATCAGTATAAAAATATAATTTTTAATAAAACGGCTGGAATCTTAAGTTTGAAAAAAAATATATTTTTAATTATAGAGAAATGTTTTATCACAAGTCTTAATTTAAATTAAATTTTATTAATTTCTTATCTTATTATTATTATTATTATTATTATTATTATTATTATTATTATTATTATTATTATTATTATTATTATTATTGGAATTATTAAATTATTATTTTTAGGTTAAAAATTTAGATTTTAGGATTTTCTCATATAAAATGTAATTTTTTGTCGTTTGCCATTAAAATTAAATGAAAATTTTTAATTTTAAATTTCAACCGATTCATTAAGAATGACATATTATACATCTTAAACCCAGCAATATGGTTATTAAAATTTAGCAAATTATGCGTAGAATCATATAAAAATATAAAACTTTTTTATATTACAAAAAACACTTGAAATTATTTTATTTTTTTACTTTATATGATTTAATTTCGATTATTTGTGTTTACTTTTAACTTACAAAGTTTTTTTATTTTACAAAATTTTTCTTTTTTATCATTTTGTACCAAAAAAAATATTCATGCCAAAATACCTATTAACCCATATTTAGTTGCTATTTTACTTTTGCCAGACGCCTGCAAATTACAAAATTTGTGCCAAAAAAATAGATAGAGAGATAAATAAAAAAATACCTACACGCCACCAGCCAACACCACCACCACCAAACAAACAATTCAAACAATTTTTGTTCGAAATTTTCTTTTTTAGGCCGCCTAAAAGCACCCACTTCAATTAGAATTTGTACAATAGAAAAACATTTCAATATAAATGTCTTCCGCATTTTCAGCATTACTTCAATAACTCTACACCTTTATTTGTCAATGGAATTGGTCCCACATTAAATTTAACGCAAACAATTGAATAACTGAATTTTAAGATGAAAAAAAACGAAAGAAATCGTATAAAAATACAATAATGCAATTTTTTTGTGGTGTTTAATTTATTTAATTTTCTTTTCATTTCTCAAAATGATTCAATTGTATTCATCTCATGTAAAATCAAATGATTCACAGGTTGTTTGTTTTGTTAAATTTGAGAAAAAGAAAGTCAATATATAAGATTTATTTGTTAAAATATTTAAATATTTTTTTGCTTTATGTGGAAATATATTGAATTATATAAATTGTTTTATATTTTTGTTGAATTTTAATTTAAATTTGCTAAATTTTGATACCCATATTATGGGCTATATGATATATTATACGTCATTCTTAATCAATCGGTTTAAAATCTCAAAATAAAAATTATCATTTATTTTTTATAAGTAATGATAGCATTTTTTATTCTTTTCAAGTACTTCAAATGAAAAATTATTTTCTTTTTCAAATAACTAAAGAATTTTTCATTTAAAGAAAATCTAAAATTAAAAAAAAATTAAATTTTTAATCTTATTTTCAACTTGGTTAAAGAATTTAAAAGTTTTATACTTTAATTAAATTAAGTACTAAATTTCTGAAATTTTAACACCCATATTGATGTGCTTTAGCTTGCTTATATATCAGTCTTAATCAATCGGCTTAAAACCCAAATTAAAGATTTTCATTTAATTTTTATGGGAATTGATTGAAAATTTCATTCTTTTTAAGAAATTATACAAAAAATAAACAAATTTGTGAAAAAAAGTCAATAATTTTTTGATTTTTTAATAAAAAAAAACGAAAATTTAATTGTCTTTCCAATTTGTTTAAAAAAATTAAAAGTTTTATACTTTTATTAATATATGTGCTAAATTTCCTAAATTTTAATACCCATATTGATAGGAATTGGCTTGGTTATATGTTATTCTTAGTCAATCGGTTTAAAATCTCGAATTTAATATTGAGTAAAAAATCATATTTTTAACAACTTTACATTAATCTCAACTTGAATTTAAAGCTAAATAGTTAAAACAAATATTATATTCATTCTAACATTTATAGTTTCAAAATTTAATTAAATTGTGAAAGTGAGTCAAAATACGAAAATTACATATTCAGAAATCCTAATTTGTATACCAACATCTTAAAATAATTGTGTTTCCGACAAGTTTATATTTATTTTAGTTTCCCTGCATCATAAGCAAAATTTTGATACCCATAATTCCATGGTTTTGATATATAACAATGTATTCTTAATAAATCGGTTCAAATCTCAACTTCAATTAAGAATTTCAAAATATATGTCAAATATTAGATTTAATCTTCAGCTTTAGTTTTTAAATAAAAACAAATCCTAAAGTTACTTTTAATATCAGAATAAAATTGTTATTGGAATTATTTTACATTATTTGCTGACTTTTACTAAAAATTCTTGAAATTATCATAGTTGTAATTAGTTTGTAATTATTTTGGTTTCCCTAAAATATTAGGAAAAATAAAAAGTCTATAATTCCATGGTTTTAATTTAGAGTTAAAATTGTTATGGAAAATGTTTAAACTTCTGTTAATAGTTTTTTATTAATTTGTTTAATTTGTTTTTCAATCAAAGTTTTTAAATTCTTATTACTAATATAAATAATCTATGTGTATACCCATAATTTTATAATATGAATTATCAAGTTATACATCAAGTTTATTTTTGAGCCAACAAATTAATGTCAATCGTAAGAATTTCTCTCTTTTTTGTAAAAAATAATTTTTTATTATACTAAAATTAAAATTTTAACGCCTTTTTCGAAAAAAATCATAAGATTATTATTTTTCTTAAAAGTTTATATTTTTTCTAAATTCTCTAGACTTTTAGCTAAAGTTTGACACCCATATTGATATGCTTTGTTCATGTAATACCCTATTCTTAATAAATCGGTGAAAGCCTCAACTTTAAGTTAGAACGAAAATTTTTGTTGAAAACAATAAATTAACGTGTTTATTATTTATTTTCCAAAAAGTCAACCTAATTTTATAATTTTTTAATAAAATATGTCATTTCAAAAAACAATATTTCCAAATATTATTTTCAATTCATTATTCCATTACAGTTTAGCATTTTCTTTATTGTTTACATTTCTAAATCTTAAACAGCAAAAACAAATCCATTTTAATTCTCACACATTTTTCCACCTTTTGAAAACCCCCCAGATTTGTCACTTTTCAAAAGATATGCAATTTTCCTCTTTTTGGTTTTATTTATTGTATTTTCTTGGTTTTTTGTTTTATTTTCCTGATGTTGTTGTGATTATCTGAAATTTTTAAAGAGTTTTCTTTGGTTTTTCAAAAATACCAACAAGTGAAAATGAAATAGAAAAAAAAGAATTTACAAAATTTTGTTCTAAAAATAATTTTATTTAAGTTTATTTGAGTGGATTCTTAAAGTTTTTATTTTCTTTATATGTTTTTTAAGTTCTATACACAATATGGGTAATTTAGTTATTTTTAGTTTAATGTGTTTTTATTTTTATCTATTTTAGTTTTTAAAATTAGTTGTTGTTTTTTTCTTTTTGCTAATTAGATGTAGAACATTTTTTTCTTTTGACTTTATTACATTTTTTAGTTTACTAATTGAATGGATCTTTAGAAAAGAAATTTGAAACGTATTTTGGGCAGCAAATGTATGATGTTCATAGAAAAGTTAGTAATTAATATAAACACTATCAAGATTGAACTTTAATTACTTGTTTTGTTAAGCCGCATCGCTTTTGAGAATTCTTTTTAATAAACCACTTACATCATTTTTAGTGTTATTTACCTTTAAAATGATTTTATCTTTAGTTGATTTAAGACTATTTCGTTCATTGAACTTCATTATTTAATAAAGCAAAAAGAAAGATGTGAATTCTTTAACAATAAATTTTGTTAACATTTTAATCAAATGTCTAGATTTCAATTACATTGTCCCCAAATATCCAGGTTTATAATTTTTTTAATATCTACTAATCATTTCCTAAATTTTAATACCCATATTGCTATAGTTTTCATTCACTATAACGTATTCTTAATAAATCGTTCGAAATCTCAACTTTAAGCTATCAAACCAAATTTAACCCCAAATGTTTTCTTGCTTTCTTAGTTATGAAATAAACTTAAACTCAACAAAACAAAATGAAATTTTATTAAACATCTTTCAAAAAAATAAATTTTGTTAACATTTTCATCAAATGTCAAGATTTTAATTACATGGTCCCCAGAACTCCAAGGTTTATATTTTTCTTAACATCTACTAATCATTTCCTAAATTTTAATACCCATATTGCCATAGTTTCCTTTCAATATATCGTATTCTTAATAAATCGTTCGAAATCTCAACTTATAGCTATCAAACCAAATTCAACCCCAAATGTTTTCTTGCTTTCTAAGATTTACTTAATCAAAAATAAACTTAAACTCAACAAAACCAAAAGAAATTTTATTAAACATCTTTCAAAAAATTAATTTTGTTAACATTTTCATCAAATGTCAAGATTTCAATTACATGGTCCCCAAATATCCAGGTTTATAATTTTTTTAATATCTACTAATCATTTCCTAAATTTTAATACCCATATTGCTATAGTTTTCATTCACTATAACGTATTCTTAATAAATCGTTCGAAATCTCAACTTTAAGCTATCAAACCAAATTTAACCCCAAATGTTTTCTTGCTTTCTTAGTTATGAAATAAACTTAAACTCAACAAAACAAAATGAAATTTTATTAAACATCTTTCAAAAAAATAAATTTTGTTAACATTTTCATCAAATGTCAAGATTTTAATTACATGGTCCCCAGAACTCCAAGGTTTATATTTTTCTTAACATCTACTAATCATTTCCTAAATTTTAATACCCATATTGCCATAGTTTCCTTTCAATATATCGTATTCTTAATAAATCGTTCGAAATCTCAACTTATAGCTATCAAACCAAATTCAACACCAACAGTTTTCTTGCTTTCTTAGTTATGAAATAAACTTAAACTGAACAAAACAAAATGAAATTTTATTAAACAACTTTCAAAAAAATAAATTTTGTTAACATTTTCATCAAATGTCAAGATTTTAATTAAATAGTCCACAAAACTCCAAGGTTTATAATTTTTTTAATATCTACTAATCATTTTCTAAATTTTAATACCTATATTGCTATAGTTTCCTTTCACTATATCGTATTCTTAATAAATCGTTCGAAATCTCAACTTGAAGCTATCAAACCAAATTTAACCCCAAATGTTTTCTTGCTTTCTTAGCTATGAAATAAACTTAAACTCAACAAAACAAAATGAAATTTTATTAAACATCTTTCAAAAAAATAAATTTTGTTAACATTTTCATTAAATGTCAAGATTTCAATTACATTTTCCCCAAAACTCCAGGTTTATAATTTTTTTTAATATCTACTAATCATTTCCTAAATTTTAATACCCATATTGCCATAGTTTCCTTTCACTATATCGTATTCTTAATAAATCGTTTGAAATCTCAACTTATAGCTATCAAACCAAATTCAACCCCAAATGTTTTCTTGCTTTCTTAGATTTACTTAATTATAAAATAAACTTCATTTAATCTTTAAAATCCCTTATTAATTCACTTATTATTCTTATTTTCTCATAATAATGTATTTAGCTAAACAGCAGACATTATGTCTACTTCAAAATTTCTAATTATTTAAAGCATATCTTTTAGGCTGCTGTCTATTTTTCTAACATTATTTCACTCCATCATTTTCTTTACCATTTCATCTCATTTATTTTTGGCAGACGTTTTTCTTAGAAAATTGTTATTACCAGCGGCAGCTGATAAACAAGTTAATATAATTTAATTAATATTATTTTGTTTATTACTCACTTTTGGGGAAACGGCCATCAATTAAATACATGGGAATTTTTGAAAGCCAACAAACTTTCATTTCGTTTTTTTTTTCTTTTTTTGATAAAAAAAAGAAGAAGAATAAGTTAATTGTATTAATTAAAACTAAATGTAGATAAATTCGATATTAGACAAATAACTAAACTTTAGTCATAAGAGTTTCAACTTAATTTATTTTATATGCGCACGCATAACAAATTGTAAAGAATTTGAAATAAGAATTTGGTAAGTAAAGGCGATAACGAATTGGTTTATCCGCTATAGAATGCTAAGATCATTTTATAAAAAAGATCAGTTCTTGATCATTTGTAGTTTTGTCTCTGTTAAGAGACACTTGATCACCTCTAGTCTAGATCAAGATCAGTCAAAATTCAGTTCTTATCCAAATCATTTCTAATTCAACTTATTTTTATCCCAAATCAGCGTTAGATCGTTTTAATTAAATTATAGATCACTTCTTGCTTAGAATTTATTTAATTGTAATGTAGATCTAGATTAGTTCAAGTTCAGTTGTAGATCAGTTCAAGTTCAGTTTTGGCTCAAATCTTCTTTACTTCTAGATACGTTTCAAATTAGATCAAGTTTAATTTGATCACTTCTAGTTGAGATTAATATCAGATCATATCTGTTTCTAGATCATTTCTATTTAAGCTTTAATTCATTTACAGTTTTAGATTAGGTCAAGTTCAGTTCTGGTTTAGTTTAAGATTAGTTCCAGTTCTGTTCTAATTCAGTTCTAGCTCTGTTCTAGTTCAGGTCTTGTTCAGTTCTAGTTCAGCTTGAATTCAGTTCTAGTTCATTTCTAATTTAGTTAGTTAGTTCAGTTATATTATAGTTATAGTTCTACTTAAGTTTTACCATTTTTTAGTTCAGTTTATTTCAACTCCAAATCAGTTTTAGATCAGTTCAGTTAAATTAAAAAATTATTTCGAGGTCAGATTTACTTTAATTCAAGATCAGTTTTAGTTCCGATATAAATCATTTATAGTTCAGATCACTTACAGTTCAGTTTAAAAACTGATTCAAATTAGTTTTACAATAGATCTATATAAGTTCTAGATCAGTTTTAAATTAGATCTATTTTAGTTCGATAACACTCCTATTTAGAATTTAGAACAGTTCTTCTTCAGATCTGGATCACTTCTATTTCAGATCTAATCTAAAATTATATCACTTCTAGATCACTTGTAGTTTAGTTCTTAATCTCTTTCACCTTAGTGGTAGATCAGTGAGTTGAGTTAAAGGACAAGTTTAGATAACTTCTAATTCATCTCTAGATCAGTTTAAGATCAAATTTAGGTCACTTTTAATTCAGTTATCTTAGATCACTTCAAGATTATTTGAAGATCCGTTCTGCAACAGTTCTTGTTCAGTACTAGATTAGTTTCAAATCAGTTCTAGTTTAGTTCGAGATCACTTCGGATTTTATTTTAGATTAGTTTTTTTACTTACCATTCTAGATCACTTTAATATTAGTTCTATTACATTTCTAGATCACATCTAGTGTAGTTTTAGAACAGTTGTTCTTCAGTTCGTGATCAATTTTAGTTTTAACTTTTAGATAAATTAAAGCTTCGCTCTAGATCATTTAAAGATCACTTGCAGTTCCGTTCTGTTTTAGAGCACTTTTAGTCTCTATGGCAGATCACTGCCAGATGTTACAACCGTTATGTTTGACCCCCTACATTGTGGTAGGTGAGTGCTAATCTAAATATTTGTTTTTAACGCCTTTTTAACAAAACACTTTGCGTTCTTTCTCTTTGGACAACAATAGGTCAGTTCGTTATAATTTTCTCTTTTGTTTAGTTTTTGTTACTCTTTTGTTTAATTTATATTCTTTTTTCTTTTCTTTTATTTAATTTTATGAGAGTGTGATAATGTTTTGTATTTTATTTTATTTTATTGTTGGTCGTCATCGTCGTTGTTGTTTTATTTTATTTTCTATTTCTCAAAACACCACCGATCGTGTTGTGTATATTTTTTGTAGTTTTTTTTTTTGTGAATAATTTTTTAACGCATTTTTTCTTTTTGTTTTTATTTAAATTTTTATACATATTTTTCATTTAATGTTGTTGCTAAACTTTTTATGTGTTATTTTTCAGCTACTGGCTGACTGACTGGCGGTTCAGATACATATATATATATAGATTTTTGTTTTAATTTGGTGGATTCTTAAATGTGGTGGCTTTTAGGTGCCACAAAATTGTTCAACGCCATTAGTCTCCAATCTCGCTACAACAGCTAAACACAGCTACTTTAGAATACGTTAAGATTTCTTTTTTTAGTTTTTTCTTATTTTTCCTACGTTTCGGTTCGGTTTTTTTTGCTTTAAAAAGATCTTTTTTTTATTTTAAAAATCGTCTTTAAAAATAAATAAAATATAAATTCAAGCGATCATGTTTATTTAAGAAAACATAATAACACCGTAATCGGATTTTCGCTGCTCGTTAAAATTGATATTTAAACTAATTTTGTGCTTTAAATTAAAACTTATTTTACACAGACAGACGGACGGACGAAGGGACAGACATACTTACATTTTGAAACGTAAATTCTTTCAAGTCAAAAGATCACTGAATTTTTGAAAAAAAGTGTTTAGTTTTATTTGAATTTCTCTAAAGGTGACAAAAGAGTTTATTTTGGTAGAAAAATCAATTTTGAATTTAGAACAAGTGAAATAATTGTTTAAAGTTTTTCAATAAAATATATAGAAAAAATGTGTGAAATATCTGTGAAATAAATTAAAACGTATTTTTTGAAAACATTTTGAAACGTTATAAAATTTAGTTTTGTAATAATCTATTAACACTAATTCGATTATTATTTTTAAAATTTTATGTCGTTATTTTGATCCCTTTAAATATTTCTCTTTTTGAAAAATTTTGTTTTAAAAATCTTTTTAAAATAAAAAAATATTCATTGGCCTTTTGCCCAATATTTCATACAGCTTGTGTTGAGATCTTTTGTGCTCTTCTTATACAATATATATTTTTTATTATATGTTGAGTGTATTTTTCATGTTTCTATTTATTTATTTAATTTTCCGGCAAAAAAATATGTATATAATGATAAATTTGAAGTACAAGCTACAAAAACATTAACCCATTTGGGAATGGTAACCAATGAAATCGGGGAAATAACATTTTAACAAGCAATCTTCAGTTCCAGTTAAATTCGTGTTCAGTTCCAGTTCAGTTTTAGTTGAACTCTAGTTCTGTTTTAGTTCAGTTCTAGTTAAGTTCTAGTTCAGATTTAGTTAAGTTCAGCTCTAGTTCAGTTGTAGTTTAATTTTAGTTCAGTTCTATTTAATTTTTAGTTTAGTTCTAGTTCATTTATAGATCAGTTCTAGTTCAGTTCTTATTACTTCTAGATCAGATTTACCTTAATTCAAGATCAGTTCTAATTTAATCCTATTTGATCAGTTCCATAAGTGCTAGGTCAGGTCTAATTCAGTTTTACTTAAATAACAAGTAAGTTTTAATTCAGTTCTAATTCAGTTCTAGTGCATTTCAAGATCAGTTATAGATCAGTTAAAGATCAGTTATAAATCAGTTTTAGATCAGTTCAAATACAGTTCCAGTGTTTATAATTCAGTTCTTATTAATTATGATTAAGATTTAGTTCAGTTCCAGATCATTTATAGTTCAATTCTAAATCAGCTTAGTTGAGTTATAGAACACTTCTAGATAAAATTAACCTTAATTCTAGATCAGTTCTAGTTCAGTTCTAAGTATATTATATCCAAATCAAATCTAGTTCGATTCGATTTCAGTTCAGTTCTATATCAATTTTATTATTATTATTAAAGTCCAGTTTTAGATAACTTGTAGTTTAGGTCTTAACTCCTTTCAGCTAAGTGCTAGATTTCTTGGGGTCCAAATCACGTCTTGAACTGTTCTTAATGACTTTGTTTTCAGTTGTGGTTCAGTTCTAATTTAAATTCATTGTTATATTAATTCTATGTCCCCCTAATGGATTAATTGCTTTTTAGTCTTGTACTTGTTCGTATCCAAAAATAAATCTTAATTTATTTTTTTAATTTTCTTATTTTAGTATTTTCCTCAATGTCTGTATATTTCGATTTTTTGCTAAATTTGTAAAAATATTATGTTTATTTGTGTGTGTGTTTTTATTTAAATAATTAATTGTGAAAAAAAAACGTTCTAATCTTAGAAAACATTAGCAATTATGTTTAAATTTCCTTTAAAACGTCATCATAATAATCAAAATCATAATAAAAAATCTGCTACGTCACGTAGTAATGAGGGATTTATTTATATACGTTGTGGTCATAGTAATTACAATAACAACAATAATAACAGCAACAACAACTCTATTAACAATATTAACAATCTAAATGATCATATAAACAATAATAATAACAATAACAATAGCAACAACAATAAAATCAACATCATTCCTGAGTATCCAAATCATGGCATTAATGAAAAAGTTGCAAAAAGTGTATGTGTGCATTATTTGTTCTTTTTTTTTCTGTTTTTTTTCGTATGTGTAGTTGTAGTTGTAATTTAAATTTCTTTAATAAAAATTAATTATAGATTTTTGATGTTTAATATTTGTTATTATTGCGATTGAATCATGTTTTTTATATAATTTTTATTTAATAATATTTATTTTGTGTGTTTGATTGTTGTATATAATTTTGCAAATTTTTTTTTAAATGTTTATGATTCTTTAGAAGAGATAAGTGTTTGTGTGTGTGTGTGTTTTTTATCAGTTAAAACTTTTTACAAATATTGTTGACTTCTTCGGTACTAAACTAAAAACTATATTTTTCTTTCCTTCAGATAAGATTAGGTAAAAATATAGATTTAATATATGAAAGCAAATGTATGGTATCAATCAGTTATTATGCTAAACATATTATTCTTCTAAGAGCTAAACAGTGATCTTTATAACAATTTGTAGTAACGTGGGTTAATTCGAAAGTTTCTATGATTTAGTGGAGTTTGATATCAGATCTAGTTGCAGTAGAGTTCTACTTCAGTTCTTGTTGAAGTCTAGTTCAGATCTAGATCATTTTTAAATCAGTTCTAGTTCAGTTCTGATTCAATTTTTGTTCAGTTCTAGTTCAGTTTTAGTTCAGTTTTAGTTCAATTCTAGTTCAGTTCTAGATCAACTTTAGTTCAGTTTTAGTTAAGTTATATTTCAGTTTTGCTTCAGTTCTAATTAAGTTCTAGTTCAGTTCAAGTTCAGCTTTAGTTCAGTTCTAGTTCAGTTTTATTCCAGTTTTAGTTCAATTCTAGTTCTGTTCTAGTTTAGTTTCAGTTATAGTTTTGTTTTAGTTCAGTTCAGCTCTACTTCAGTTGTAGTTCAGTGTTAATTTCTAGTTTAGTTTTAATTCAGTTTTAGTTCATTTTTAAATCAGTTCTAGTTCAGTTCTATTTCAGATGTAATTCAGTTTAAGTTTAGTCCTGAGTCTGGGTTATGTTGCAGTTCGACTTCTAATAAATATCTTTTTCTTCTTTAATTATACACCAAATCTAAATTCAAACCTTCCTAAGAAGTTAATTTCTTTTCTTCTAGTGCAGTTTTAGTTCAGTTCTAGTTCAGGTCTTATTTAGTTTTTTCATTTGTAGTTCTAGCTTGGTTCTAGTTCATTTCTAGTTTTAGTTCAGTTCTAGTTCATTTGTAGTTAAGTTCTAGTTCCATTCTGGTTTAGTTCAGTTCAGCTCTACTTCAGTTCTAGTTCAGTGTTTGTTTAATTTTAGTTCAGTTCAAGCTCATTTTCATTTCGATTTTGTTAGTTCTAGTTTAGTATTAGTTCAGTTCTAATTAAGTTCTAGCGCGGTTCTGCTCTTATTTATATTATGTGTTCAGTTCTTATACTGTTGTAGTAAAGTTCTGGTTCAAGTGTAGTTCTGTTCGGGTTGAGCTCCACTTTAGTTCTAGTTCAGTTCTTGTTGAGTTCTAGTTCAATTGTAGTGCAGTTCTTCTTCAGTTCTTGTTCCGTTCTAATTTATTATATATCAGTAGGAGTTTTGCTATCTTCTTTAAATCAATTTTTCTTACCTCTATTTTCTATTCACTTAACAATTAACCCTCGTATCATTATATTTGTTTACATAAACATTTCCTCTGACTACATTCCTTTCCAACACGTTTAAGATTTATTAAACATAAAATACACCCCCTCCCCCACAAAAAAATTAATTCCATTAAACCCCCTCTTAAAACACGCAAATATGTTTACTCCTCCCTTTCCTCCCCTTTTGAAACAAAAAAAAATACAATTGAACTTGATACAAAGTTGTCGATTGTAAATATTTATTTTCATAAAATTCAAACTTTTTTCTAATGTTAAACATATTTTTTTCTGTGTGGTTTTACAGCTGTTTAATGATTTATTTTGTTTTATTAATAATTTGTTTACACATGAATTAGAAATACATCAAACAAAATATGAAATAAGATTTCAAAAATTTTTAAAGAAAATATATAAATTTGATTTTAATTCAGACATTTTTCTAACATTAAACCGCTGACATCATAGAGCGAACAGTTTAGTGATAAAGTTTTCTTTTTTTTTTATACCCTCAAACACAACAAGTGGCGAAGAGGAGGGTATATTAATCTTATCATTCCATGTGTAACGCTAAGAAGGAATTATCTTAGACAGACATATTGTATATATATTCTTGCATTAAATCAAAATCTCAGTCGAATTAACTGTGTCTGTGTTTGCCACGCTCACATTCACAAAAATTTATGGAACTCAATGAAATTTGACCAGAATATTTTTTATAGTCCTGAAAAGAGTCCTATTTTAAAAGCAGCAAAATCGGTGAAGTATATTAAAGAATATAGGCTGATATCTGATGCAACCGCAAACTTTCGTAAAATAGTCTAATATATGTGATTGTGTGTGTATACCAACGTAACGTACTTTCTTCACATGTATTAATGGTAGAGGGTATAGAAAATTCGGCATAGCCGATTAAAACATTCTCACGATTTTTTTGCCAACTTCTCTGTAGTTTTAATAAATTCCGATTCAGATAGTGGAATTATATTGGAATTAAAGTGATAAGCAAAAATAATAAAATAATAATAAATTTTAATAATAAAATCTCTTAAGTTTTTTTATAACATTTAAAAGAAATATAATAAAATTATCTAAAAAAGGTGATCTAAATATATATTTTTTGTAAAGAACCAAAAAAATATTGAAAAAAGAACTTTAAAATTTTCTCTCAGAACTAATGAGGTGACGAAAAACAGCTAAATTAATTTTTATGGGTCTCAAGTGTGAAATGCGTAGTGTATTTTTCGAATATTTATTATAATTTAATGAGTTATAAAAATTATGGTTTGTAAAAAAGCGAGAACAAAGAGAATGGATGATTTTTAACGTATCAAAAATCTCTAGAGAGAAAAGATTTTCAATTCTTTTTTTTAAATCCCTTAGAGGCAGTTATTATATCATAATTTTCTATTCAATTTCCCTTTAAATAAATCATTTCTAATCGATTATATTTCTTTCTCCTTTTTTTATAGACTGTCCAATCGTCGTGGCGACCACAATTACCGTTACCAAAAGAAGTTCATCTCTCAAATGAGAACATTAATCGTAATCACCATCTTCAACATTTACAACCAGAAGACGACGCCGATATTGACGAAATACAAACTATCGACAGCGATATGGAACGATTTCATTTAAGTAGCAACAATAAAAAAGACTCTTCCCTTAATGGTTCACAACTCTCTGCCGCTAGTCATAATGGCAGTAACTCGAATAAGAAATGGTCCTTTGGACGTTTGTTTCGTCGTAAAAAGGAAATTGAAACAGATTCTTCTTCGGAAGAAGATCGTAAGGCTGGTTTTCTTCCATCCTCAAAATATAATCGTAATAACGCCACTACATCAACGCCAAATAAGAAAACCAAATCCTCAAAATCTGCTAGTCGTGGCAGTAAGTTATTGAGCGGTAATTTTGATCATGTTGTTATGAGTCCTCCCCCGGTGGGTCATAGTTCACAGAATTTGAGTTCGTCTTCTATGCAACATGTGGATAATGAATTTTTCCTGCCCGTTGAAACTGTACCGGCTCAGGAGCCTTATTATCAGAATAATCCCCAAATACAGGGAGGACAAACTGAGCCCCAACAGAGATTACATCACTCTCAACAGTACCTGCCGCATGTACCTCAAACGCAACAACAATTAATGAGTAGATCTGCCCATTCGTTGGATCGTAGATCAGCCCGGGCTAAACAGCGTTCGGCTCAGAAATTGGCTGGTACTACGATGACAACTGTGCCCTTGGCGGGTTCTTCCAGTGATGAGGAAATCATATCATTGAATTCCACCACTTTTGCTAAGTATCGCAGTGATGAGAGTATCCATAGTGGTGGTCAAATACATTCAAATGGTCAAAATCGTAAATCAAGGGCCGCTCGTAATGAACGTTATTATAAACGTTTATCACGTGATGGTGAGGTAAGTCACGGGCAGGTTCCCGTTATGTATGCTGCACAGCCTACACAAAGATGGAAAACTCAACCGGTGCCCTTGTCGATTTATCAAGCACCACCTAAACAACCAGTGCCCGTTGCTCAACAGCCTCAACCTCAAATGCGTAATTTAACCTCTCAAAATGGTCAAATCTCCCGGCTGCGCAATACCAACAGTTTGCAACATATGGCTCCCTATGTGCAGTGGGGACAAATGCAACAACAGCAGCAACCAAAGAATTTACAAAACTCTGTCAATGATACCAAACGTAGCATTAGCTATGACAGTCATATACATTTACAAAATGCTAATGGAAAATTGCAAAATAAACCCATGCCGCCACCACCTCCCCCGAGAGATCCTTTGAGAAGGGTAAATGTTAGTGGTCATATACAAGATGGTAGTGCTGGAGATTTGAGACCTATGTCGTATGCCTTTGACCAAACTGGGGTGCCCGTGTTGCCCACATCTGGACTAAATGGCCGCTGTGTATCGGATGATAAAATATGGGCCCAGCAACCTCATTATCAATCCATACACTCGCTTAATATAACATCTAATCAGAGCAACTCCACTGCCGCACCGCCAGCTAATCGTAGATTTATTACACGAGCTGAAAGAGATGCTCAACCGGGTAAAAAGTCACTCCCTAATGGTTTAGATTTTCATTATGTAGCCGATGCTACACCACGTTCTCGCAAGCCGATACATATGCTGGAACCCAATACTTTTGATAATGATATCAATGAACCACCCTCGAGTGGTATTTTGCGCACTACTAAAAGTGGTCTACCAACTTCTCCCACCAAAACTAATGCTACAGAATTTTGGAAACGTATGGAGGGCTCTGCTCAGAATGTAAATGCACCCACACCAGCTCCACGAGGTCGTGATCTACAACGTTCTGCCGGAGTGGAAGTAAACATAAAACCTCGATCAGTTTCTAGCTCTCGTGCGGGAGAATTAAGGACATATCCAGTGCCAATGTATTCAGAGGTCTATAAACCCAAAAACAAAACTCCTACTTCATCTTCCGGCATGGGCCAAGATGAGGTTGATAATGTGATTTGTGGTTCATTGCACATAAAGCCTAATCAGGATAATGAAAACAGTAACTATGTGGAAATACGCAATAAGGATGGCAATAAAACACAATCAATGCCCAATCATTATCATAGACGTTCAGGTGAAATACCCACTACACCCAATAAATATGAGGAATATGTTAATGAACGTCGTGAGCAACACCACAATCCTTTGTTTGATGCTCCGCAGCCACCACAAAGGAAACTTAGTGGTGTTGTGCCTCAAATACCTCAGTTAAGTTTTCCCCGTAAGAAACCGGCTAATTTGGAAGAGGCCATTAATGAATTGGAAGCTATTTATCGCTCTTTGGGTCTTACTGAACCAGAACCCGACACTAAAAAAGAACGCATACCTACACCTAATGATTTTGAAAAGTATGCTTTGGCTCATGCCCATGAATATGATGATGAAGATTCTCCAGCAGGGGAACCAGATCCTGTAAGGGATGATGTTGCCTATCGTAATATTAAATTGGCTAATCTGCAGCACAAGACAGCTGAAAAGCAACCTCCATTTGGCATACCTTTAGGTCCAATAGTACCTGCTGCTCAAACGGACTATTTGCATGTAACACCTAAACGTAAGGAAATGGTGGCCAGTGAAACAAAAGCTCCGGATGTAATTAAAGATGATTTAGCAGTAAGAGCTCTGCGCAAAGAGCCAGGAGAGAATAAGAACAAATTCCAATATCCTACGGGTAGTTTGCTTAAGAAAAATCGTGCCACACGGACTCAATCGGCCAATATTTATGCTTTGATACAGAGAGATGCCGCCAAACCTTCTGGAGGAGATTTGCATTCTTATCTGGAGTTAACCAAAAGTATAGATCGTTCGGGTAGCATGTCGGATATACATAAAAATGACTCGGCTAGTGATATACCCACTACTTTGAAGTTGTTACAAAGTCTTAGAGAACAGGATAGGGAACAACAGCAGCAGCAGCAACAACAACAGAAAAAGGTAGCTGTACCTTTCCGCCATCCCAGTCAAGGTGGTGCAATTTGCCAGCTACCTGAGAAACTAGTATCAAGTACTAGTCATGAGGAAAATAAACCTCATAAACCAGTACCTTTGCCTCGTAAATCTCTAACACCAGAACCACAAAATACTGACACTCATAAAATGGAAGAGGCTTTAAATAAAATAGCCCAGGATGCACAAGAGAGCAGCATTAAATTGACACAAGAATTAAAGGAACTAAGGAAAGAGGCTCTAATAACTGCCTCTAAACCGAAGAAAACAAGTCCCGAAGAGGAAAAAATAGTGAAGGAGTTACGGGAAATAGAAAAAGTATCGCAGGCTGCCAAGAAATGTGGTGAAATGCTTTTGGATACTTTACCCGATAATGGTGCTGGCAATGAAGGGGAGGATATGGTTAAAACGCGTAAACTGCACAAAGAAGATAAATTGATTAAGGCCATAGATCAGGTATCAGAGGCCGCCAATAAGGTGTGTGAGAAAATTTTGAAAGATATTGTAACCACCGAACCACCAGTTGTGGTACAAGAAGCCGTTAAGGTACAACAAAAGCCAAACGAACAAAAACCGGCCAAAGAGGATAATTTGGTAATGCCAACATTGATTAAGAAATTAGATCCCATTAATTCGACCAATATCGAAGCTATAGCCAGAAGATGTATGCGCCAATTAAGCGATTTGGCAGAAAATCACGATTATGATAACTTGAATCAGACGGATATAGCGGTGGCCTCCACGTGTAATATGCAACAACAGGTTACAAAAGACGAAACTACAAATGATTTGACAACTTCTAATCTTACAGAAATACGCAAACCACCCAATAAACCCACAAAGCAACAACAACAAATCGAGGAGATCGATCAAATAATGAAGGAATGTGAAGATCAAGCTAAAAAAAGTCAATCGTTACAACAAATTAAAGGTGCACCAGTAGTGGTAACACATGCCAAACAGCACCATCAAAACCAAAATCAGCATGTTATGAAGGCTCCTGGTTCGAGTACCACTGCCTCCTCGTTCTCCTCGTCCAGTGACTGTTTGGCCAAATCGTCTAGCCCTTCGGGTAGTAGACGTTTCTCCTCGAGTATTACCTCTTTTAATCCTTATTCGTCCAGTGATTATATCAAATCACCAAGTAGTGAATTTCATGCACCCAGCACTGATCCAATTAAAACTTTTAGCACCACATCTTACGATGTACAATCGACAACCAGTGCTACACCAAATCTAACCACCAACAGTACGTTCAGCTATTCACCCTCACCGCCACCTCTTAACTTAACGCCCATCAGCAATTGCAGTGCCACCATTGCCTCGAATACCCAAAGAGGACGTTCTTCGTCTCCCTCCCAATATAATTCCTCCGAAGAATTGGCCATGATATTTGGCATCGAAGAAAAGGCGAAAGCGAAAAAACTACAAAATAATTCAGGTAAAAATGAAGATCATGATGATGTTGATGTTATTGTGTCAGCTAACGCAAAAGCTACTGTGCCTGAGTTACAGCTCGAGCAAGATAATATAAAAACTAACGCTGCATCCCTCCCAGAATGTACTGCTAATACCGTTATTGATTATCAACACTGTGCTAAAACTAATGATTGTTTATTGTTGTTATTAAACCCAAATTCATGTACACATACTACTAATAATGCTAGTTCTACTCCCAACTCATCTACATCATCCAGGTCAACATCTAGACTAGAAACTATACCAGAATTAGGAGATCAAGATTATACAGAAAATAATTTTAAGTTATCGGCTAATTTTAATAAGATTTATGCAAGTAAACTAAATATTTATGTGGATAAAATGAAAGATGAACAACAACAACAACAGGTGGAGGTTGTAACTGGTCAAAATTTAACACAATTTGATTCGTTAAGTTCTTTGGAGGACACTTCCTCTAATCCAGATTCAGGAAATGTTAGTTTAGCGGATTTTCCTTTAAACCAACATAATCTGAATGTTAGTTTACATTTAAGTTCAAATTATAATACACGTTTTGAGGTTAGAAATTGTTATAAGACAGAGGTTACTATAGGAGAGGAAAAGGAGGTTGTAGAGGAAGAAGAAGAAGAGCAGGAGGAAGAATTTCCTAGATTACCCACAGCTGAGGAATTAGAGGAAAGTTTAAAAGAACGCGTTAATTTAGAGGTTAGTTTTAAGAAGACAGAAGAATTTCTCGATGAACAAAATGTATTAAAAGAAAAATTAGCTTTAGCCAAAGAAGATCATGAACTTATGGGCGAAAGAATTATATGGGCCAGAGATGAAATTATGGCCGAAGTTAAAGCTTTGGAAGCAAAAGCTTTAAGAGAAAATAAAAAAGATGAATTAGATTTGATAAGTAGTGAAGAGGAAAAGGAAGAAGAACAATTACAGGAATTAGAGGAAGAGGAATCGTTAAAAGAGAATTATGATTCCTTGAAGTTAGATGTTAATGAGAGCTTAAATGAAGAGTATGAAGAAAACAAGACACCTTTACGCAAACGCAGCATTATCATTGAGACTCCACAATTACAAATGAATATCATGGAAGAGAAAATTAATTATGAAATAAGTGTTAATAAAGAAACAGACACAGAATTATTAGAAATGGAACAGTTGGCAAAAGATTGTCAAGATCTCATGGAGACTTTACAGGAGGAGCAACAAGGATTCCCAGCTTTTAAACCCGAAGAAGGAGAAGAAAAGGAAGAAGATCCTAAAGAAAACGATAATAATTTCGGCTTATGTGATTGGCAACCTCAAGCTAATGAAACAGAATTACCCTCTACCAGCTCCAAAGCAAATGACAATATGGTGGTCAATGTTTTTGGTGAGCAACGCCCAGCGGTGAATAGCTTAACTCTGTTAGAACATCTAGTTGTCGCTTGTGCATTGAATATCATTAATACCGATGATATGTTTACACTGTGTCTTATAATTATTGGCATTTTAATTGTTATAGCTGTAGCCTTATTTTAAAAAGAATGTTTATTTATGATCAAAAAAAGAAAAAAAATTGTTAATTGTTGTTATGATGAAGTTTTTTTTTGAAAGAACCTTAAAGAATATCGTTAAAACTCACAGAACTCAAAGTGCACTTATCATGTTTGAAATATATAGACCAGACAAACATTTTTGAATTTTGTTAGAAATTTTTTTTCGATAGATTTTTTTATAAAATATTTTTTATTTAAGTTTTTAATCTCTTTTTAACTAAGTGCAATTAATATTTTCTAAAAAATATTATTCCTTTTTTATGAAAAAATAACCTTAATAGTGTTTAATATTTAAAGTGTTTTTTCTTTTATTTAACATTTATTTTATAAATTTTTGTAAATATAATTTTTAAATATTTTAATTATTATTTTTTATTTAATTATCAATAAATTAATTTTATACAATTATTTTGTTTTTAAATTAGACTGCAACTTGTGCCAATGATTTTATTATTTTTTATTAAAAAATCCAAAAAAAAACTTTAATTTTATTTAATATTTTTTAAATAATTATTTTAATTTTTTTTTTTAACTCTTTGACAAGTATTTTTTTATTATATTTAATAAATTTTCTTTCCCTATATTTTCAGCTAAATTTGTAGTTTAAGTTAATAAAAAAAGCATTTAATTTTAAAAAATTCTTGTAATTTTTTGGAAAATTTAAAATTTCAATTTTGATATTTCTTAACTCAAAATTTGATTTAGTAGTTTTTGTCGTAAACTCATTTTTTAAAAAAGCATTTGCCTTCAAAAAATCTCTTGACGCATAAAATAGACGAAAAAAATCTACATAAATTTTTTTTGTTTAAAATTTAAGTATTTTAATTTTTAAAAAAATATTTGTGTTTTTTCTTATAATTTTAAGTTTATTGCAATAACAAATTTTTAAGTTATATTTTATTAATTATTATGATTATTTTTATAATTATTATTTTAAAAAACGATTAAAACAAAAAATCAATTAAAAAAAAATTATTAATAAAATATTTGTAAAAAATAATGAAAATTGTTTTTAAATGATTTTTTTTTTCTAAAAACCAGAGAGCATATTTTTGTTTTGCTGTAGGACTGGGGGGCTAACAATTTCTTTATAAGTCTCATATTTTTATTTAGGATTGAATTAGATGTTTAGATTCTTATTGAAGCTTTTTATATTAAAATGTTTCATTTAACTTCGATTTTTTTCAGCTAAATTTGCATTATTGTTTGTTAAAAATTTATTTGCAAAATGTTTGGCTTAAAACAGCTTGCGCTAAGCTTTCCATGTGCATTTCAGTATAGTATATCCTTGAGTCTATCTAAAAATATTTAAGTTTTCTAAGAACAGTATTTAAATTTCTGATAAAAAATTTCCAGAACAAATTTAGAACGTATAAAGCTTTTCAATACGTTACAAATTTCAGATAAGAAGAAAAATTTTACAAAATGTTATAGTTGCTCTCTTCCCACTGATAATCGTTTTAATGCTTAAAAATGTGTGGACCCACTATAGAACTCTTCCCCATTAAATCTGCATTCGTAAAATTCGTTATCGTAGTTCATTTGTTATTGTAGTTTCGTTTTTCCTACTCTATTGTAGGGCCACATATTTTTAACATAAAAAATATCTGTGGCCCCACTATAGTGCTCTTCCTCATTAAATCTGCATTCGTAAAATTATCCAGAATATATGTCGTTAGATATTCGTCTTCAAAGCATTATTTATTGTGTTTCAATTCCAAACCAATCACAGAGGCGATTTAACGATATACTTCTATTCATATCTCCATTATAGTGGTCCAAAATCCTTTATAAACTTTCTTAAAAGGTTCTTAAAATTATACTCTCATACTATATCAACCTATATTATCGATCTCAGCACAAATAATGCAAATTTAATAAAATAAATTCTAAATGAAGGTATTTTTCTTTGCCAGGAGCATTCAGTTCCATGGGAAGAAGGAATTGAAAATCATATATCGTTAAGACTACGTCGAAATATATTTTAGTCTATGATCGATCTATTTTCTCATCTCGAGCCCATACATGGGCATTCTAAAAAGTGGGTTTCTTAAGCTCATAAAAGCTTTAAATATGCTAATATTTCATTAATATTTGTCACTGATTAGACCAAAAGCAAATGTTTCAGAGTAATGGCTTCTTGGTTATGGGAGATATATGTAAGGGCTCTTGAGTTTACACTAAATTATCGATACATTAGAACACTTCTTAAATCTGTCAGTGGATCTTTTTGCGGGGTATGTGGACCGGCTGTTGGATTAAATTTTTATATTTCATTTTTAACATTATTTGAACTCTATCACTTCTGGCTAAAATAATTCTAAAGGATTCTGAGTAGTGCTCGTAATCGTTTTAATGATTCTCTCCCAAATATCAGCAATATTGTGACATATAGTGAACTCTCACAATTTTCAAGGTCTGACGCATACCTGCAGGAACATACTGATTGCAGATTATCCTTTAAAGGAGACATAGACTTTCTATTCTATGATAATCATTAATAATGAGGCTCCAAAAATGATGTTTACCTTGCAAATATTACTTTAACACTTGACACGAATTGTGCATAAATCCATCACAGTGACAGACATCATGGAAAAACTTTTCATAGATTTGGTTAAAGTTTACAATTTTTGCGAACTTTTTAGGAATTCAGAAATTTTTCTTAAAGTTTAGTTTTCGAAGAAATATTTTAGGTTAAATTAAATGGGCCCATGAAACTCCTTTGAATCCACCATTTTCACTTATAAACATGTTCTTTATGTGAATTAATTTTTAAAATTTTTGGTTGCCGAAGTTTTAAACTTTAAGCTAACAAAATCTGCCTTAAGTGTTAAGCCAACTGAAGTTTGGTTGTAATATGTAATCGATCCATTTTTATAATATTAAAATTTCTAAAATTCCTTTTTCTAAAGTTTTTAGTGTGATTTTAATAATAATTTCGAGATAGATGATGATATAGCAATGGAAATATTCAGATTTTTAAAAAGTTCCGAATAATAGGTTCCACATACCATTTTTGGATATGAAACATTTCTGTAAAGTATAAGGAATTGATGTCAGGTTATTTTATAAAATTTTATAGTCAAAACAATTCTAAATCTTTCTTAATTCTTAAAATTCTTAAAAGTCTAAAGTTAAAAATCCATTACATTTTGTGCTTTTTTTAATATTTTTTTTTCGTCTGTAAGTTTTTTTTAGATATTTTTTTGAAATATAAAATCTTATTTAATTTTTGCTATAAATATTTGCCTCCATTAAATATTTTAATTTTTTTCTTTATAACCTTAATTTCTGCTAACTCTTTTATTATTTCGAAATCCTTTAAAAATAATAATAATAAAAATCGTTATTAAAAACTCTAAAAAACCTGTGTTTTATTTAACATTTACTAAACCGGCTTAATTAACTCCTACCAAACGCTTTCCTTATTATACGCCCTCTGCTCCAAATATTAATCGTAATGTATAAAGTTTAATTATTTTTAATAATTAAGATAAGTTTGTATATCTCCTATAAATCGTAATCTAAAAATCTATCTAAATATCTCGTAATATGGAAACTGGACGATTCAATTTTGTGGATTTAATTTTCAGCGCCATCTATTAGTTGGTAGTAAAGAATGATAATTACAATACACAATTACCATGTATGTTATTTGCTTTGAGTGTCTTTGCTAATCTTAAGCGTAAAGGTTTAGTTCTTTGCTAGTTTTCGGAATAGATACTAAACACAGCTGCATAAAAATTACAAAACACAATTCGTTCAAAAATTAATTAAATAATGTCGCATTTATTTAATAATTAAATTCTAATAAACATTATTGTAATTCTAATAATTAAAGACGATAATTATCAAGTAAAGACTCTAAGGTTATGTATCCATGGATCCCGGATATTGATAACTATTTAAAATTTTAGTAAATAATAATTTGCATCTGTGAGTGCAGAAAATCCGTAGTCTAATCCTTACAAAAACATTTTGATTTTTTCCGAGAAATCTTATCTTGTCGTGAATGTTCATAGATGAAATCTGAAGTCCTTACATGTTGCGGACGCAATTTTGTAAAACTATGTGAGAGACATATTTCATATCCAAAGAAGACCATATTGACCCTCTTCGACCACAATCTCTCTTCTTAAGATTTAAGTAAAACATGTCTTTCTTCTATTTTCTGCCTCTTAAGCTAATAATCAGTTTTTATCCGTTGTTTCCACTTCAAAACAGTCGTAACCTTATATAGAGAACCTTTCTCTGTTAGTTATACCCTCAGATTCACCTTAACAATACCTGGTCTGTGATATGAATCTGGATTATCAAGTTGTTTTTACTTCAAAACAGTCATCACTTATCCGCAGAGCTTTGAAATCGCTCTAGTTATACCCTATAACAATATAGATGCTTGGGGTATTATTCGATTGACCATCTTAATTTACACCGACATATTCAGCATCACTTCTGAATCGATTTAAAGATGTCTGTCTGGCTTTCTTTTTTTATAAGTGACATTATGGACATTCAATCCGTTGCAAATGGACAAAAACGAACCCAGTAGACAATTTACCGTTCTCTGTTTCTGGAAGCTTCTATTGAAATATCTTTTAAAGCTCATAACTCATAGATATGAAAATATGTTAATTTACTTCGTGCTAAATCTCAAGCAGATTGGTATTAATTGATCTTCAGAGGAAAATAAACTAATTGATGGTTGTATGGCAATTTAAATATTTTGTTAATAATCAGAGATGGAGGTAAAATCAGTTATAAATAATTTTAATATAAAATACTTTGTTTGGTTTGTATTTTATCTATTTATGTTAAAAAAATTTATTTAAATTTAAAAGTTTATATTTTATTATAAATGCTGGAACAATAAGCTAAAGTTTAAAACCCATTTTGTTGTCTTTATTATGACAAACATTTTATTCTTAATAAATCGGTTAAAATCTCGACTTTGAAATATTAAAGAGAAATGTAGCGCAAACGTTAGCTATTATAGGGGTAATTATTCTAAAATAGATCTTTTAAAATCGAAAAAGTTATTAAAATGTTTATAATTAAAAATTCGTTTTAAATATTTTGTTATATAAAAAATTTAGTAATTTTCTTAAAAATGTTTTTGTTTATTAAAAAGTTTATATTTTATTTAGAATGCTGTGACCATTAGCTAAAGTTAGATACCCATTTAGTGGTCTTTCTTATGAGTGATATTACATTCTTAATAAATCGGCTGAAATCTCTACTTTGAGATATTGAAATGAATTATGGCACAAACTTTAGTTACTATGAAGACAATTATTTGCCAGAATAATTTTCTTTAAAAAAATCTAAAGAAAATATTATTATAAGTCATTTTGTTAAAAATTTTTATGTTATTTTTAAAGTTTATATATTATTAAGAATGTTGGGGTTGTAAGCTAAAATTTGATACCCATTTTGATGTTTTTATTTGAAGTTATATTATATTCCTAATAAATCGGTGGAAATTTCTACTTGGAGATATTAAAATGAATTATGGCGCAAACGTTAGCTATTAAAAAGACAATTATTAACAATTATGATTTTGTGAAAAAAATCGAATAATTTAGCAATTAAAAATTCTTTTTATTCAGAATTCATAATAAAGTTCCTTTTACGGATTTTTAATGAGAACTTCATTTTTATTTTGACAGTCAACCCAGTTTGATATTCAATTTAGTTGTTATCCTTAACATATAAATTTATTACAATTATAAAAAGTAGCAGATTGAAAATTCCTTTTATTCAGCAGAATTCCATTAAAAAGCTTCCTTTTTTATTTTTAGTTAAAACAGTAACAAGAACAAAATTAATTAATATTAACTAACCGTGACAGGAAAATTCCACCTTCTAACAAACAAAAAACTCTAACGAGAAGAAAGAAAGAACATGAAAAACTCATTAATTTGTTTTTCCCCTTAACAAAATCACTATCAAGTTCAATGAACTATAACATTTTTAGGAAATCAAGTACAAAAAGGAGAACATAAGAATAAAATAGTTAAAAGAAATTATTCCCCTTCGACAAATAGGTAAAGAAAATGCCAAAAAGAAAAGCAAAAAGAACTCATAAATACACGATTTAAATATGAAAGGAAAAGGATAATCAGATATCCCCCTTATGACGACCTCCCCCCCCCCCCCTAACATGATCATTTTCTTTTTACCAAACTATTGAACCTAATGAAATGACTTCTTAAATAGCTCCCTTGTTAATACATTCTTAGAACTGGTACTGTAAGCAACATTTCACTCTAATTACTTCCTTGATTTCAATCATAAATACGTTACGATACTTGCAATTTACCAAGAATGAGTGAATGAGAAAAAAATGACTTTATTCAACAGTATTTCTCCTTTTATTTGTAACTTAGGGATTTTCCTGTATTTACTTATAAGACAATTATGATTGTATTGTGGGCTTTATTTTAGTACTTTTATTTTGTACTTGTTTTTATCAAGTAGTACTTGTGTATTTGTATTTTTTGTTGTTGTTGTGTTTTTTATACAAAATACTTAACCTAATTTATTTTTATTATTATTGTATGTACATAGAAATAAATAGACAATCATCTACACTTATATTAAATTCATTGGTATATCCTGGCCAGCATTTCCGTTTAAATCCTTGCAATCCCAATAAGAAATGTAGTTTATTATTAGATAAGATTTTTGAATTTGTAAAAGAGATTTCAATTTGGTCGGTTTCGTAAAATGCTCACGGCAAAATTATTTAGATTGAATTCTTATGATCCAAGTTTTTGTCTCGGAACTCTCAATAAAGGCTGGCGCATTCTTATTTTTATTGGTTGAACCATCTTAGTACCACAAGGTTTTCAAAATTATTATATTATTAGCAAATAATTCGTTGATTGATGTGAAAGTTATCGAGAGCCTTAATAAAGCCTACTTTTTTAATATTGCTCTTGATCCAGGAAAGCCATCAGTTTTATTCCCAAGAGCTTCCTGGAATTATTAATATTTCTGAGTAGTAAAATCTTTCATTTGGTGACGAAATATTGTGAAGTATTTACATTATTTTTTAAATTGATTGAAATTATTTTCCTTATTTACTGCATTCTTAGTTGCGTTAACTAAATCATGGGATTCATGTTCCTTACTGTGTTATTATCCTTCAACGTTTGTCATTATCTCACCGATTAAGAAAGGCGAATTGTTTTGAAATAGTAATAATAGTTATTTTAGTTGAGTTTTGTTGTAACATTTCTTTCATTCTTAAAATTTATTATCGATCGATATATAATTTTACATACTTTGCTGAAACGGTTATTAAATTTGAAATTTATTATCGATCAATATATAATTTCATATACTTTGCTGAATCGGATTTAAGTGTCCTTTGATTAGAACCTTGATTTTGAGTCTGCTGTTAATTTCCTATAACTCTAAAAATGTGTCTAAGATACTTCATTACGGCTCTAGGTAGAGCTGAAAACAAGAACTTATTTTGTCTTCGCATTTTAATTGTTATTATTGTCGTTTTCTTGTCGTTGATTTTAATAATTCTTCCAAGGATTTTACTCAATGTTCAAAGTAGAAATTGAATACTTTTATTGGTTTCATTGGGTCAGCTATGCATTAACCCTCATACCGATTAGATTAATTAGAACCTCTTTTGTCTATAATAATGACGCTTTAAGAACGACCTTAGTAACCCAAATCACTGTTATCTGAAAATTCATGTCAACTGTCTTATCATTAGCTTCATCTTTGGATTAGTTCCAAGTCTGGATTCAAACTGTAAAAATCTGCAATTTCACAGTTGCTTCTTTAAAGCGAAGCAGTCAAATTATTTTCATCATCTTCTTATCTTTAAGATTCTTTGATGAAACTAATTTTTTTCGGGATGATTATAATGAAGCCTTGTGAAAGCTCTTGATAGCTGGAAGTCGAAGACACTCTAACTAATAATATATTTTTCCTCTACTTTTCTCTGGTGTTATAGCTTCATGTTACAAGATGAATGAATCTGTACTTCTATCGCTCTGTAAAAAAATCAAGATTATCTACAGATTTTATAAGAGTTTTAATGAGGTCTTTCGACAGTTTTTGGTCTTCCTTGAGATAGAAGAAAAACACAATGATTTTCATGTTATCCCAATCAAAAACTTTAGAGATCTTTGACAACTAACGATTTTTTAAAGTTCTAAACAGTCGGAGGGAATCCGAACTATTTGTTATCCATTCTTGTTGAAGCCCTCTGTGCTTGCATATTTTATTGATGGATCAGTACTCACACTCACATCTCAAATGTGACTCGACTGGAGCTTTTAAATTATTTTTAATCATTAAAAGTCCTTAGCCATCGTAGGTACGCTGGACCGGTTGTTATTCGGATATATTTCTTAGTTCCCTTCGGATATATTTCTTAGTTCTAATGCCTTTTTTAACCCAAAGAGATAATAAAATAGCCACACAAGATCTTGCAACCCTTTGCTTTGGATGGATAAGTACTTCCACTGTAATCTCGAAAGTGACTCATCAAGAGCTTTTGCTTTTAAAAATAGAAAATATCTTTTCCTCTTGTTACATTTTTTTCCTTCATTAAAAATATTTTAATCTCACGTCATGATCTTAATGTCTATTTGTGATTGTCCATTATCCAAAGTTCATGATAAAGCCATTGCAAGATTTTCTATCGGCCTAAGATATTTAAACTTGAAACATAATTGGCCAGTTGAGGATGTCAGCTTATCGCTTGAAGTCCGCATTTTTCATAACCTTTATCGTAGTTGCCATATTGGTCGCAGCTGTACCTAAGACCGAATTTTATATTTCTTTCTGTTCCAATCACTCTCCCTTTCTTCGATTTTGAATGATGTAAATCTAACTTTTTTCAAGTTCGATGTTTAAGTTAAGATATTGTGATTATTGTAGGCAAATAAAGCCGGTTCTAAGGGACAGGACATTGAAATTGGTGGATTCAATTTTGGACAGAATAAAAACGAATTATTTCATAAAGTTTTAAAGTGGAACTAAACAAATTTTAAAATAAATATTTTAACTGTTTCTATTCAAATTCCCAAAAAAGTCTGGTTTAGTTCTCGAACTCATTTCATTCCATTTTAATTTACTTCCTTAAATCCTGTAATCTTTTCTGTCCGATTTTCTATCCAACCTATTTTATCACAATATTTTTTTTTTCTCTCAACTAAAATATGTCTTTTGTTTCAACTATTTTATAATAAAAAAAAGAAATATGTGTGTGTGTGGGGAAAACAACTTAAAATACTACAAAAAAAGAGAAAGTCTTTGTTTTAGTGTTTTTTGCCTTCTCGGCATAATGTTGTTGTTGCTTTTTATTTGCATAACTTGCATATTTTTATTGTTACTCAGACATTAGTGGTTTTGAAACATTTCCGGTTGGAGAAGGAAGGTGAATGAACAAAAAATTTTCCATGTTCAATCCAAAACCAAATACACACTCACACACTCTAAGAAGAAAAAAACAGAAAACAAAAAACAATAAAAAGGAAACACTTAAAAATACAATGAATATGTAGTAGAGTGTGAGTATGTGTTTAAATGTAAAGTGCTTGGATACGTATGATTATTATTTTGTAAAATAATATTAAGTATACGCTTTCACGTATTATAGTGTTTTTTAATGGAAATTAATTTAAGGTTTTAATTAATTTTTTTATGAATTTATATTGCAATTTTTAAGTCTTGAAATTATAGTAAAGTTTGGCTTACGAGTAGAATAGGCGGGGAGGGGGTTGTGAAATAATTTAATTGCATTTCTTTTATTGCGCAAGTACAAACAAATCTTCGTTAATTTTTTGTATTGAAATTTTTATCTCTTTTCATTGTTTTTATTCGAACATTTTGAAGACCATGTGGTTTTTCGTGTTTAAGGGTTCAAAATATGTTTTCTTTTTTCATATGTCTGGTATTTTATTACGAAATTGGAGATGATAGAATTATAAATAATCGAAGCTTAATAAATTTTGATTTTTTTTCATTATTAAACTGTTGAACTTATGCGATTTATTGGAAAAATAATAAAAAAGTACCTTCGAATATTTCTTCGGATGACGATTTTATTTCTACTTAGATGTGCCTGCCGATTTTGGATCAATATATATATTAGAACTCTCTAACTGGACAACTTCCTAAAATATGTAAAAGGTAGAATAAAGTCAGCAAGATGAAAAAATGAGTACTTCCATGATTCACAATCTATAGATTGATTACGATATTATTGATCCCTTAAGACTAGTTTTAGGCGTCGAAAGAGATCTGGACTAAAACGGACAATTTCTCTTGTCCATTTCGAATGTCTAGAATATAAATATATGTTCAAGTATTTGGATGAATTTGTACTCTCACACTCATTTCTAATCGGAAACCATTTGAAAAAAAGGAGATTAGAATTTTTGCTCCAATAGAATACCTCTTATTTCGAAAGATACGAAACTCCCTACAGAAATTCACTTCAGAAAAGGTCTTGATTGAATCATGTTGTAATATCGAATTGCCTTTCAATTTCAGAAAAATATTCTTGCTCTGTTCACAACTTTTATCGCCAGTAATTTTCCTTTCATATATTTAATCACTTCGATTATTTTGAACTTTCAGTTGCGAGGGTTCCTTATTTCGAAGTAAGGTTTTTCTTTTATAATGGAACTTTGGGAACAAATCCAAGAATTGGGTTTTATTTACTCTCATTTAAGATTGTTTTCTGGTATCATTCAAATAATACGCTTCCAGAATCAGATATAGAAAGTGTTCTATGTCTTCAATGCCACCTCTACGTGTCCTTCATTTATTACATTCAATGCACATGTGGGATTCCAGTGCCGAAAACAATAAATTCTATTTATACTTTGAAAGTTTTTTGTTATTCAAATCATCGCAAATTAACTTTTTTATCCTTCCTAATGCGTCTTTATTCCACAGTTTCCTGTAAATCTCTGCCGCGCACTACTGCAAAAGATACAAACAGACAATATGTTTCTTAGATATTTTCCTCAATCTTAAAATACTCTGGATTTTTTTCGTTCGGATCATCCTACTTACTTTCATTCCCACTATCATTCAATTCCAAAGTTAATAGAATTATTAAAATCTTTAGAATCGGATTATCTATAACTATATTCAGTACAGACGTGTCACATGGAAGCTTTAATTAAAGACAACGGGATTGTAGTCATCCTTACAGAACATTGATATGGTTTTGGTGCCCCTAAAACTCTCATAATTAAATCTGACGAAAGAATATGTCCTCTCTTGTGAAAGTAATTGTTACTTTAAAACGTTTTTAGAGTCACAGAGGTCTTGATTCTTGTTATAACAGGAATTATGATGCGTTTCTATTCCTAAGATGATTAACAATATCTCTTTCAGTTAGCTGTAGCTGTACTCTTTTGCAAGGACTTCTACTGTGCTTTCGGTCTTAAGGCGAAACACAACATCTCGCTAAACATTTGTAAACAGATATGGTGATAAACCTACCAGACTTATCTTCTGTCGTCCCTTAAACATGTACGATATTTGTTTTTAATATTCTATTTGTTAGCTTTTTTGGGATTTGAGTGTTTCCAACCCTGTGTTGGTTTCAATTACTGGACTGATTTACTTTCATAGAAATCTTATCAACATTTGAAAATTTTCTAGTCTTTCAAATATTATGAGGTCCTGTTATTTCTTCCAAATCAGATATTCCTTTAAATGATGTAATTGCCAATTACTGCTGAAAAAACTAGAAACTTTTTGGTAACCAAATGTTTTTAGTGTTTTATAGCTTTAGTTTGTTGGTTAATTTTTTGTGGGACCAATTTTGATAGAAGGTGCTCCTTTTTGGCTCCTCTTTTTTATCAATCACCATTGAAAATAATAACAGGTATACTATTTTATGGTAACCAGTCCATAAGAGAGTTAAATATCATCTCAGATAAAAATAGGTGTTACAGCAATGTTGTCAATTTTTCACTAACCAAAAAACGCCGAAATCACAATTAGCGCCGTTTTCTTACTTGTAAACTCTGAACACTATTCATCTTTTTATAGATCCCAATCCATTTTAAAAGTTATAAAGCTATCGCTGTATAAAAAGTATATAGCTCGTTACGCATTTCTTCATCGCATTTGTACTTCGTTTTCGCATTTTGATTTCACAATGCGAAAACGAATCCAACCATCCATTTACAGATTTATTTCTGTCCCATAGAAGAAAATGTTGTTGAGTCAGATCATTTATTAATGTAAAATTTTTTTGGTCTTGATTTTCTTTTCAATTTTCTGTTCCTTTAATTAGTTGTTAAAAATACAACTCTGGAATAGTTAATGCTTGAACTAATCGAAATTTTAACATCTCTAATTTTATATCTCTTAAAGAAAAACAATTTCATTGTCCTTTCTCTCTCTCTCTCTCTCTCTCTCAGATTTATTTCGCTCTAATTCGAAATTCCTTAATATCCTTGTTGTTGTATCAACAACACCCCGTTTTTTTCTACAATTGTGTTGGTGTGTTATTGTTGTTGCTTTTTGAAAGCAAACAGCTGATTTAAGTTGATTTTTTCTTCTAGTGATTTTTTGTTTTTGTTATTATGGTTGGCTGTCATGAAAAATGGAAAGAAATGGGGGAAATAAATGTAGGCAGGATAATAAAGACAACAAAACACATGATTATAACAACACTTGCTGGTTATAGCACGAGAAAAAAAAACGTTAAAGCCTTTTTTGTTAAGTTTTTGTTTATGCCTCGTATTTTTTTTTTCGTTTGAAGTGGTGGGTTATAAACAACAACAAACATACTGGAGAAAAAAAAACAATAACAAAAAAATGATGATAAAATGAAACCTGTCTGCCTGTTTGAGTTGTTGCTGTTGTTGTTGTTTGGTATTTTTGTCTCGCAACAAATTGTGGCAAACAAGAACCTTTATGTGCCATCATTGCATATTGGCCAAGTTAGTTGTAAAAGTTATGTTGCCGCAAAAACAACGTTAAACTTTTTTTGTCAAAAAGACTTAAATTACAGAACAAAAAGACTTTAATGTAAAGAAAAACAAAAACGTATGAAAAAATGAATAAAATTAAGAACAGAATTAAAAAAAAGAAAGTTGTAGTTAAAGTTGCTAAAAGACTGTTAATAAAAGTTATACAAAAGCGAAAAAGTCATAAAATAAAGATAAATAAAATAAAAAAGAAGTGAATAAAAAAAACAATTTAAAAATAGTGAGTGAATCATCTTTAATAAAACTCTTAATCCTTTTTTAACATAAATAAAAAAACCGAAAAGAATAACAAAAAAAAGTAAGATGAATAATTGAAAACAGTCGCATTTAAAATGTCATGAATTTCAGTTTTTTTTCCTCTCTCTCTCGCTCTCTCCCATAATTAAAGTAATTTGTTTTAAAAACAACCTTTAAAGTGTTTTCTTTCTTTTTTTTAACAAAAAAACAAAAATTACAAACTCATTTTTCTGCTTTAGAAAAAAAAATCCACCTTTTTTCATCACGTTTTAAAGTTTATTTTATCCTTCTTTAACTTGTTTATTTTATATAGTTATATGTGTTGTTGTTGTTGTTGTTGCTGTTGCATTTGTTGTTCAGCCATTGCAGTTGAACTTTACAGCAAGTGCATTTATAATCTTTTAGTCTTAGTTTTTCTTGTCTTCCTCTTCTTCTACTTTTTCGGTTTAAAATCACCAATTTTTGTTTTGAAGTCGTTTTCAGTTTGTTTTATTTGATTTAAAAGTTCACTATTTTTATACCCTCCACCACCACCTCAAGGTGTGAAGAGGGTAATATAAACTTAGTCATTCCATGTGTAACGCTAAGAAGGAGTCATATATTATGCATATATATTCTTGCAACAAATCAAAATCTGAATCGATTTAGCTATGCTCGTCTATCTTTCTGTTGTTGACACGCTCACATCCACAATTATAAATAGAAATTAATGATATTTGGTGAGAATATTTATTATATTCCCGAGATGTTTCCTTTTTAAAACCATCAAAATCGGTTAAGTATATTAAAATATATAAACCGATATCTGAGGCAAACTCTAAGTTCAAGCGAAGAACTTTTGTAAAATTATTCAATTAAAAATCGATATATTAGATTGAAATAACATTAAGCAATATATACTTCATTACCGTTTCAAAAATTATCAAAATCGGTTCAGTAGCAAATAAGTTATAGTCAAAAATATAACTAATTTTATGACTCATTAAGCGTTTCGTATTAAATTAAAGAAAAACGTTTGTATATTGTATATGTCTGTGTCTGAATGTGTGAGTGTGTATGTACGAAACATAATGTATTTACTTCACACTTATTTGTGGTGGAGGGTATTGAAAAGTCGTCTTAGCCGAATGTATGAATTCCTATTTGTGTGTTTGTTTATTTTGTATTTGGCTTTTTGCCACTTTTAGTTGTTGTTTATTGTTTCTTAAAAAAAGTTGTTGCAACTCTTATTTCTGCCAGCGTTGAGGTCTCACTAATTTGGTTATTAACCTTATAATGGAGTAAAATACTGCATAAAGTCTCCGGAAGTCTTAAAACAAATTTTTTTTATTGAAATTTCTCTAGATGTTTTTCTTAAGGAGGGAATTTAATTTTTGGCAATAAAGGCAATTTATAAGGATAATTGTAATTGTAGCACTTTATTAAAAATATTTTAAAATTGTGACTTTTAAAGTAAAAGAAAATTTCTTAAAAAAAATTGAGGCTGAATTTCAATATTTTGAGTACTTATAACTCTAATAATGGATCCTCTGTAATAACTTCCTTTCAAACCTGCAATTGTAAGCCTTCTGTTGTTGTTATATTCTACTTTATGTAAAAGCTATAAGCCGATTAAAAATTTTACTGCACAGTGGTCCCAAAATGGAAATAATTATGTAATTTTACAACACTAAATTATTTTTTTAATGAAATTTCGCATGGACGATTTTAAGGCTTAAGTCTTGAGGGCGTGGAGTGTAACTTTCTAGTATATTCGGTTATATGCCGAATCTTAAATACCTTATGCCCCAATCAATAACTGTGCAAACATAATGAAAATTCCGCTTGTAGGGTACCAGTTTGATAATATTGCTTCATCCCTGCGCCAAATTTTATTTGATTTCCTGTAACAGTTTCAGTTTCGGTGATATTACTACTCTCCAATGTCCTATCTGAAAATAATATGTTGTCAGATCACAATTTAAGTGGCAAATTATGTGAGATTTCCTGTTTTTGCCAAATTTCATTATAACTGAATAAGACGTTCAGCCATAATTGTTGTTTAAATTTTCTAGGTTTAGCAGGTTGTTTCTAAAATTTTGTTCTCTTTTTGAATCTATTGTCCTGGGAACAGTGGATCCAAATCAATATTTTTGAATTATTTTGTTACTTTTGAACCGTTATAGATATTATCATATGATTAGATTTAAGATGTTTTGGAGTTGTTTTGAAGGACTACAAGAGCTTATGTTATAAGAGAGGTAGTCCAAAGTGGGTTAAAAATGGTAAAAAATGGGTTATTTTGATTTGAATTTCTCTGAAAGATAACCCACACATGTAGTCGTATTCATCGACTATAGCCCTGACCTGTTAAAAGTCTATACTCCTTCAAGTGATCTCAAAAACACTTGCACTCTAAACTCGTGATTTTATGAAATATCACTTACGGTTTATTAATTACAGAATTATTTAAAATAGAACGAGATACTTTTCATTATAACTTACCGTTAGATGGTTGAAAATGGATAGAAGCCTTCAGAAAGAAGTTAAAAATTTTGCCTCAATTAAAACTTAATTAAAACTAATTTAGTAGAGGAGAAAGAGGAGAAGTTTTAATACCCTGCACCACCACAAGCGGTATCATTCCGTGTTATTCAAGGAGGAACAATCCAAGACTCCATAAATTATATATGGACTTGCAACACATTAAAAACTCAGACGATTTAACTATGTCCGTCCATCCTTCCGATTGTCTGTTGTTGGTACACTCAAATTTTTATTAATGGCGGTAAAATGAAATTTGGCAAAAAAATGTTATAGTCATTACAAAAAAAGTTATACACCCATATTAGATACTTCCTCAAAATTCCAACAAAGAACTTAATGCTTAATTTTCAAAATCGGATCAGTAGAAAAAAGCTTTATAAATTTATTTTTGTTGCCACACACATGTGATGGATTCTTACTTGTTTCCCCAAAAAGTTGACCATATGCATCACTGTTTCTGTAAAAAAAAACTAGCAGACCCGACTACTTTCGTTTTGCCAAAAAAAAATGTTAAAAGCGTTGCAGGCCGTAAGCAAACAATAGTGTTGTATTATCATACGATTTAAATTGATTATTTGTGATTTAAATTGGCTTTGTATTGGGGGTTCGATAACCAACAATGGAGGTACCCTTTCCTCTGGTCCTACCCATTCAAAGTGACTTAAGAAAGTAGCTGGGACTGAATTTGTGAACTCTCGCTATTATAGTTCTTTAGATATTCGATAATCAGTATTTGATTTGTATGGGCGGAACCATTCCCCCTGGTCCTATAGAAATTTATTATAGCCTTTGTTATTTCGGGTATATTATTTACATACATACATACATACATACATACATACATACATACATACATACATACATACATACACACACACATACATACATACACATCTTATTTATATATATAGATTTATATCTTTTTTAAATCAACAATTTCAATGTTAATTTAACATTGTTTTTTCGGCTTTTTATATACAAAAGTGGAGGGTACCTAATATTCCCTAAAGCTCAATAACATTCTTAATCGTTCTTTTTGTTCAGAATTTTAATATAATAAGACCTTGATTCCTTATATATATATTCACAAATTATAATTATTTTTACTATAAATAATCTTAGAATTGAGTACAAAAACATATGTTAAAATTCCACCCATTTATTTTATTAAAATGCCACCTGATATTTTTTTTATAAATTAAATTACAGATTTTTCTAACAAACTGTTGAGCAAAATGATTGAAACGAGTATTTAAGACTTAATAAAACAAACAATTTGCTTTTGTCTGCGAATTTTTTCTTTAATTTATTTTAAAAAACATAAAAAAACACATTAAAAAATAATAATTTTTTTCTATTGGATTTTAAAATTTAAGACCGTTAAACCCCCCATCGACAACATACTCCTCATCAACATCAATAACAGTTTCAAGTTTAAAGTAGAAATAAATGTTCTTTGGAAGAAGAACACACGTACGTTAATACATACATTCAAACAGTAGAAATTTATCTTTCTTAAATCTTTGTAATCTCTGAGTTTTAAGAATAAACAGCGTACAAATCATCTTCCTTTGTTATACCCTCCACCACCACAAATAGTGTAGAAGGTATATCAACTACATCATTCCCTGTGTAACGTTAAGAAGGAATTGTCTCAGACCCCATAATGTATATATATTCTTGCGTAAAATCTGAGTCGAATTAGCCGTGTCTGTTTGCCTTTTCGCTTGTGTGTCTTTCCGCCTTTTTGTCTGTCCCTCTGATGTCCATCTGTTTGTTGGTGTTTGCGTGCCACCAATCCACAATAATTTACATATCTCATTGAAATTTGGCCAGAATATTTGTTATAATCCTGAGAAGTTTCCTTTTAAAGCCCGTTCATCGGTTTTGTATATTAAAAGATATAGACCGATATCTGAAAAAACGTCTAAGTGGTGAAAAGGGTATATTAACTTTGTCATTCCGTGTATAATGCTAAGAAGGAGTTATCTCAGACTCCATAATGTTTATATATTCTTGCATCAAATCAAAATCTGAGTCGATTTAGCAGTGTCTGTTTACCTTTTCACCTATTTGTCTGTCTGTTGTTGGCGCGCTCACATCCACACTTATAGATATATCTCATTAAATATTTGCCTGGGTATTTTTTATAGTCCTGAAAAGCTTCCTTTTTAAAACCAGTAAGTCGTTTCAGTTAATTAAATGATATAGACCGATATCTGAGACAACCTCTAAGTTCAGTTATAAATCGTCAATTTGAATGACATTTCGCCCTAATATTAAGCAATATCTACTGCATTTCTAGTCCAAAATCGGTTCAGTAGAAAAAAAGTTATAGATAAAAATATAACTAATTTTATGACTCATTAAGTGTTCCGAGTTATATTTAGGAAAACTTGTATATATTATTACCGTCTGTATGAGTATTTATGAAATTGTATGTACGAAACTTAACATATTTACTTCACCAAATTTGTGGTGGAGGGTATTGAAGATTCGGCATAGCCGAATTATGGCATTCTTACATATTTATTCCACATTTTTCCATTTTCATTTCTTTGAAACTCTGAGCAAAAAATAAAAAACAAGAACGGCACCAAAGGCTCCACATTATTCTGATAACAGTCACCCTAACATATGCGTAAGTAAGTGAATGGATGAGTGTGCAAGTGAGTAAAAGCATATTCGCTGGAAATTATGTTGACAAAAGTATACAATACTGGTTACTTAACTGTTTTTGTACTTTTCCCTAGAAAATCCTCCAGCCAAAATTGACATTTGTAAAGGTCTAGACAAGTTTGCATTTTTTTTTTTTGAAACTCTTGGAAGGGGGCTAATAAAATTCGTTGTGACTTATAGAAAAAAATTGCCTATTTTTATCATACTTGTTGGATGCAGCAAAAATTCACTCAATATCATATGAAAAACACAAACAAAACCTACATACGTTAAGCAATATGAGCCAAATAGTCAGACCGACTTTTGTCTAAAACCCACAGTGAATAGTTAAAAATGGACCTCTAAAAATAATAAAATGAATTATAATTCTTATTTTATTGTTTTTTATATTTTAATGCATTTTTTGTCATTTTCTAATAAAGTCGATTATGAGCTACAACAATTAAGAATATAAAGGTTTCCCCAGGAACTGTTTTACTGGATGAAACGTAGGACAAAAAAGACCAGAAGGAGGGATATCGCTCAAAAAAGGCAACATTTTTTTAGCAAAATGAAGTTCTCGGGTCTGTAAGTTATTAAATATTTTCAACAAAACCCAACTTGATCATACAAAAAGCTGTCCAAGCATTCAAAGATCTATCATCAAACTCTTTCCAATGTTATTAAACAGTACCGAGAGAGCTTGACTTTTGATAGTTTATGTGGAAGGAATAGTCCAAGATGTTCCTAAAGGCAAAAAATAGAAAGCATTTTCAGAAGAACTTCCAACACCGGTAGAAAAGAAGCCCGGTAGCTTAGTGCTCGGTCTATTTGGTATAAAGAGTTAAAGTAAAAACATACAAGGCTCAAAGAATTTCTGACAGGAATGTTGCTAATAATATAGAGTCCAAAAATAGAGCATGGAAATTGAAGTCAAGTTTTATATAGAAAAATATGTAGCAAAAATATTTTCTTAAGAAAACTTGACTTAAATTTCCGTGCTCCATTTTTTGGCCTCTATATATTATTTTTGCTGGAGGGAATGTTTAGGAAGAGTTTGTGAGCCAAAAGCAGAAAAATTTCCCAAAAAGTCCTTGATATGGCAAGCAATATGAAGTTGCGACAAAAGAAGCCAATTATTTGTTACAACGAGCTCTATAAGTTCCGAAATTTACATCAAAGGCTGTTTCTATTCATATACTCCTGTCAATATGGTTAACAAGCCCTTGAATGGTACAGGAACAAATATGTGGTATTTGTAATGTCTGAATATTGTGGTATCTTCTATGGAATCATTGCCAAAAAATCAATTTAGAGACACTTTGAGGTATTAGATAATTCTATATCGTTTTTGGTGCCAATTGATCCTGAAAAGACAATACATTTTCCTTTGCTTACAGTCAGTTACATGTGCTGATGCGTTTAACCACTTCAAAGCCGTCATGTATATTATTGAAAGGCGGCAATAAAGACAAACAATAGACTTCACCGCCACCAAGTGTATTGTAACTTTTTGTGTGGAAGCAATCGATTCTTACGACCACAAAATGGTGTTCATATTGTGTAACGTGAAGAGATTAAAGAACAAACTTGTGTTAAGTTGATAAGAATTATTTTCGATATCACTTCTCTCTATAACAGAGATTTAAAAAAAAAGCCTTTTGACGTTGGTCTTCATATCCAAGTTGGTAATATTTATTGTCCCCTTAAAGGCCAAAACATAACGAAGTAAACTTCTTGGAAAGTTGTATATTTCTTTAAGTTCAAAAATAGTTTAATTTGTAAAATTTTCCGAAACTGACTATCAAATGCAACAAAAATGTGAACAGAGTACGGTAATCATAAAGAGAGTAAAAAACGTTATATCAAAGATATCGTGCAATTTAATTTACAGCCGAGAGTTTGGTTTGGAGGGTCCTGTTATGACTTCGTATACTAGAACATTGTTTGGTGATCACTAAAGTCATATTTGGTTGAGAGAATAAATATATGTTTCTTTTGATTTAACTCTTAATTTTACCCTCCTTCTATAATAGATATGGATCTTATAATGATCCAGATTTCTTATATCTAAACCGAAAAGATTATTATGGGTGAATTTTGCTAGTGAAGAACTTCAAAAAACCTTGTCGAATGGGTACTTTATCTCTTATAATTTAGTTTTAAATTTTGAATTTAACTTTTTAACCGATCTTGGCGAACTATTTAAGCCAGCGAGTTTATAAAGGGTATACAAATGTTAGTTATGCTCTTTTTATAACACTTTTTATGGATTTTTTTTTTCAATAAAAATGTATTTTTGATTTTTTTTTCAATTTGAAATTTTCATTTTTTTCCTTAAAAATTTCATTGAATTTATTTTATTTCATTTAAATTCCAACTTTTTGCCTGACAATTAGCGCTTGAAAATTATTTCAATTAAAAAAATCAGTGAAATTGGCAAAAATATTTTTTACCGCAAAAAAATACAGTTTAATCCTGTCGATTGTCGAAAATCAAACAATTTGTGTCAATAGAAAAAAAAAATAATAATGAATTGAGAAAAAAGTGAAATAAATTCTTTTTGATAAAATACCGCTAATGATGGCAAAACGTTTTTGAAAGAGCAGGAAATTAAATTGAATATTTTTTATTTATTTGTTCAAATATCAAGGATTAAAAAAGGTAATTAATTATTGAAAAGCAATAAATTTTCAAAAAAAATAAATAAATAAATAAAATCAATATTGATATTAAATAAAAACAATTAAGAATGTTAAATTCGGCTATGCCGAATCTTCAATACTCTTCACCACGAATGCGTGCGAAGCAAAGGAATTATGTTTCGTACATGTACATTATAAACACATACAAACTTACCTATACACTCACAAATACATTCAGTATGCATTTGTCTTTTGGGGTTGGCCCCAAGCAAACATTAGTGTTGTATTATCATACGATTCAAACCGCTATCTCTCCCCCTGGTCTTATCCGTCCTACGTTTTGTATGGTCAAACAGATTACTGAGTAAGTGATTAGGTCCAAATTTGCGAATTCTCGCTATTACAGTTCTTTAGATATTCGACAATCAATATTTGTTTTTTATGGGAAGTACCCCTTCCCCTTCCCCTGGTCTTTTCCGTCCTATGTTTTGTCTCCAAAAACAATTTCTTAAGAAAGTAGTTGGAATAAAATTTGAGAACTCTTGCTGTTATAATTCTTGAGATATTTAATACTCAAGATTTGCTTTGTATGGGGGGTGGGGTTACTCCTCCCCGTGGTCCTATCGGAATTTTTTACAGTCTATGTTACTTTCGATTATATTGGGATCATTATGATGAAATTTCATAAAATTTGGCTTAACCGTTTTAGAGTCTATACATTACATACATACATACATACATACATACATACATACATACATACATACATACATACATACATACATATATGCATACATTCATATATATAGATTGTCAATTTATAATTTTACGAAAGAAATAACGCTTTAATTTAGAGTCTCAGACTTCGGCCTATATCTCTTAATATACTGAACCAATTTTATTGGTTTTAAATAGGAATTTTCTCAGGACTATAGTTAATACTCAGGTCAAGTTTCATTGAGCTCTGTCAATTATTGTGCATGTGAGACTGCCAGCAACAGGCAGACAACACAGACAGACAGACACACAGACAGACAGACAGACGGACATAGCTAAATTCACTCATAATTTGATATGATACAAAAGTATAACTACATTATGGCATTTTAGATGATTCCTTCTTAGCGTTACATACAAAATAACAAATTTAATATACCCTCTTCACCACTTATGGTGGTGGAGGGTATAATATGTTGTAAATAATAATTTATGTTAAAAACGTGGGTTTTGCAATCCAAATAAACCCACAACTGGCGCTTAACTTTTTTCAATACTGTCCGTCCATCTGTCTGTTTATCTCATTTCAATAATTTATTTCTATTGAGATCAAAAATTGTTTACAGATTTTTTTTTCACAAATTAATTTTAAATTAAAATGTTATTATTTAAATGGCTGACAATAATAACAACAAACATCTATTTTGTCTATTTTTAATTTTTGTCCAAATAAGGTATGACAAATAAATATTATTTTTATGTTGTCACAGTAATTTAAAAAATTAATGTCTCTATTTTATAGTAAAATATTTATTTATGCTCAATTTGTTTAGCAGAGTTGATAACAAAAAACAGCATAATTGGCATTTTATACCCTACACTATTAGACGTGGTGAATGAAAATATAATAAGTTTGTTATTCAATGTGTAAAATCAACAAACATTTTCTAAGAATTTCATATACTTTTTCGACTAAATTTAATTTTAAATCAATTTTAACTAAAGAGTAATCCAGCCATAACTCACCAAAAGTTTTGACGTAGCGAAATGTTCACTAAACGCTTTATGGGAGATAATTCTGTAATTTTGGAATTACTAGATATTTTTAAATGAATCTTCTCATGAATATACTAGAGGTGTTTTTTTATAACAGCACAAGTTCCAAGTGGATCCAGGGGTCTAGAAATAGACCTTCATAGTTGGTCACCCCGGCCACTATCACAAAAATCTTCAGTTCTTTAGGAGAACAAATGTCAAAGCAAAAATTAATCATTGCTTTATTCGGCTATGCCGAATCTTTAATACCCTCTACCACAAATGCATGTGAATTAAATACATTATGTTTCATACATACATACACACAAAAACTCACAAGACATATATATATAATATATAAAAGTATAAAAATAACACAATAACAATTAATGAGTAATAAAATTAGTTATATATTTTGCTATAACTTTTTTTTCTGCTCAACCGATTTTGATAATTTTTGGAATAGTTATGTGGTACATATAATTTGACGATTTATAATTGACATTCTTATGAAAAATTGTGCTTGAACTAAGAGATTGTCTCAGATATCGGTCTATATCTTTCAATATACTGAACCGATTTTGCTGGTTTAAAATAGGAAACTTCGCATGCCAACAACAAACAGACAAACATGGCTAATTCGACTCAGATTTTGATTTGATGCAGACTAAGATAATTCCTTCTTAGCGTTACACACAGATTGAAAAACATAATATACCCTGTTCTCTACTTGTGGTGGTGGAGGGTATAAAAGTGTGATTATATACTTACATATGTTTACTATATGCTCTAAAAATCTGTAACGGCTCGAACCTCCTTTAACTAAAAAGTGACACGTTTTAAAAAATACTTCTTCTAAATTGGAATTTTGGATACTTCGGATCAGTTTATATAGATGTTACTTGATTAAGGTCAAATTTAACAAGTTAGAATGTTATGTATGGCAATGACGAATCTTTTAATCCCTCCATTATCATTTACAAATAATTGCGGGAAGATATTGCAAAATCCGCTTGTAAGAAAATATTACTCCCTCGTGCCATATCCAAAATTTTTATATAAATTATTTTATTATAGTCTTTATCCATTTCCCATATTTCATTCATTCCAAAGTTTCGATTTTCCTCATCTGCCAAATTTCATGAGATTTTCTGTGTTATTTGTAGAGATATATGTTTAGGGAGCTACATCCCCCCATGCCCTATACAACATTTTTTAATGTCTAACGTTTTTCACTAAGGGCAGTACCAGCGTGCCAAATTTCAATGAAAATTCAATAAACCGTTTAGTCACAATCGTTGGTCAAATTTTTCAGTTTAAGTCTAAAACTTTTGTCTACTGAACTGACTTTCTCGGTTTTAATAGCAAAACTTCTTTGAACAATGGCAAATGCTAAGGCCAAATTTCATTGAGCTCTTTCAATTCTGATAAATGTGAGCGTGCCAATAACAGACAGAGGGATATAGCTAGATCGAGTCAGATTCTGATTTGTTGTAAACAAATATATACTTTTTAGAGTCTTAGATGATTCTTTCTTGGTATTATAAATGAAATGATCACTAGCAGCGATGAAGGGTAAAGGAAGTATTAATCTAAGAGCTCTGAATTTCATGATCCAATTCATACCATTTTATGAATCTTTGAAAATTATGATCTTTCCAACCACTATTTTTGAAGTTGTCGTCTTTAGAAATGGTTAATGTTTCGTCACTTTTTTTGAACAGATTTTCAGAACAGATTTTCCAAGATATTTTTTCTCTAAAATGCTCTATTCTGAGAAGAGAGAATTAGAAACAACGGGATAATGTTTTCTCTGAACAATTTAGAGATGTCACAAAGACTGTGATATTGTTTTTGACACCAACATTTTGAAATATATTTTGTACACCCTACACTACCAGGGGTGAATGAGGTATTATGCGTTTGTACTGATGTTGGAGAAGAACAGAAACATTTTTAAGAACACAAATCGAATCTGCATCACTTCCGTCAGTCTGTTCAATAGGATGTTCATGTGAACGATGTAAACACTCTTTAGGTTCAAAATTTCTTTGTGCCATCCTATCTGAATTGTTTTTGGACCTTCTATGATCTAGAGTTCTTTGAATCGACATTTAACAAATCGACAAAAATAATACCAGACATATTTTTGAAAAATTATTTAAAAAAGTGTTAATACAGTTGTGTTTCCATTCCGTTAGTCCTTCGATCTCGTATTTTTGTATCGAAATCAATAATACAAACTACTGGAATTTGTTCAGATTTTTTACAGCTCTTCTTCCTTTGCAGTTTTCTCTATAAAACAATGATAATGAGAGCAGTGAAAAGATTTTATAGACCGATATCTGAAACCGACTCTACATTATCTAAAATATGTATGACCATTTTTTTAAACAGTTATATCGATTTTCATGAAATTTGGGGCTAAAGTTTTTATAACTCCATAATTTTAGATTTATATATTAAATTAAGAATGGGATTTGTAAATTTAGATTTTGTAAAGCTTCCAAAATTACAATTATTCTTAATCGGTTACTTTTATAGGGTATTCAAAATTCATTATATTCCCCCAGTTATCGTTACAAAATAATCAGTCCCAATATATCTTAAAAACAAAAACAAAAATGTCACATTATTTATCACAATTTGCTAAAAGTTTCAAATTCTTCTCATATTTCCACCATCTCCTTCTTCGTTTAACATTCAAATATGCGAATGACCTTTTTTATCTTAGATTAACTGATTAAATAATTAATTAATCAAATGTTATATTTGTTATTTAATCTCAAATAAAAGTTCAAACTACTCCAGACACAGTACCGTTCAATGACAAGACATTCTTTCCAAGAGTAAGAGTTGAGAGAGAAAGAGAGCGAGAGAGAGATAACCACGACCTACACACCATTAAAAATAATTGTAGTCGTCCATCAAATGTCATGTCTGCCAAAATCTGCAACAACAAAAACAAACATTTATTTAATGATTAAAATTTAATACCGAACTTTGTAGCAAAAACAACAACAGCAACAACAACGTCGAACAAGTTTTCAAAAAATGTTTACCGGTAGGTAGGCCGAACATAGTACAACTACGTGTGTATTATATATTTTGTTACTTGATTTCAAGTATGAATGAGATTTGACAGTTTTTCAGCTCCCTCTCTTTTGCCGCTTGCATCTACTGAATACGCAAATGTTCAACTCAACATCTGTCTATCTGACTGTCTCTGTGTGTCTGTCAGTTTGTCTGAGAATAAAAAAACAAAACGAAGTAAATATGTATTTTAACTTTGGGTGTATTTATTTACTGCCTTGACTGTTTATCTCCCATATTTGGTCAACTTGATTGGCTTTTGTATGTAAACTAGCTAAGATCCGGTGCGCTTTGCCGCCCTTATAAAGTGAGTGCTTCCCCTTTCCATGGTCCTATTCGTCCTACATTTTGGCCAGTAAAAAAGATCCTTTTGAAAATATTAGAAACCAATTTGAACACTCCCGCTTGAACAGTTCTTTCGATATTCGATAACTAATATTTGCTTTGTATAAGAGTTCCTCTCCCCTTGTTCCTACCCGTTCTATATTTTGATCAATAAATCAAATTCTTAAGAAAGTGAGAACTATTGCTGTTTTAGATCTTTAGAAATTCGTTAATAAACATTTTCTTTGTATAGGGCGGATACCTCTCCCCAGGATCCTATGCTTCATGCTGTCCAGTAAAACAGTTACTTGAAAAATTTTTTGTCACCAAATTCGGGGAATTCTCGCTGTAGTTTTTCTTTAGATATACGATGATCAATATTTGCCTTGTATGAAGGTTACCTTTCCCTCTGGTCCTATCCGTCCTTCATTTTGTCTAGTAAAATAATTCCTTGATAAAGTGGTTGGGATCAAATTGGAAAATTCTCGTTGCTATAGTTCAATATTCGATGATCGCCTTGTATGAGGACTACCTTTTCCCCTGATACTATCCGTCTCACAAAATTGGCACCATTATTTGAAAATTTGGACCAAATTTGAAAATTCTCGCTGTTGTAGATCAAAGTTTGTTTTGTATGGAGGGTACCTCTCCTCCTGATTCTATCCGCCCCAGATTTTGTCTTGTAAAATAGTTCCTTCACAAAAATTATTGGGACAAAATTTGAAAATTCCCGATGAAGAGGTTCTTTAGATATTCGATAATTGATAATATTTACTTTGTATGGGGGGAACCTCTCCCCCTGGTCCTATAAAAATTTTGTATAGCCTTTGTTACTTTCGGGTATGTGGAGATTAATCTGTGAAAATTTCAGCATCCAGTCCAATAGATTAGCAGTCTATAAGTAACAAACAAACATACAAACAAACAGTGAACTTGAACGATTTTAAAAATAATGGTCTGGGTTGTTTGTGGATGGCGCAGGATTAAATTCAATTATTATTTTGGAGGGAGCTATTTAGCTATTTCTGAGGTTATGGACGAAAATGGACAAGTGATTTTCAAACTTAATCGATTGACCGATTTGTTTTTATCTATTTTACTACAAATGGAGTTTACAGTCCATACAATAGTCAAATACATATTTCATGAGGTTATCGTTATTTTCTAATATCATCGTTTAAAGGGCCTACGAAAATGAATATTCCGAAGAATGGAAAAAGTGTTGACTTGAATTTCAGAAACTGTTTGAAATTTATTTGGAACCAAAAAATATCAAATTGTTTACGATTTTTAGAAATAAACGAAACTTTGTCACTTATCAAGAAATTCGGAGGAAATTAATTGCAATTAAGAGATTTACTAAGAGAGATATTTGTCTGAAATTTTCATGAATACTGGATTTTGCGATTCTAAATCAAAGTTTTGAAAACAATTGTCGAACTGTTAAAAAATTTTCTTGTGTTTTCAAAAGTGTGAAAAAAATCGGATTTTTTTTTTGGATTTTGGCCTATGTTGTCCACACTTATTGCAGGGCTGGATAATGCTGTTACCATATGATTAGAAACGTATAAGGGGTTTCAAAACTGTATACTGTTTTAAGATTCAGACTTTGGGATTTTAGAACATATGGGTTTAGTTAAAAATGTTAACAAAAAAGGGCCTTGACTAAGTCCTATTCGATTAAAATTTGTATATAAGGAAGTGTCTAGAAATATATTTTAGATGTAAATTCCATTTTTTCGGCCAAAAGTAAAATAAAAACGTAGTTTTCAAAATATTTTTTTATATATGGACTAGCTGGGATATCGACCTTAATCTTTTTTTATTTGATAATAATTTGATCGGGACAATACTTTTCGATATATATAAAAAATTCGAAATCAAGAACTTAAAGTTTTGATATTAGAGCACTTCGTACCCACTTTCTGGCCACTTTTGGATATACACTCTACATACAAATTGTGTTGTGAATGCCTGTCATCGTGAAAATGAGTCGACGGGACATTTCAAGCTAACGCTTGGGTGGGTAATGATTCATTGTAATAACCACTGGAATAGTTTTTTAGTCAATCTAGCCCGAATAGTGCGATCATGCGAAGACGAACCATCGCCTGTAGCTTGCAGATCTAACGTTCAATGTAATTCACACATGTTTTGTGAAAGCCTATCGAGATATTATAACATTACACTCAATTGGGTATAAAGAGGATCCTTGAAATATTATTGCAATCGAAGTAGATCAAAAAGCACGATCACGAGAAGATGAGCCATCGGTTGTAATTTGCACATCTAACGATCACTTACAAAATTTACATACTAAACATGATATCGAAATTAATTTTTGGCCTTTTAAGTTTAAATCATTGAACCAGTTACTGTTTGATTTAATATCCATATCAACGATCGGATATTTTCTATGTAATTGATCCTCTTTAAGATCAAAATGTTTGTAATCTAAGAAAGATCTTACACATTGTTGTAACAGTTTCGCTTTCCATTGATACTGCCGTTGCTGACTTCGTTTCACAACCGGAGAGCCAATGGTCTGGTTGGTTTTTTTTTTAAAGTAAATGAGAAATTAAATCATTCGTAAATAAGGAGGAATGACCTAAATAACGTTATCATAATTGAAACATCTACGATTTCAATAGATCTTTATTATCATGTGTTAATCTCACATTTATGTATATTCAGTTGAATACATTTTATTGACAACTCTAAGAGTATTCCGCAAAAACACACTTTAAGCATATACATTCGGCTCTATTGCTTCTAAAATATCCAGGACGAAATGATAATGACATACATATCTTTTATAGTTAAAGTTCGAGTTATTCGCATTTGAATTTTGAAAATTTTGTAGGAGAGAGAAAGCTTAAGCGCTAATTTTGCAAAAAAAAAACTTATAGGGCCCAGTCCAACCCACCCCTTCCTAATAAAAACAAGTTAAAGTGTTAAATTCGGTCATGCTGTACCCTTCACTTTTGTTTATATGGATTTTTTAAGCAATGGATTTAACATTTAACATTAAGTCCCTGTTATAAATAGGCTCTCATAATATCATCACTTGTAGAAGAAGGAGAAAATGAAAGTCATTACTATTGCTTTTATATAAGTCAAAATAGACTCTCTAGAGCACTCAATATGCTGCAAAATTTTATCCACGAATAGTTTTCGCTTTCACTAAAACATTATAAGTATAAATATATAAGAGTAATTAATAACTTGGCTATTTATGGGTCGATTTTGAAAATTTCAAAAAATCAAAATTGAGAAAAAATTTGTTATTTTTCTGTATCAAAATTTTGTCCATATATCCGGTTTTGCCTATAACTCGGTAACTAAAGGACGAATAACTGTGATGTTTTCAACTAAAAAAGTCGAAAACATTACTTAAACTGTTATTATTTTCAATACTATATCCTACAACAACCACAAGAAAAATAAAGAATTGTTTATATCCTGACTAATTATGAACCGATTTGAAAATTAAGAACCCATTGACCCATTAATAGAGGATTTCTAGCATTAATAGAATGGCCAAAATCTCAAAAACATTATTTTAAACGTTGTTATTGTTTTCTTATAGTTATAAACAACAACAACATGGCACTAAATTTTTAAAGAAAGAATTGACCATATTTCGGTGGTTTATGAACCGATTTTGAAAAATTAAAAATAATAAATTTGTAAAATAAAAATTGTAGTCAATCGGTGACATAACCAAGTCCATAGGTCTCATAGGGGGTTCAAAATATAGGAAAGTAAGTTGTTGCTTTTAACTCAGGAACTAATAGTCCTATTCATTTCATGTCTTCCGCTTAATTAATTAAAATTTATCTGTAAATAAAAGAAGTCTCTAACTTTTTGTATATTTAAAAAAATAAAGTTTGAGGTACCTTCACTTCATTGCTAATTTTATGCCATAAACCAATTTCCAAGGATCTCAATAGCAAAATTCTCGAAAGCATTTCCAATCTTTTGATATACATATCATATATAAACTTCATAAACTTGATATCAACCGACACACGGACGAACGGACGGACAGAAGGATAATCAATTTCTTTTTTTCATACCGATCCAGAATATATATATATATATAAATTTTTGGGAGTCTAAGTCGAAAATTGTGGAATTTACTAACGGATTGACAAACTTATATACACCCTTCTGATCTAGTCGGGTGAAGGATTGAATTTTTAAACAGGATTTAGTTATTAAAACCTGAATGTGTTTATAATTGTTCGGTAATGGCTTTACCCGACCTGTTATTAATGTGGACGTTGTGGAACATTTCCCGAAAATTTCAGCAATATAAAAAGTATATAAAATTTTAAAAGCGGAAATAATTTTTAAACATTTTTAATTCAGCAAAATGTAGCAGACATATTTCGGAACCATATGCAAAACGATTGACGTTAATACCAGAACGACCCCATTAGTCCAGTTCCCTAGTTTTGTAGTTTTTTTGCTTTACTGTGTATCCTTTTTAATTTTCTCTGTTTTTTTTTTAATAAATAATTAAAAACAATTCTAACATTTGAAACTTAATACCAGACAAATTTATTAAATGACTCTTAATTATCTGTTCAGTTTATTGTGTATTTTATTTAATTCCAAATAAAAGTTTTAAATTATCTCTCGAAAAAGAAAAACTTTCTTAAAATCCTTTGAAACTTTTTGCACATTTTTTTCTATTTCCCCCTTTTTGTCCTTTTTTGATTTGATTATAGAGCAACAACCACTTGAATCTTTTTTTCTTCTATTTTATAGTTTTTTATCTCGGATTCGGTTTCTACATAAATTTTTCATTTTATTCAATTACAAATATTTTATTTCTCTTCTTTGTGTATTTTTATTATCTTCTTTTTGGTTTTTTTTTTATGGTAGAAATGTTGGAATTTAGTTTTAACTTTATTATACCCTCCACCAATAACAAGTGGTGAAGAGGGTATATTAACTATGTCATTCCATGAGTGACGCTAAAAAGGAATCATCTCAAATCGCATAATGTATCTATACATTTGCATCAAATCAAAAACTGAGTCGTTTTAGCTATGTCTGCCTGTATGTCTGTCTGTCTGTCTGTCTGTCTGTCTGTCTGTCTGTCTTTCTGTCTGACAGCTTAATGTAGTTTGACCCAAGTATTTCTTATAATTCTAAGAAGTTTCCTATTTTAAACCAGCAAAATCGGTTCAGTATAGTAAAATATATAGACCGATGTCTAGGTCAACCTCTAAGTTTAATGGAAGAAATTTCGACAAATAAGAGTGAAACTTTGTTATAACATAAATTTACATATACTTCATTACCATTCCAAAACTGACAAAATCGGTTCAGTAGAAAAAAAGTTAAAGCCGAAAATATAATGAATTTGATGACTCATTAAGTCTTCCTGTATTATTAAGAAATGTCTATATTCACACACATTTATTGTGGAGGGTATTGAAGATTCGGCATAGACGCATTTAGCATTCGTTTCTCCACTTTTTGTGGCATAATTTTGCCATAAATATCAAAAGGAGTTTATATTTTTCAAATAGAAATTCATAATACAGATATTGAAGAGATGGACAATTTTGGAAGAAATTGATTTTAATAAAAAGAAGATATTTTAATTGAAATACTTTTTTATCTATTTAACTCCAAAATATTATAATTAACAGAAATTTGAACAAAATTTCGAAATAACTTTTAAAAGACGAAAAATCATTTTTTATATTCCAAAAGCTTTGAAATCAATATTCTAAACCAAATTCCATAACTTTTATTATCTTCAATTAACATTATTTAATATTTCATACTCGTAGTTTTTATTAAAATGCTTAAATCTCTATTTCTATGTCTCTACTTTATTTATGACTTTTATTTCTAACCAACTTTTTTTATGATTCTTATTATTCATAACTTATTTTTGTCTATTTTTCCTTCATTGCAGGTATGAAACGTAAATTATTGTCTTTTCTAGTGTCATGTTAAAATGGTAAGAAGATTATAGTTCTTTTATGAATATTATTATCTACAAAAACAGTCTATTCCTCCCTCATTGTGTAAATATGTAAATTCAGAGAAAAAACACATAAAAATTATTTTTAATTCCAATAAATAACGATAATAAATTTTAAAGTTCATTTATTAGGTTGAGAGGAATTTTAGTTAAAAAACAGGGTGACAGTTGCATTTTAAATAAATTCAAATAAGAAAAACTTTAAAACATACAAATCTTGTGAAAATAAGTGAATTTTGTGATCTCTTGTATTAAGATCTGAATTTTTTATTTTGTTTAACATTAAAAAATCTTTAATACTTAATCTCAGTTAATAGTTTTTTTTAATTGGAAAAAAAGCCTCAATTGGGATTCAATTATATTGAAATTTTGGTCCAAAATTTTAAAAAATCTTAAATCGTCAAATAAGTGTTTAAATGGAAAAGGGGATCGATTTTGAATTAGATATTTTTTGAACCAGAAATTTTTGTACAGAAATTCAGGAAATCTTAAATCGTTAAGACCTCTGTGAATAAGTGTTTAAAGAGAAAAAGGGGGCTCGTTCTGGTATCACTTAAATTAGAAATTTAAATTTTCGTCGAAAAATTCATAATATCTTAAATCGTTAGTAACTCAGTAAATAAGCCTTTAAATGGAAAAAGAACCTTAAAATTGGTCTAAAAAGTAAAAAATAGGTAAATCGGTAAATAAGCGTTTAAATGTAAAAAGGGAATAAATGTAAAAGTGGAATCACTACTTCAAAAATTTTAATTTCAGCTCAAAAATCCACAAAATCTTATATCGTTAATAACTTGATAAATAAGCGTTTAAATGGAAAAAGGAGGCTCGATTTGGAATCACTTGTACTCGATTGAAAAAAAATTAAATTTTCGCCCAAAAATTTAAAAAAATCTTAAATCGTTAATAACTCGCTAAATAAGCGTTTAAAGAAAAAAGGCTCGATTTTGAGTCACTAATATTTTAAACCAAAAATTGAAATTTTCGTCCAAAAATTAAAAAAAAGCGTTTAAATGAATGAAGGGCTTCGAATAAGTTTTTAACTAAAATTTTGAAGTCTTAAATCATTAACAACTCAGCATATAATCGCTAAATAATAAGGGTCTGTAATTTATGATCACATAATTTCTGCATTTTACTTACAAGTAATTATTATTATTTTTTTATTTCTTCATTTTTAGCACTTTTTGTGCAAAATAATTGCAATTGTTTAACAATATTTTCAATATCGAACTGTCAAATCAGTGCAGCTGTCAGTTGTTTCTATTAAGAGTTGTATTCAAACACTCCTCATTTATTTGCTTGTCATTTAGGTGCAATCGATTATTTTTATTTTAAATTTAAGAATAAAATTACTAACGATTTTGAAAATTTGAATAATTTACAAATTCATGTCAGTCGATATTTTATCTGTTGCAAGTGCTGAATGCCACTTTAGCAAATTCCTTTTTTTTTAATAAAAAAAATCGTTTATTATAATTTTTTTCATTGTTAACGATGTGAATTATTTTCGGTTTAACACCTGAACTTAGATGTTCACATTTTAAGGGGTTTGGAATTTGATTACAAAATAATTTATTGAGAGCTGGAGAGTGTTGTTCAGTTGTGGAAATAATTATAGAAAGTGATTTTGGGATCTTATTGATCGCATATTTTAAAATAATATATATTTCCTCCGAATTTTATTAGTCTATTTGAAATTGTTTTAAACATCCCAATTTTGATACTTTTTCTTTTTAGAAGTCCGAATCACTTACATTTTTAATCAAAAATTTAAATTTTGGTCCAAAAATTTTAAAAAATCTTAAAGAGTCGAGAACTCGGTAAATAAGCGCTTAAATGGAAGAAGCGGCTCGATTAGGATCCCTTGTACTCTATTCCAAAGATACAAATTTTAGTCCAAAAATTCAAAAAATCTTAAATGGAAAAAGTGGATTGACTTGGAATCACTAATATTTTGAATCAAAAATTTAAATTTTGACTAAAAATTTCAAAAAAAATTAAAATTAAAAATTTCGTCCGATAATTTCAAAAATTCTTAAATCGTTAGTAACTCGGTAAATACAGACTCAATTTGTAATCCCTTATATTTTTTGCCCAAAATTAAGATTTTAGTCCAAAAATTCAGAAAATCTTAAAGAATTGAGAATTCGGAAAATAAACGTTTAAATGGAAGAAGGAGCTCGATTTGGATCCCTTGAGCTCTTTTCCAAAGATTCAAATTTTACTCCAAAAATAAAAAAATCTTAACTCGTTAATAACTCCGAATTTTATTAAAATCCGAAAATATTTTGTAACCGAAACTGAAATTTTCTGACGTACTTTTCAAGTACATTCGCTTCCATTCTATTCTATGTTTGATCAAAGTTTACTCACTGTATCATTAACATTATTCTCATTTAAAACAACATGAACTCTTTTATTTTACTCTTAAATTACAATTTAATCTCTTTTATTTATTAAAAACACAATAGAGTTACGCTTCAGTTCGGATTAAAGTATTAACACCTTTTTTAGTCGTTATTAAAGCCATACACACACTTATATATTTACACAAAATTATATGTGTATGTGAGTACTGGTATTATGGTAAATCATTACCATTTCATGGACCCCTTACAATATATGGGCTAATACAATAATTATTGCTATTTTTAAAGGGTTTTTTATGAAAAATTTTGAATTTTTTATTGATTTAGATGTCTGGATTCACATAAAGTTTATTTAAAATTTATTTAAAAGTTTGGAGGTCACTTCAAAAGTTGGGCAATTTAAACAAGTGTATAAGTTGGAAAGAGGTTTTGAATTGGCTTCTAGAATTAGCATTGTCACTATTGTTTATTAAAACTTTGTATTTTTGTAAGCATATTCCAACGATTTTCACTGAAGAAATTTGCTAGATTTTTGGTGGAATCGTAAATGATGTTACCCAGTCGACTGACTATAGATTCCTTACAGTCCTTGAAATATTTTTTAGACGTTGTTAGCTGAGATATATGTTCTGGCAACAAATGTAGAAAATGGTTGTTTCACACAGCCACTTGCGGCTAAAGCTTAGTAAGAAAATATGAGAACCAATAGGTGGGCACTGGAAAGACTACGGATATAATCAAAATTCTCGTTAGCTGGAAGTTTTCTCCCAATACATTAATCAATTAGAGAGAATATTGTATGCAATTTATTTCATGATATTTAATAAGAAAACCTATTTTGTTTCAAGTCCATATCTATTTATGAACGTAAAAAGGTGAAAAATGAATGTCGATCTAATATAAAGAGCACCTCATACAAAGGAATTTCGGTTCCTATAACAAAAATCGGCTTTAGTGGTAGAATATAGAGCATAGGTATTGTCGCAGACCTTCACCGGGAGGAATAGGTGAAACGATGGACGAATCATCACCATTTTTAATAGACATCGTCCTTAGGTCAAAGTATTGACACCAGCCAAATTTCACCACAATATCTTCAAAATTGCGACCCGCAGTTTGTTCACAAAGTTTACATGAACAGCCAGCCATATTCGTCGTTATTCGGACTCGATCCTATAGTGGATATAAAAATAACATTAAATCTCTTTTTACAGCACTTAAATGAATTAGTACTAAGAGTTCCAGAAAAGCATAGTCTCATAAAATCCCTTTACGTTGATGCTCCTCCAATGGAGGGCACATTCCTTAATGCTATCCAAAAAGTACCTTCCAAAAAGTACCACACATTGTCTTCAAATTAGGATTTAGCAATATTGGTTATATAATGTTTGCTTGTATCCGAATAATAACTGATCGATTTTTGAGGGTAACACGATTAGAAGAAAATTAATGCTGTCTTCAAAAAGGTTCTAAAGATTGATAATGTATTTCATTTCTTTGATCTCACTCCTTTAATCGCTGACCAAGAGTGATGCCATATAAGACAACATAAAGTAAAATCAGACCCCTAAATTACTCCCCAATTTTTAAAGATCTAAATTTTAAATTGGCTTTGCTTTTCCTTCCCATAGGACTAACATCTAAAAATTCACTTATATTGACAAAAATCACCTTCATCTGACACCACTGTTTGCGAATAGACAAAAAGGAAAAACATAAATAGATGATAAGAGCTTCTAACAGGGGGACCCTCATTTATGCACTCCATTAATCATTTCTTACTACCAGTTTTGCCGGCTTTTCTCTAACAATTATCGACAATTTAGCTGATTTTAACGTACAAAAAACGCTTAAATCTGCAACAAGCGCAGATTCGATTTAATAAGATTGATGGAGAGCAGCTTCGCAACTTGTAAACTGTGAACACCATAATGTTCAAAAAAAATTGTGTTACCTTCTTAAAGATCTTGATTCACTTTCAAAAGGAGAGTAAAACTACACTCCTTTGTTATCGGTATATCAAATTTCGAATGAATCCAACCAGCCAATTCAAAGTTACAGATATATTTCTGTGTTATGTTTTATTTTTTCTTTGATATTCTACTACTTATTTGCGCAAAATTTGTATCGCATTTGGAGCATCATAAATCGCTAGAATTTCTTATCTTTAAAACTAATTTTTTCCGCAATGGTCACTTCAAAATCTCCAGATTAGGCGAAAATATCTCAAAATTGGCAACACTGTTACCAACTCTTCTACTTCAACTCTCTTTTTCTCTCTCTCTCTTCCTTAAATTTATGCTCTTTGCAAATAAAATAAATGGGAAAAAATGCAAATGTTTGTTTGTTGTTGGTTGAGTTGGGTTGGCTTGTTAAAGGCTAAAAAGCCTGTTTTATTGTTGGTTTGTTTATTTGCCATTGTTGTTGTTGTATTAAACCTGCAACAACATTAACATTCAATTTTAAACACATACACATACCAACAAGTACTTGCATGACCAGCAAGAACAAAAGCAACAATAAAAAGTTTTGTTTTTTTTTCTGAACAAAACAAAAAAAGAAATAAAACGTGTTTAGTCTTGTTGAAAATGCGATACGAAACGGTTCTTAAACAAAGAAATAAAGAATAAATAAAACTAATAAAAGAAAAATTAAGGAATAATAAAAAGAAATATTTTAATAATTCTAAAAAATAACAATAATAAAAGTTAATTAAATTAACAATAAAAACGTATTAACAAAAAAACAAAAAAAATCTTTAACTAATTTGTTGTTCTTAATTTAATGAGTGAGTGCTTTTGTGTTTTTGTTTTGTATTTTATTATTTATTATAAATAATTCTTTTTTTTTTGTTTAACAAAAAAGAAAATAAATAATTAAAATAATATTTTCAAAAATTTTTTAATATTGTTGATAACAATCAAAAATAAAAACAACAACAACTACAATAAAAAAACTTAACAAAAGTGTAGAAAGCAAAAAAAACGCAAATCACAAAAAAAGAAAAGAAAAACGAAAGATGAGGATGAAATAATACTGAGTGCAAAAACAACAAAATAAAGAAGCAACAATAAAAACAAATTGTGGTTAGTCATGCATAAAAAATACTATTTATACCCTACACCACCATAGGTTGTGGGTGCAGATGCAACAAGCAGAAAAAATAGATCTGCCACCACTTTTAACTATACCATTTGACTCAGATTCACTTCCTGAGACGATTTATGCATGTCCGTCCTTTCGTCCGTTTGCCAGGAAAAGCTTTTAATCAAATTTGTCACTGTATTATTTTGACTCAAAGACCAGTCCATTATTTCATATAGACTCCTGAAAAATGTCTCCTGGAAAGTTACAAAAGTTCTAAATATAAAACAATTTCAATTTTAACAAAAGTAAAAGTTAGAGTATTTTCCATCGACATTCCAAATTATGCGAGGGTGGGTCCATTACTTCTCATAGGTCCCATACAAGCCCCTACCAAATGTCCAAATCTCAGATATTCCACATTGGTATTCTATTCACACCCGCCAAATTAAGATTAGTATAATCTAAATCGCTGTTCGAAATTATACAGGGATCAGTCCATAATTTATTTTAGCTCCCCTATAACTCCCTAGAAAAAATCCTTTACAAACGCATAAATTTTACACAAACGTTGGTATCATAATAATGTACTTTATTCTTTATCGTAAGTCAGAAAAGAAAGTTATACGAGCGTCGTTCTTTAATTTTTCGTAGCAGTTATTTACAACCAATAATGTGGCGTAGCCGGGCTGATGTTTGTAACATACAGAAAAAAATCACTTTTTTACACACCGATCGACTCCTGATTAATTTTCTGAGTCAATTTAATAATGTCCGTTCGTGTGTCTTTCTGTCCGTCTGGCTGTAAACGTTGTGAACATCCGCCAGGTTGCAATTTTTGAGATATCTTAATGTTTCATATTATTACTTGGCTCAAAGACGAATCCTATTGAAATTGACCATGTTCGGTCTAATATTTCAGGTACCATCCATACAAAATGTCTTCTCTGTGAATGAGGTTTTAAGGTCATAAAAAACCTTAATATAAATTGACGAAATTTTACAGAAATAAGTGTTATAATAATTTTAAGCGATGTGCATAATTATGTGAGGGTCGGTGCATTGCTTCTCATAGTGTCCATACAAGCACCCTTTCAAATATCACTTTGAAGGGCATGCATCTCACATATACGTTGGTATTGTAATTAAGTCAAATTAAGATTAATATAAACCAAAAATCGTTGTACAGAATTATACGAGGGTAGATCTATTGAAACAGTTTGGTTTTTTCTTCTGGTTGTTCTCTATTGTGGAAAAAACTTCCGATTGACACAGCTTCCACTGGTTTAACAATCTTTGGCTGAGTGCGCTTCGATTTGCTCCGGAACGGGGATCTAATTGTTGTGCGATCGGATTGGATCTTTAATTTCTTCTAGCTTCCATTTAACCCCTTTAAATAGTCATTTCACAATAATCTACAGTACACTTGAGAATAAATCACCAAATAAAATTATACGAGGGTCGCTCATACAATTTTTTCGTAGTAGTCATTTACAACCAATAATGTGGTGTAGGGCATAACATAGTCGGACTTGAACGATTATAACAAACTTGTTGTTTTTGGGTATTTTTTTATTTATTTTTTATCGTTTTTGTTTTTATTATTATTTTTTATGCAAAAAATCTAAATCATATTTTAATTGTTTATTTATTATTTATTTATGAATTTTTTTATTGTTGTTATTAGAATTATTCCATAAATAATTTATGTAGTAAAAGTAATAATAATAGAAGATGAAGAAGAGGAAAAAAAACAAACTTAACGGTAGATATTTTCTGCTGTATCATGTTCTCCTTTTTTGTACAAAATTACCCAAAAGTATCATGCAATAACTAGAAAGAAAGAAAGAAACCGATTAAAACAATAACAAAAACATGAGATGAAGAATGTAGTGAAGAGAAATGAAGAAAACAAAACAAACCGGCTTTGTTGCCATATTGTTTTGTTTTTATTTTATGCGGGGGATGGTAAACTTGGGGATGGCAATGAATTTGTTAAATTATGCTTTAGTAAATTCCCTGCTGATTTGAAGACAAAATACGATGTATATGATCCGATGAAATAGTTGTATGAATATCATTTTATATATACAATTTATATAACTAATACCACCCTTTCCGAGTCTAAAGAATATCTTTGCATTTTCTTATTAAAATTCATTGCCTTAAGTCCAGATCTCTGAGCTATTGAAGTAACAAATTTTGTTATATTATTATGAAAGCTGTTTATACAAAAAATAAAACATAAATTAAACTTTCCCTTCGCACTCCTATAATTATTGAGATATAGGGACCTGAAATTTTCATATACAGATCCAGTATTCATGTTTCATAGTTAATGTAATGTAACAATAGTGGTTTTATTTCACAGATGTTAAAGAATCATATCTAATGATGGATAAAATATTTAATATAATTAACCCATTAAGAGATAAAAACGATTTTGTAGTAGTAAAAAAATTTTCCTAAATTATCCAATAGTGGGTAATGAAAAATTTGAAATGTTTAAACTGATTAATATTTAAAATATCATATCATATTTAAAGGGTCAAGGGTGTGAATCAAATAAAACCCTAAAGTGTTGTCAATATATTTTAATCGAATTGAAAAAAACGTTATATCGATATAAATAGTACAAAATAGTAAGACTTTTGCAAAAAGTCAGAATGATATTTGGAAAAAAATTAAATCCGCTCAGAAGGGTTTATAGTTTGGCACCTTTTTTACAGTATTGGAAAAGTTTAAAATTCAATTAACGTAACGAGATAAAAAGATTTTTATAACTCGAAAACTATTAGAAAGAAAATATTTTGTATTGCGTTTTTACCTTCAGGGTATTAAACTTATTCTATTTCATTAAAATTTATCTTCTGTTATTTCATGGGGATCTGAGCTTAATGGGAAGCTGTAATAGTTTTGTATATGCGCTGTGTGACAAATCAGTGCAATAAATCAGGTTAATATATAACGATCCAATTAGTATAAATTGACTTCCAAGTTTTTAGGCTCTGAAAGTTGTTCCCAACAACACTCTATAATATTTTTCTATGAACCCAATTATACCCTACACTACCGTGGTCTTGTATGGTATAGGTGATATGTGTAGTCAATTTTGACCGTTATGTTTGTTTTTAACCACAAGCTAATTTCTAAAATTGTGGACAAGTGCGGAATTTGGACAGTTTTGACTCAAAAAATGGGTAAATTGTAATGTCCCTGTGTACTGTTGGCGCTGATCAAACGCTCTACATTCATCTGGTAGATGGAAGATATCCTTAAGTGTGACACCTCCAGCATTTAGTTGCCTAAAAAACTATTCCTCCATATTGGTAGAGGCAGGCATTCGTAGAAAAGGTGAAAAAGATTATAAATATATAAAAAAATTGTATTAATGTTAGACTGTTAAAGCTCCCCCTTCTCTAATGATGGCTAGACAAGAAAGCCACAATTGAATATTCTTACGTCATGGAGCCACTAAGAAATTGTCGACATCCTACAACGAGATCACACTTAATAATGGCTTGAGGGAAATGTCGAAAAAAGCTTTAATTTTCAACTCTAACGAGCTATTCAACATCTCAATGCATTTTTGAAAGCCACATCGGAAGAAATATTTTCCGCAATATGATTTATATTTATTGATAATACAATTTCTTTGCCTTCGACTTAATTTATTACATTGTAGTTTGTAATTCATTGATATGTGATAAATTGATTTTTGATTTCTATGCCTTACGAGATAGAGCGTAATGTAGAAGAAACATGGAAATGGAAGAATTTGTGAAAGTTGGGTTTGGTGTCCAGCTGATACATATTCGATCGTCACTTCTATTTGATATAGTTTAAAGGATACAATTAAGTTAAAGGACCTTTGAATTATATTTAATTGGTAGCACCTTAGAATAGACTTTCCAGGAATATCACATGAGAAGAAAGATCGGTTGTATACATAAAACATACTCTTTATGAAACTAGAATTGTTTTTACTGGATGGAAACATGGACAAATTGGAATTATTTCTGAGCTCTTCGGAGAAATCTGACTTTATACTGAACAAGAAAGATTTTAGCGCTTGAAATAAGTATTGTGGGTTTGATTTTACGCAAACCCTCGACATCGTTAAAATTATAATCAACTATCACAATAAAGAGAGATGTATGAATATTTTTTAAGGAGGTAATACTTCTTCAAGCTACGTAAAGAGCTAGGAGTCTATACTTTTCCATATCGTTTCTATAACCTTCTAGGTAGAGGAGATGTAGTACATTTTACCATAATAAAGGTCATAATTTCTTTATTACACTCTCGTAAATGAAAGTTATTTTTGAAACTTTATATAAAAATCTATTTCGTGCTTTAATTTTAACAAATAATATAAGATTTTTCTTTAGTAACCCCCGCCCCAGTCTGTTAGATTATTTAATGGCTATAAAAAAAGTACCAAAAATTTTCTCATAACTTTAAATGTTTCCATAAAAAAGCACTTTATTTTTTGACGTCAATTGTATTTTATATTTATTTAACTTACAAAATGCGTGTCATGTTTTTTAGTCTTTAATTTTTCTCTCTCCTTCGTCTTTATTGTTGGTTAATAATACTTTTAACCTGATTCACATAATTTAATGTGATGAATAAGCCACAAACAAACGAACTATTTAGTACTAAATTAATATAATTAACACCAAATAATGACAAACAAGAAATTGAAACTGGGAACTATTTTTTTAACCTCCACCACCACAAGTCGTGAAGAGGGTATTTTAACTTAGTCATTCTATGTGTAACGCTAAGAAGGAATCATCCCATAATGTAAACATATTCTTGCATCAAACCAAAATCTGAGTCGATTTAGCTATGTCCGTCGATTTAGCTATGTCAGAGATTAATAATTGGGCGTGAATATTTATTATAGTCCTGAGAAGTTTTCTATTTTGTACCATCAAAATCGGTTCAGTATATTAAAAGATATTGACTGATATCTGAGGCAACCTCTAAGTTCAAGCGAAGAACTTTTGTAAAATTTTCAATTATAAATCGATATATTAGAATGAAATTTTGACACAATTTGTGTACTTTATTACCATTCCAAAAATTATCAATATCGGTTCAGTAGAGAAAAATTGTAGCCAAAAACAATAACTAATCTTATGACTCATTAAGTGTTCCTGTATTATATTTGAATAGATCCTTTATACATTGTATACGTTTGTAAGTGTATGTGCGAGTGTATATGTACGATTCTTAACGCATTTGTGGTGAAGGGTATTGAAGATTCGTCATAGCCGAATATAACATTCTTGTAACATTTTCCAAAAAATAAAAAAGAGTTTAAACTTTAAAAATTATTTTTTTCCTGAAACTAGATTTTAACGACGACCTTATTTTGAGTTTTTGCTGTTAATGTGTTTATTAAATATAATGATGTCTTTAAAGACTCGTTTTCCATAAAATAATTTAATATTTTTTGGAGGCCATCTCCCAAACTCATCAGCCATCAACCATATGTTTGCCATGTTTTGGTTACAACTAATGTTCTTCACTCAAATTGTGGATGATGGTGGTCGGTAGTTTCTAGTTTTTGGTCTCTAACTGAAATGTATGTGTGAATATCTCTTTTTTTGTATGTCTTAAATTTTTCCCCACTTTTTTTTGTGTACTGTTTTTTTTTTTTTTGCGAATCGAGGTCATTTAAACCAAAATCATCTTCTTGTTGTTGTTGTTAGTACTCATTGCTGTTGCAAAAGTTTCAGTAGCAAAATTAAGCTTGAACTGTGTTTTTCAACGTTTTGACCTTCCTAGAGAAAGTTACACAATTTTTTTCTTATATTTTTTGTATTTTGATGTTGTTGGTTTTATTTCACCAGTCGTCTTGTGTTTTCGCTGGAAAAAAATGGAAGAAAAACTTTTAAATCATTTCAAAACAAATAAAACCAAGTACTTTTTTCTATTTATGGGTTTAAGGCGTAGAGGAAGAAAACAATGAATTAAACTGCTGTTTCACTTACAACAGTATTTAAACTTGTGATTTTTTTCACTTCTTCCGCATGGTCAACAGTGGAGGATAAAAGTATAAAGACGGTTTAGAAAAAATTTCTTAAAGAAATAAATTAAAGTTATTTACAGGATAATTTTTTTTGTAAGATCTTAGCGGATTAAAATACGAACGGATAATTTATATGTACCTCTATGAATATTCGTACTGCACTTTTTTATTCTAAATCAATTTGATAAAATTATGATTCGTACAAATCTTTAATATTAAAAAAATATAGTTAAACGTTTTTGTAAATCGATTTTTTTGAAATATGTCTTAAATGGCAACATTTAATTTTTTAATTATCCAACATTAGATAGTTGTTGTGGGCAGATTTTTGTCCCACTTTCATTTCGTGTATGATTTTTATAGGACAATAAATAAATGTTTCTATCAATGTTTAAGTTAAAACTTCAGATATTTCGGAAATAAACAGGCCGATGAACTAGCCAAGGGAAGTACTACATGTAATATATACCAAGCGGAGTCAGTTGTAATTCCGCTTGCCATATTAGAAAAGTATTTTCCAACAGTTCAAAAATAGATAGTCTAACCTATGCACATGCAGAATCGCCAAGGAGATGTGCCCTGTTTTCAACTTGGAATGTGGGGATGTATCTAGGTTTCTTTCAGTAATCACGTTCAAAATTAAAATTAAAAAAAAAAAAAACATATATATTTTTGGAATTTTATAGAGAATCTGGCATATATTGAATTTTTTTAGAACTAAAGGCGTGAGATAGAAAAATTCGTAACAAACATATATGTTAAACTTAGTTTAATTTTTTTTAGTTTATTCAAATAATTATTTCAATTTAAAAAAATTATATATTTCAAAGTTTTAATCAATTGTGATAAAATTTTGAACCTTTTTCGGAACCCCTTCCACTGTCACATTTTTGAACGCCTATTTTGTGCTCTTCAATTCCTTTTAACAAGATCATTGGCCTTACCACCGGACAGTTTGGAGTATTTTTCTCTCTTTGTCCAAATACCACTTTATTGTTCTTGTACCACTTAAGGACTTTTTTTACAAAAGTGACAGGATGCCAAGTCAGGTCAAAAATAATTGGACAAACTATGAAGTTTTTTGTTAAATATTTCTTGATTTAAATTTTAGTGTTTATAGTGCACGTTGCAACTAACGATTGGTTTCTTTTGCTGCAACTGCATATTGCTTGTCATTCCATGAACTTTCTGATAAACTTCGACAGGTTTTAGGTCCTAAACTTTTTCGTTAACATTCCCTCGAGCATCATCAACAAGAAATTTTACCAGAAAATTGTGTAAAATCTGCAAGAATATTTTTTCTAGTCCAAATTTTTAGCAGCACTCGTGACAGGAATTTTTGAGTCAAATAGTCCGAGCACTACTGGATGTGTTGAGAGATCTTTTGAAAATGTTTTCTATTTTTTGGTTTAGAAACATCATGTGGATCATTCCTTTTACCTGAAGTGGGTTTTCCATCAATGGAAAAGTTCTCTCGGTGCTGTTTAATAACATTGAAAACAGTTTGACGGCAGAACTTTGAATGCTTGGAAAGATTTATGTAGGACCAAGTTGGGTTAAGTTAAAAATATTTAATACTTTTTTCAACTCACTCAGTTTAATCAGAATAACAATATATCGATCTCACTCCTTTTATTTAGGCCTCTGACTTAAAAAGCAAATGCAAAAACGAGGTAAAGGTTTATCTCGTCTTGGATATATTTGATAGCTCCTATTCTACCAGAGATTTTCAGGGCGAGATAAACTACTCTACCAAATCACTCGAGAATAAATCAGCAATAACTGTGTGAAATGTCATTAAAACATCTCTAACAGTTTAGAAGTTACGGAATTATGTATGTTTCCAACAAACTGACACTCATAACCAAATCGACTAAAATATAGATTCGGTAAAAGAACTTGGATTTAAATGTTTCCTTCTTGGCGTTACACTGAAAAATTAATAAAACGTCTTTCACCACTAATTATGGTAACAAGGGTAAACCGTAACTAGACAAAATAGTGTTCTGAACAAAATCCGATTTCGCTGTCAATAAATGTATTCTGGAAAATTTTGCTTTTAAAAATTATTATTTTGGAAAAGTTTCCTCTTTAAATAATTTAATTAATTGAATTTTTCATCACATTTGAGAATTTTCACTTTTTTTGGTACTTTTTGCAGTAAAAAATATAATACTTAAACTTAAATAAACATTTTTCTGTGATAAATAAAACTAATTATTTTTGTACAACAAAAAGAAGCAGAACAAACAGACCAAAACAAATACAACATAGAAAACAATTAATAGGGAAATTGTAGGCGATCAAAACCAACCATAAAATACCTTATTCTAATATCGTTATATAATAGAATAAGGAACATATATCCTGATTAAGGGATAAAAAGCGATATAGGCAGAAAATCTCTTTTCAATACATCACAGGGTCATTTTTATCCTTCTGATGAAGTACATTAAAATAAATAAGAAGATATTAGTTCAATAGTTCGGTTATTCTATTCACTAATTAAATTTTAGTTTTTTTAAATTTATAATGTCCCTACTTCTTCTATGCTGTTGATGTAGGGTATCATTACAACAGCATTATAAACAAACAATAGGAACAAGTGTTCTTTTCAGTAATAATTAACAAAAAAACTATATATTTAAAAAAACAACAAAAACTACAATTGTTTAAAATAATTTTATCAACAAAATGAAAAATTATATAAAACAATTACAAATAACAAAGAAAAAATAAAACAATTGTTTGTTTTTGTTATAGAATTAAATACATTTACAACTGTAGTTCTTTTTTTTACACTCACACAGTCAAACAATTAAAATCTTTTTTTGTTGTCATTGAGAAAAATCAGTGAAAAAGAGGGAATCAAGTTGTCAGGGTTAAAGAAAATAAAGTGGATTAAAAACAACAAGTACGAGTTTAATGAATAAGATTGACACGGCAATAGGTAATATTAGGACTGACTAAATAATACCCTACACCATGACGTAGGTATGAAAATGATTGATTAAATTGTGGTGATATAAAATAGGTTTACTTGAAATATCGGGGAAACTTACATATACGAAAGATTTATTCAATTTTAGGTAATTTTCGAAAGTTTAGGTTATATGAGGCCTATAGGAAAAATATAGAACGATATTTGCAAATTTACATGTTTTGAGAATGAAAAATTCTTAAATATTATTTTTTTCTGATCAAGTTTCCTTCGTAAATCATGTCAGTTATTATGTTTCGTATCTAACAAATGAATATATCGTAAATCTGATTGAATTGAGTGACCAGAAGAAAATGATTAGTCAAGCAGTCAAGATTCTGCCCTAAAACTTATTCTAAACATGATTAAGCGGTACTGCGAGAACTTGTCCGCAATTGGATTTTCCACTACTTCAGAAGTAGAATCAATGGTCCACATGATGTCTTTAAAGCAAAAAAAAAAAGAGCTCCCAACGCAGCCAGTGCACGAACTATTTGGTACGAAAAGCTAATGCAGGTTTAAAAACACAAAAGTCCTGTTCCTGATAGGAGCTCTGCTAAAAATTTAGAGGCCAAAACAAAGCACGGAAATTGAAATCAAGTTTTCTAAAAAAAATATTTTTGCTGAATAATGGATGACTTGACTAAATGTATGTTCTGGTAGATTTTTCGCAACTTCCTGGTCAAAAAATTGTATGTTGCTGATGCTAGAGGAAATGTTGAACAAAATGTTGGATCCCACGATTTATTTAAGTTTATTATTTCCACAAAAGTTAATAATATTTTAATATGGAAAATAATTAGGCACTTTAATTGTATTTTAATTATATATTTTAAATTAGTTATGATGAAATTAATTTTAATTAAAGGTCAAAGTTCAAACTTTACCAAAAATGTGAAATATTTATATAGAGGCCCCCATAATTATCTGCAACAACATAATAATTATTAAATTTTAAAAACAAATAAAAAAAAATATTCTTTTTTTGTTAATAATTTATCACATAATCATGCATGTGGAAAATTATAAATAGTTTTTTCTTTACACTAGAACCTCGACTTGCGTCCTCCCGATTCGCGTCACTTTTTAAAAAATAAAAAAATTCGATTTGCTTCCTTGCAATTTCAATTTTAGTTCGATTTGTTAAATTTTTACTGTCTCGATTTGTGTCGCTTTTTAAGAATTGAATTGCAATTTCAAGTTGCGTCGGTGTAATTTTTGTTGTTTTGATTCCGATGGGCGTATGTTCGATTTTGCGTCACTTTTTTAATAATAAAAATATTCGTTTTGCGTCATTGCAATTTTAAGTTGCGTCGGTCTGATTTGTGTCGTTTTGATTCCGTTTGGTGCGGGTTCATTTTGCGAAACTATAAAATTTTATACTGCAGCATTGTGTATTACCACCTTACATTACGTTACGTTTTCCAATTGCGTAACGTCTTTGTATTATAAGTGGTGCAAAGTAAGAAGTTTGGAATTAAAATTCGACATAATAAAATGTTTGAAATCGGAAAAAATACTGTTATCACATCACTCCAATCGAAACAAGATACTAGAAGAAGCAAGAATTCTCTTATTGGTAAAAATGGAGTCCTTCTTTCAATTTGGATATATAATCAACATAAGCGAAGAATGTCACTGCAAGGACGTTATTAAAACTAAAGCTCTTTCTATTTACTCCGACCTTAACAATCTATTGCATTAACATGGCGTCATTTTGATTTGCATTGCATTTTTCTGGTCCCAATTAACGACGCAAGTCGGGGCTCTAGTGTATTTGTTTTCTTATTTAGTGACGCAGTCATAATTATATACAGAGTATACGTACATACATACGTACATAAATTCATAAATATTATATTTTCTACATAATTTTTTATATGAATCCAAACATAAACATCGGTCATATGCGACCATTTTCAAGGCTTTTTAATAAAATACTCAGAACTACAATAAAAACAAACTATCAAGAGGTGAATAAAAGCTTTATAATAAATAGCTTTGCTACTGATAAACCTTCACTGACTATAAGTGTCAGTCATTCATTCATTGTCAATCATTGCACTTCAGTCAGTTGCCTAAACGACAGATGGAAAAAGACAAACGTCGAACACAGAAAATGACAATAAGAAGAAAAGGAAAAAAAATAATGAAAAAAAAACAATATTTGCAATATGAAATACATAAATAAGTAAGGAAGAATGAAAACAATGAAATGAAATAAATATGTTATGGTTGGTCAAGGTCGTTTTCATAAATACCCTTTTTATCTTCTTGTACATCAAATAATTTCATTTTGAGGTTAAACTTGAAGTTTAAAGCGTTTAAGTAAAGGTTAAGGGGAAATTGAAAATTAAGGGAAAAAGTAAAAGAATTATTTGATTTAACAAAAAGGAAGTGTAGGACTCCCCGTTCCAAGAGGTAAAGAGGGTTAATTCGTTTATAACATCAAGAAGGGATCATCTTACATCCCATAAAGTGTATATACGTTTGCAAGAAATACAAATTTGAACCTGTTTAGCTATATCCATCCATCTAACAGTTCGTAAGTTTACTATTGGTACGCTAATATGTCTGGAGTCTCTCCTTTAGTATTCCGATATTGAATCACTTTCTTAACGATGTCCCTCCGGCTGGCTGTTCATGTAAGATTGTAAACACTTCACAGGTCGCAATTTTAGAGATAATTAATTTTTATTTAAGTACAAGGACGAAGCTTATTAAAATCCTTTGGGAATAGTGTCCTTAGCACTCACAAATATGAAAATATGCCAATTAAACTTGATTCAAATTAATGTTGTATTTGTCCCATCACTTTAAAGTGCGAGAATCTTAAAGATATATTTTGTTTATATTACGAATGTATTTTCAGCATCGATCCATAATTTTCTGTAGTCTGTATAAATCATATAAATTAATCGTCAAACTGAATTTTTGCCATTTTTAAGTTTTTTTTTTCGAATCAGCAAAGATCATATGACATTTGAAAGGTCAAGAATTTTGATAAGAGGTCAAAACGAATCTGTCGAAAAACATATAAAAGAGTTTGGTTTCATTCCCTATCAAATCGATCAATTTCTCCGTAATAACTTTAGTGCGTATTAACGACTCCAGAAATGTTTGTTAGAGATTAAGTATTTAACGTTTAAACTAAAATCGGGATATAAAGTCAAAATATTCTCCGTAATTACTTCAAGTTCAAATATCAAATCAAGATTTAGGACGTTCAATTATTTCGCATGAGGATTAGTCGAAAATATCGTATGCTCTCCTATACCACAGAGCGAACTGAGCGATAATGTGCAGAAGTTTTTCTCCCAATAGAGAAAAATGTTGGTTGACCTTAACGTTTAATTGTGTTTATCTCGAGCTAAATCAATATTTTTCGCAAAAGGAACTGCTCAAATAGGCGCAAGAGATTTCACATATCTTATCGGCCGTGTTTGCTGAAATTTATGCATTATTCTTCTGATTTTTCTTTGTTGATCTTCATGAAAATCACTTAAACCTTGAAAAGTTAGAAGTCAGTTTCATAAATCAGGACAAATATTTTTTCGGAAATCGGTCTATAATATTATTAAACAATTAGCGAAAAAACGAAAGTGACAGTACCCCGAATTCATTTATTAAATGAACACAAATTCATTAAATAAATGAATTTGCATTATATTATCACATGCGAGAGAATGTAATGGATATAGCGACATAGAGTTATATATATAGTCTGAGATGAAGGGTCTTAAGTGATTGTTTATAGACATCGAATGTGTTATAAAAATTATTATTATGGAGTATTAAATAAATCGAATAGGATTTTGAACCGGGATCTTTTCCCCTAAAATCGAGCTATAATTTACAGTACGAACTAAAGCTGAGGTAATCGGAATTTAAAATTTTGTCTATATAAAAATCTTAACTTGAATAAAATTATTTCTAGGAACAATTTCAGATTTATAAAAGTGATCTGAATACATTGAGTTGCGATCAAAAAAAGTATTATATAGATTCCAACTTCCTTCTCGAAATTTCATTATATTTCCAATTTTGTAGGGGAAAAACAAATTAAAAATTATTTTAAGGAATAAAAAACACATTAAAAATGTGAATGACACAAAGTTAACTGATCTTCAGTGTTGATAATATATAATTTTTGTTGTTATTGTTCTGTTTAACAAAAAAAATTAAAGGGAAAACAAAGGAGGGAAATTTAAATTCTCAATAAAATAAAAAAAAAATATTGAAAAAAGTACTTAATGTCAGGTTAATGTATGAAGCGATTAAATGATCCTTTGCTATATTTCTTGCGTTAAAAATTACTTAAGTAAAATAAATTTAACCTCAACTCTTAAAGTAAAAAAATAGACTAAAATAATTCATTTTTTAAATGACCCCTAAAATATCCCCCCTTTTTTGGCACACTTTGCTTTAAGTACTTGAGTGTGGTGTCATCATTGTCATTATTATCAATTCATATAGACTCATTCATATTCAATCAATGTTGGTGTTTCCAATAATAAATAAATGCATTTCATCATTATACGAATATATATGTATTCGAATATATTTGTAAGCCTTTGCCAATTTATTTATCAAAGCCAATAATGGTAAGAAAATATTAACATTATAATACCCTACACTACCACAAGGGGATGATAAGGTTATATTAACTTTGTCATTTCGTGTGTAACGCTTAGAAGAAATTATCTTGGATTCCATAATGTATATAAATTCTTGCTTCAAATAAAAATCTGTGTCGATTTAGCTATGTCCGTCCGCCTGTCTGTTATTGGCACGCTCACATCTACAAAAATTGACAGAGCTCAATGAAATCTGACCTAAGTAATCACTATAATCCTGAGATGTTTCTAATTTAAACCAAGCAATATCGGTTCAGTATATTAAAAGATATAGACCGATATCAGATACAATCTCTAAGTTCAAGCGATGAACCTCCGTAAAATTGTCTAAGTCGTTAAATTGGAATCTTTCAAAAATTAACAAAATCAGGTGTATGTGCGAATATGTACGGAATCTAAAGTATAAACTTTACTCGAATTTGTGGTGGAGGGTATTGAAGATTCAGCATAGCCGAATATAGAATTCTTACTCGTTTTTTTATTTATTTTTCTTGAAAATTGCAAAAAAACGTTTAATAAAGAATAAACAATTTTAAAAAAATATATATTTTTAAAGAGAATAATAATAAAAATTAAAAAAAATCTATTTGATGTATTACTAGAAGACGACAGACAATGATTAATGGCTGAAAAATTGTAAAATATTTTATTTAAGTATATAAAAGATAGTAATGTGGCACAAAAGCCTTAATTGCTGGAAGATAGTAAAATGAAGAAAATAACTTTAAAAGTGGGTTATATTCTGGGTATTCGCATAATATAAATAGTTTGTGTTAAAGTTTAGAGCAATTTAAATATTTAAATGAAATTTCTTCCTCAGAATCTCTTAAAACGTTTATTTTTTGTTTTAATTTAAGACTTTGGAACTATTGAATATTAAAAGAACTTACTTGGACCTAACTTAGGTATTTTCCAATTGCTTATGGGCAGCACAAAGTTTTATGGAAGCCCTGAGCACGATGTGTGGATGGAGTTTATAACCTCGGGAATGAACATTAAAAAAATTTCCAAAATTTCATTTGTGATATGCTGAAATAATATACCGATGGATATTTATTCCTCCATTCTATAAAAAAATCCTAAAAAGATAATATTCAATATCTCTTATAGTTTAAGAGATATTCAACTCAAAGTAATATTTTGATAAATTTTCAGATATGATTATTTTGAATTTGATAGGTTCAAATAAGTGTCCGGACTAAATTCTATGCAATTTTGTTCAAAAATTATATTCTTATGGCAGTCCGATAAGAGATTACCCTCACCACGTGTGTGTGGTAACTATCGCATTATGTCACTCACATTTATATTCTAATAAATCTGTACGCATACTCATATATACCTAAATACTGATAAAATATGTTGCTTATTGGAGATCATACTTATCTTGGAGGTCAAAAAAATTGTCATATTTTTATCTAAAACCTCTTTCTGTACTGAACTGATTTTGATAATTTTTGGCATATGGATGCAGTATATATAGTTGCGTATAATGACAAAATACCATTTGCGTTCAATTGAAAAAGTAAAAAAATTGTGTTCTTGTGAATTTTTGGGGGTTTTCCAGATATCGGCCTATAACTTTTTTGAACTGAACTGATTCCACTAGTTTTACATAGCAGTCCTCAGCATGGGATAATAATTAATCATTTCATTGAAATTGAAGTGAAAATTGGAAAGGCAGTTGGACATAGATAGATCGACTCAGATTTTGATGTGATCCAATAATTTACTTTATGGGGTGTTGGGTGATTAGAACGGACGGACATACAGACGAGCATAGATTAATCGACTCGGATTTCGATGTTATGCAAGAATTATGTGTTTTTTTATGATTCTTTGTTTGTTTTATATGCGGAATGCCATCATTAATACACCTTTCTCGTCAATATTGATGGTGGAGGGTATAAGAAGCGATTATTTGTGATTTTTTTCAAGAAAACGTTTCAACGTTTTTATACTCCATACCTTCAAAGGTGGTTGTAGGGGTACGTTTTATCTGATGTTTAAAACATAACTAAAAATGGTACAGTTTACCGATCGATTCAAAATAACTTTCTGGGTCGATTAAACGATATTCGTTTGTTAGTTTATCTGTAAAGAAATTCTAGTGAAAATTTTAACATATTTTTTTATTTTGAAATTGGTCATGTTCGGTACAATCTTTCAAGTAGCGCCCATACAAATGTCTTCCTGGAATAGGGTTCTAAGCTCATAAATTTTAAAGATATTAAAATATTTTTATTAGATTTGGTACAAAATAAATTGTATTAATACAAATCCACATGTCAAATTTCTAGAAGATCGGTTCACAAATGGTCTTAGCTCCCATTCGCGTTTCCTAAGAAAATACTGTACGAAGTTTTTGCCGGCATCAGATTAAAATTTTCTATAGCTCTCATATTCCGAGAATCACCTCAAATTGCATAAACTTCTCGTCTATGTGATTATCAGGAAAATGCTTTAATTAATGATGTTTCATATAAGCTCAAATCATATAATTAAATTCTGCGAGGGTTGGTCCAATATTACTCATTGGCTCGATTCTCAAAGTGTTTTCCTAAATGGGAGGAGTGGGACTAATTATTGTCATACATTTACATTATTAAAAAAGACATGAAATTTACGTTTTATTCAAAAAGATCAAAATTTCCTTATTACAGTTCTTTTTACAAAATTATTAATAATACTTATACGTCATATAGAACAAATTGACTTTTTCTGCGACGACTCATATTATTAAATTAATTATATTTATTTTATTCAAAATAAACAAAGAATAATAAAAATAATAAAAAAACCTTTAATTATCATAAAAATAAAATCAACAAAAGAAACCTATAATTCAAAAAAGACACGAATTCGGAAGCATTTTCCACAAAAAAATATTATTTTATTAAAAAAGATTACAACTCTTCATTGTTTAAATATTCGTCATCTCCATAAAAAGTCCCAAATAATAAATTATTTTCAATTGAATCATTATAATAATTCTGACGAATTTAAGCTTTTTTCCACTTTGTTCATATCTCGTCTCCTAATTGATTTTCAGAGATTTTAAATTAATGTTCTTTTTCCATTGTTAATTTTTTAATTAAACTTTTTATTATATTTTTTTTGTTTTTATTTTATTACATTAAAGTGTGAGTAAAATAAAATTTTATTACATAAATTTTTATGAATCATTTTTGATTAACATATTCATCAATTTTGTCGTCATTGATGTAAAAATTTTGTTTAGTTTATGAATAAATGATGTTTTTAATATGACATCAGTTTTAATAATAAATAGATTTTTATAACCTCCACCATCACAAGTGGTAAAGAGGGTATATTAAATTTGTCTTCTCGTATGTAACGCTAAGAAGGAAATATCTTAGAACCCATATTGTAAATATATTCTCGGATCAAATCAAAATATGCGTCCTTACAATAATTTACAAAACTCAATGAAATTTGGCCTGAGTATTTGTTATCATCCTGAAAAGTTTCCTCTTTTAATTCACCAAAATCGATTAAAGGTATTAAAAGATGTAGACCGATATCTGATTCAACCTCTAAGTTCAACTGAAGAACTTTCGTAAAATTTTCAATTAGAAATCGACAAATTGAAACAAAAAAAATTTGTATGTACCTCATTCCCAAAATTATCAAAATCGGTTCAGTTATAACTCTGTGTTATATTTAAGACAAACTGTTATATGTTGCATACATTTGTGAGTGTATATGTAAGTGTGTATGTACGAACACTCTGTATGTGGTGGAGGTTATAGAAGGTTCGGCATAGCTGAATCTAGTATTCTTACTTATTTGCTTTGTTTTTGTTTTTATTTGAATATTTTTTGTTGTGAGTAAAAAAGAGGGATTTTCATAATAACATTTTCATATTTATGAACTTTAATTGTTGGCAGACAAAAATTTATTATGCGAACAAAAAGGCGAGATTATTGTAAAGCAAATAAAAATGTTATAGTCGGTCAAGCCTGACTATGTAATACCCTTCACCACATTTTTTTGTAGTAAATACTTGCTACGGGAAGTTATATGAACGACCCTCGTATAATGTGCTTTTATACGTTGCAAATTTTATTGAAATATCTTCAAAAACTGCGACCAGTACCTTGCAAACATTCTTAACATGGACATCCAAACGGACTGACGGAAATGCAAAAATAGACCAAGGAAGTGATTCTGAGTCGAATGGTATACTTAGAAGTGGTAGTAGGACTATTTTTTCTGCCCCTTACAAACATCCGCACAAACACATAATACTCTCACCACCTATGGTGGTGTAGGTTATCACAAAGGATAATGGGAAATTTTGTAATAAAAATGAGAATTAAAATTTAACTCTTTAAAAGTTTGAAAATAATATTTTTTAGAATTTTATTCAGATATGAACATGTTTAAGTCATATTTGTCTAAAATGTCATAATACTCACATATATGAGTGATTTCTGCCATTTGAAATGTTTTTCGAAAGTATTTTCTGGTGTTATAAAACCTAGATGTTTCCCAATTCGGAAGGATATTTGTATGGGAAATATCTTAAATTAACACTGATTACTATCGATTTATAAAATCTTCGTTCTAACTCCTATAAAATGTTCATAACATTACAAGGAGATTTAGACAGCCAGTCAGGTGGACGAACATCAATTCAGGAAGTAATTTGCTTTAAGGTTGTGGTAACATAATTTTCATTTCTGTACATTACAGACATAAGCAGAAAAGCATAATACCGTAACGGCCCATTCCAACCAACTGTTCCGGTTTTGAGGTAAATAATGAATTATGCCAATATCTCATAAACTGTAATGAAAATATTAAAAATTTTATTCGTCATTTAATTAAGTGGCATATATTTGACAATATTTTCAACACGCAAACCAATTTCTGGATATAGACAACGTGCTTTAACGGGTATTGAGTCATTGTAAATTCGAAACATAATGAGATCATTCTAATCAACCGAGAATAAAAATTAAATTTTAAGAAATAAATGAGACTTAACGAGATCAATCTTCAAACGTATTTTTTGCAGTACTCGGTGGGTCCAAGCGACCTAGCTAGACATATTTCCATCTTCTTTATTTTAAAATTACTCCTTTTCTGAAAATTGGTCACTCTGTGATTTAGCCCATTATAGGATTTTTGTTTATATAATTCATCATTACATCTGTATAAATGAAAATGAATAGATCTTTTTTTGAAATTTTCACAGAATAATACTAATATATCCGAAAGTAACGTGGTAGGGTCAGGGGGAGAAGTAACCCTCATAAAAAATGAACTTTGGCCCCAATCGCATTCTTAAAGAAATGCTTTACAGGACTAAAGGAAGGATGGACAGGATCAAGGGAGGGACAGTCTCCATACAATGAAACTATTAGTTATCGAGGTTCAAGAGAACTATTGTAGTGAAGATTCATTCCAATGTGTTTTTCAAGCAATAGCTTTACGAACAAAATTTGCAATAGATACGGTCTGGGGGAGAGGTAGCCCTCATACAAGCAAATATTAATTATCGGATAAACAAATTGGGAAGTACGAGTATTAAGATTATATAAGAATAACTTCCGTAAGAAACAATTTTATTGTGCAAAATGTATGATTGGAGGCGATCATATAACTTTCGCATGGCTTATCCGATTTCAATGATTTTTTTTGATTTCAGACAGTAATGAAATACAGTGATTCCTCATATAAAAATTATGGCACTGATGAATGATTGTATGTATTGTTATGTGTTATCTGATGTATCGAAAGGGAATTTGATTATCATCAAAAAAGAAATAAATTTTCCATTTGGCAAATATTTTTTATCCTTATAACTGAGTTTAGTGTCATTTCCTTGTACTACAATAATGCTATGAAAAATCGTCGTTATGATTTTACGACAGCTTAGCGAAAAGTTATTGTTAACTTACGATACTTTTAACGATAAAAATGGAATATAAATTTTTTCAGAATAGCGATTAACGAATTTTCGTTACTTAACGACAATTTGTTGGCGTTAATGAGTTATGGAATTGCTTTACAGATACAGTCGAACTGTTACAACAACAAATAAATTAATTACATTCTTGTGATCCACATTCATGTTCTTAAAATCAATTTGTATTTCAAGTATAAAAATTTAAGTTTTATTTTAAATTTAGAAAAACAAAAAGAAAAAAAACTAATTTTATTTACTTTCAATTATCAAATGAACTTTTGTGCTAAATAATTTTGAAATTTATTTATTTTCATATAAACAAACTTTTGTTTGTTTGTTTGTTTGTTTGTTTGTTTGTTTGTTTCACTATCAATTTTTTCCAGCCTTGTACATGTTTTTTTTTTTAGTTATTTCCATATTTCGCTTTGGTTTGCACATAAATTTTACTTTACTTAAGTCAATTTTTAAAAAAAAGTAGATTTTTTGTTTTTTGTTTGTTGTTGTAGCTCCTATTTACTACCATTTGCCATTAAATAGAGTGTTTTTGAGTTTGGCTAAAAGCCAGTTTTATTTTACAGTTGTAGGCTAAAACTGAAACTGATAGAGAGCAAAAAAAAAAAACAATATGCAGGTTATTTAGAACTCAGCCAAATGTATATTTGACACACATACACTTACACACATATGGTCAAAAGTTAAATAACCCAGAATAGAGATTCCTAAATATGGGAGAAAAGGATAAGAAGAAATGAAAAAAATTTACGATAGCGATCGTTGAACGATCATCGTTTGAAACCTTATTGAATGTATTCCAAAAACCGATATTTCAGAAAACCGGTTTTCGAGTAATTCGAGAAATGGGATATTCATAAAAACCGGTTTCGAATATGGTTTTATGTTTGTTATTTTTAAACTGTAGAAAATATTATTGAATAGAAATTTAGAGTTTTACGAATAAAAAACCCAATAACGTGTAATGATCATTAAATGGAAGTTGTTCTTATATCAAAATAATCATTTGTTATAGACGGACATAGCATAATCGATTCGGAATATAATGTCTAATATGTATACTGTACTTTTCTCATGTAACTTACGGAATGAAAAAAATGGTTATATTTTGAAGATAGAAATTATTCGGAAGCGATCGGTTTTCTGAAATGCAAAAAACCGGTTAACCGGTTTCGGTTTTTGAATACAATAATATCGAACCAGATTTCAGATTAATTACCATTTATTTTTTTTAACTAATTCACGATTACTTCTCCAATAATTTTTCTCAGAGTGAAATCGAAAATTTCCTAACACACGTTTGGCTATTTTATTGTTTAAGTTACCTTTGTTGTTGTTGCAAAGGTTTGGGTGAATCTGTTTGATCCCTCTCTCTCTCTCTCTCTCTCTCTCGGACAAAAACATTCGATTGATACAGCTGTCATTGGATTGACAATCTATCGCCGTGTGTAACTCGGTTCTTTCCGGAACTGAGATCCAATAGTCTTGTGAACGATTTACCTTTGTAAGACATGTCAGTTATAACGTTTAATGTCAAACAAATGAATGTATTCTTAATCCGATTAAAATGAGTCTCTAAAATTATTAAATATTTTTTAACAAAACCCGACTTGGTCCTACAAAAAGTTTGTCAAGCCATTCAATGGTCTGCCGTCAAACTGTAACCAATGTTAATTAACAAAACCGGAAAAACTTGTCCGTTAATAGAAAATCTGGTTCAGGAAGAACAGTTTTAAAGCAAAAAAATTAAAGCCTTTTTAAAGAGCTCCCAACACATTCGGTAGGAAAGCAGCGTTGTTAGCTCAGTGCTGGGCCTATTTGGTACGAAAATTTAAGGCTAATGTATGTCTAAAAACATACAAGGATCAAGAAGGTCTAGGCAAGTGCGCTGTTAAAAATTTAGAGGCCAAAAACAGAACACAACTGCTCTAAACAATATTCTTATAGATTTTGGGCAACTTCATGGTCAAAAAAATGCTGCTGATGTTCAAGGGAATGTTGAAGATAAGTTTAATATTCAAAAGATGAAAAAAATCCTAAAATATTCTTCGCCAGACTGGACATCATGTCACTATAGCGAACAAGTCCTTGAGTGGTACAAGAACAAAAAATGTGCTATTTGTAACTAGAGAGGAAAAACTTCCGAACTGCTCAGAGCTAAGTCCAGTGGAGAGATATTGGGCTCTTGTTAAAAGAGAATTTAGGAGCAAAAAAAGCTGACCAGAAGTGTGGTCGATTGTTTTAACTGTTTACGCAAACGGAAAATGTTAAAAATGTCATCGCTAGTGATTAAAACTATAACAAGTAAGAATGCTATATTCAACCACAAATGCATGTGAAGTAAATACACTAATACAAATGCATTTCGTACAAACAACCTCACATACAACACAGGAACACTTAATGAGTCATAAAATTAGTTATATTTTTGGCTGTACTTTTTTCTACTGAACCGATTTTGAAAATTTTTGGGGTGGTGATGAAGTACATAGAGGTATAACCAATAACCAATTTTTAAATAGGACATTTTTCAAGACAATATTAAATACTCAGGTCAAAATTCAGACAAACAGACTGTTATAGCTAAATCGACGCAGATTTTGAATTTGATGCAAGAATATATATAGATTGTGGGGTCTTAGATGATTCCCTCTTAGCGTTACAGGCAGAATGACAAAGTAAATATATCATCTTCAATACTTGTGGTGGTGGTGTAGTGTATAAACATATTTTTTTGTTGTAAATTGAAATAATAATTTTAAGCAAATTGAAAAATAATACTAAGTTTTTTTCGATCTCACTCCTTATTAAAAGGACATTGGTGATTGGCTAATTATAAAGATTATTTTAATCAGCTTTAGGACTATTTTCAAAAGTTCCGAAAGGTCTAATTCCATTCTTTGAACTCATCCTCATATATTTTCCTTATTCACTTTTCTCTGAGTGTATAACAGTAAATTATAATTCTTTACTTATGTTTGTATATGTATTCGTTGCAAAATTATAATCCACCCAGTGTTATGTGTTTGTGTTTGTAACTGTTAGTTTGCAATGGCGGCAGAAAGACTTCCGTTTGTATGTTTGTTGGCTTTTTTGGCAAAACGGAAATGGAACTCTGAAACATTTATAAATTTTTCGTTATTTGTTTTATCTCTTTTTCCACACAACACACATGATAAATATTAAAAAAAAAAATACTTTATTTATGAAAAAATTTATGTGTTTAACCAAATTCAACTCTCGTAAATTTAAGTTTATTTTAGCAAAAGATTGAAATTATAATTTTTATTATCTTTTCTTCTATTTGCAGGTACGATTTTTTTTAAACCGTAGAAAATTTAAACATAATTAAGGTAAATTAATTTTGTCTTTATTAAAATTTAATCGATTTTATTTTTTCCCCTTGATTTCATAAGTGTCATAACTTTATTTTACACAATTTGTCTTGTATTTTGCATAATGAATTATTTATTATTTTTTATAATTTTATCTTATAAATATTGTATAATTTGCTGTTTGTTGGTTGTTGTTGTTATTGTTTTTTATTGCATGTGGTAATTAAATGATTATTTTATCATACCAAAAGAGGTATTTAATTTCATTCCACTTTTTTTATTTTTATTATTATTTTTTCTCCATTTCCCTTTCATTGGATTTTAATTACCACATACACATGGTTTAATAAAAATTTTGTATGCCCTACATCACTACAAGTATTGAATGAAGGGTATATTTAGTTTTTCACTCCATACGTAATAACAGCGAAGATAACATTTAAGACACTCAGTTGAAGCCTATTAAATTAGTATCCTCAAATTGCCCTTAGTAATTTGGGATTAAAACAGGAACAAAATTTATAGACGCAACTACTAAAAACCAACAAGAAATTATAGTTTTTTTTTTTATTAAAAATTTAGGGATTTAAAAAAATACATTATTTTATTGTTTTTTATACAATGAGAATATTATACAGTTATAAAAACGATTTTTGGAAATATATTTATTGTACCATTTACCCAGTATGCGGCGTGTATTCAAAATACTTCATAGAACTGAGATTTGGCGAAATAGAAAGATTTTCGCCGTACTAGTTCGTCAGATATTCTTTGAATAGAAAGTCCCATAGATTTTTTTCCAATAAAACTTTTTCATCGGTTTTTTTTTAACTCTGGATAAAATAGTTCTTTTGATATTCAATAATAATCATTTTCTCTATATGAGGGCCCTTAATGGTAATATCTACTACTGCATTAATTCCATACATCACCATAGCTGATTGGAGTTTTATGCTTTTGTGCATAAGGACGAAGCTCCTATATTTCAGGTTTTAATCTCATGAAGCTCATAAATATAAAGTTATTTCACTTCAATTTGCCGAAATTAGAAATTGCATCAGTACAAATTTCAAAAAGATCGATCCACAATACAGACACACTTACGAAAATCACTTGAAAGTAGATAAGTCTTAACAAATATTAGCAATATGATGATATTGCTTATATTTCTTATCTATGCAAATTGAAACATCGTACCAAAATTTGGGATGATCGGCACAATTCCCTTTGACAAATTTTTAACATAAATGTATGTTAATAACATAATGAAACCACTAAACTTACTTTTTCTGAACCTTTTTTAGAGACTTTTGCATTATCCTTTTCATAAAGCTTTTTGTCTCTATGCTCGAACAGGTAGATCATCTTTGTTTAAAATTTACCACACTTTTCTTTCTTCAATTGTCTTTAATAGGAGTCCAATATCTTTCCACTGGCCTTAGCAACGGACAGTTTGCCTCTCTTGGTACAATTACCACATTATTGTTCTTGTCCCACTCAAGGGCTTGTTTGCCATAGTAACTGAATGCCAAGGATAATCATATTTTACGAAAACAACTTCGTTAAAACAGTCAAATAATACTTGGGTTAAAAGTGAAAAACTTGCGTTAAGAATTTTTCGATCTCACTCCTTACATATATAAAAAAAATCATAGAACAGTTTCTTATATATTAAATTATATAAAGAACCCTGTTTCTTTATTTCAAAACAAAATGATTTACCAAAATTCGGAAGATTGATTTCTAATTGATTGTATCATGCAGAGATCGGCAAAAATGTACTATAACTGCAATATAACAATTATTAAAAAATTGTTAATGCTAAATATAGCTGTTTCGTAATTCACATTAAAAATTACTTTACATCTCTCATAATTTATTATAAAGTCTGTTCTAAAATTTGATAAATTTATAAATATCGTTTCTCAAATTACTATCGATTTTTATCGATATTTGGAACGTAAACCCCTTCCTGAAATTACTTAAAAACACATAATTCTGAACGGATTTAGCCATGTCTCATATAAAACCATTTCAATGGATTTAATAGGAACAACATATAGACCAATACAATATATTTTTAAACTAATTAATATTTAAAGCTTTCCCCGTTGAAAAAAAGATCACTAACTATAATTTCATTGGAGTAGCGCATTTAAATTTCCTTACCACCGATTATAATCTCACTTGTATTTTACATTACCTGTTCCATATTTCTTTGCAATATAGATATGTACATTGTTTTACATATCGCGTGTTACTTTATTACACACGAGTTTTTAATTTACATTTTTAAATATATTTATATCGTTAGACCCCAATAGGAAATTTTGTAAAAAATTTTGATTAACAAATTTAAAATTTCTTATCAGCATAAACTTCATTATTATTTTTTGGTTAAATATTTAAAACATCAAGTTTGATTGACATTATAAATTATAATGGTGTACATTTTCTACTGGGTTCATTATTGAGTTGATGGGAAAATGGAGCTATTATGTCACTTGATTAACTATTTATGTTAATTAAGTAATAAAGAACTAAAAAAATTCAGATTAGATTGTCCTTAAATTATAAATAAATTGAAGAATTATTTAAATTAAGGGAATTGATTTTTAAGGTCATTTAAATCAGTGGCTTAATTTGAGAATTTTTATTGCAGTCAGGGTTAAGTATGTCAATAATTACATTTTAATATTTCTGAAATTATTTAAGATTGTTTCTGGGATTATTGATCCATATTATTAAATGTTAAATCGATCCTGAAAAAATTACTTAACGGCTAAAAGTAGAAAATTTCCGGAGTGAAAAACTGATTAAAATTTTCACATTTGATTGGCTCAACTGAGTTTCTTTTGATGAAAAATTGTGAAAATGACTCAATTTTGTTAAAATGATTTAAATTATGAGATCATTATATTTTCCATCAACAGTATTTCGTTAAAGCCAACTGTAACTCTCACTTATATAATATGATTCTATAGTTCTAAAATTTCTAAGTTTGCACTGGGAAAAAAATATATCGAATATTCTGTGTTCTTTAAATTTCACTTCTGGATAGAGCCAATTTATTCTTTCTTTATTGAAAATTAATCTGTTTCCCGCCAGAGTTACCATTCATCAAAGATCATTTGAACTGAACTTACAGTTACTAAACTTCTACCAGAGTTGTCCATCATAAATATTATGTGAATCAAATTGATGAAAGAGATCATTCAGAAGAACGTCTCTCGTTTTAAAAGATTATATTGATATTTTTAACGATCATAAAATTGGTCATAGACTTTTATATATGCCTATCGACCCATTACCACTTCCTAAGTTTAGCTGATTATAAAGTTTTAAAAGTGCTGAAAATTATATGATCGAGAACATGTTTAGTTGGTTCTTGAGTAACTGATTTACTAAATCTATGAGTGATAAGTTTTTTAGTGTTGGAGTTTGGGGAGCTTAAGGACTCTTGGAGGACTCTTCGTAAAACTAATTATGAGAGATTCTACAAAAAGTTATTGAAATCGAAACCCTTCCATCTGGCCTGAATTTGAACTCTCAATGTCCAATTACATTTGATATAAAAATTCTAAACTATTTCGAAGTAAAAACAAAGAGTTTTGTTATATAGAATGACGATGAGAAATATCCCAAAAATAACACTAAATCTGACTTTGAATTGTTTTTACTGCCGAATTTCTTGTTGTCTTATTAGAAATGTATGCAATGAGGTGATAATTCAATTCGAAATATTGATCTGAAATGTGTTAAATTTTAGAAGTGGTAAGAAATGATGGAATGTTTCGATGAAAAGAATTCATTTCTCCCTTATCGAATATTTAATCAGTAGATTACGATTGAAGGACTGACGTCAACATAAGTTTCAAGTGTTGAATCCCTTAAAAACTTGATCGAATAATACAACCCGATTATTATCAATCAATAAATGTTCGGTAAAAATGCATTGACAAAGAATGAAACCCTTAAATGGTACATTAAATGGTATATTTATATTGATTTTTTGTTGGTATTATAATTAAATTAATCCTGTCAATTCCCAAAAAAAATCATTCAGCAAAAATTGTGATTTTCTTTTTGAGAATATAGGTTTCTGAAGATCATGGATCTTTCGAAGTTTCTGTGATTTAATTCCTTTGGAAAATAATAATACGAAACTCGGATTTTCTTTTCTAAAAAAATACGATTTTGAAATCCTTAGAAATTTTAGAAGCTGAAAAATATTTCAACGAAATTTTCTTGGAAAATTATGCAACAGAAATTGTGATTTCTTTGTGGATATTTTGGTTTCTGAAAATTTCTGAAGTTGTGTCTTTTGTCCAAAGAAAAATGTTTTGCTGTAAAAACATCATGGATTTTTCAAAAACCTTGAGGTACCACAGACTTCTTAATTTTTTTGTTTTTTGAAAAATATAGTTCGAATATCGGATATTCGTTACTGAAATATGGGTTTTGAAATCTTTGGAATTTTAGGAACTGTTGGCGAAAAACTTTATCTATTTTGTCTCAATGTAATCTTTTCCAAAAAAATCTATTCTAAACAACTCAGAATGCTATAGTCGACAATGCCGATTTTTCAAAACCCTCCATCACAAATATGTATGAAGTAAATGTGTTATGTTTCGTACATATAGTTTACGTACACACATACTCACATGTACACTTACAAACGCATACAATATATGAAAGATTTTCTTAAATACTTAAAACAATGAAACTTTTATGAGTCATATATATTTGGCTATAACTTTGTTTTCTACTGAACCGATTTTTATAATTTTTGAAATGACAATGAGGTACATAAAGCTTTATTTTATGGCAAAATATCATTCTTATTTATTGATTTTTACGAATGATCTCTTGAACTCAGAGGGGCCTCAGATATCTGTCCATATTTTATAAATAAACTTAACCGATTTTTGCTGGTTTTAAATAAGAAACTACTCAGGACAATAAAATATATTAACGCCAAATTTCATTGAACTCTGTCTATAATTGTAGATGTGGGCGTGCCAGCAACAGACAGAAAGTCGGACTAACAGACTCATATTTTGATTCGATTCAAAAAAATATATTCATTATGGAGTCTTAGATTTTTTCTTCATGGAATGACAAATTTAATATACCCTCTTCACAACAAGTAATTTTATATTAATCATCACTGATTAAACCTTTTCTTTAGAACATTATAGAGAAATTCTGACTCCTTTATTGAAATAAAACTTTTTAAATTTGAAGCTTTTTAATAAAGTGTTGGCGCAGGAAATATGTTCTAATTTTTTCAGGGATTTTAACATTTAGTGAAAATTTTAATTGGATTTACGAATATGTCCCATATTGCGATGGAATGGAATGGAATGAGAGGTATTGCATTTTCGTAATTTCGATTCACTAATTTTGTTAAATTTTATATGGGTCAGTGTATCTGTTAAATTCATTTTTAATTTATTTTCACATCACAAAAATTATGTTAATTAACCAACGAAATTTAATCCCAATTTAAAATTTTGTAAATTACACCCAACAAATTCTATGCGAATACAATAAATTATACCACAATTAAATTAAACCTCAAATTCTATAAAACTCAAGAAAAAAAGCATTATTTTACATAATAATATGAATTAAATATAAGTTTATTCTATTAACTCATTAAACAATTCAACCACATGAACCAAAAAAACAATGTACTTTGTGTATTCAGAAACAATTACGAACTCATATTTCACTGAATTCCTACCCAACAAACCAAACGCCTTTAAAATAAGCGTTACAAACTTACTGGTGTAAGTGTAAGGCTTGCAAAAGTGTTATGATAAATTTTGTAAACACTTGTTAACAATTAGTTTATTAATTGAACTCTTGCGGTAATATTTTTAGTCAAAATAATGAAAAAGCTTAAAAGTGCAATTATAAAATAAGCTTACATGATTGAAGTAAGATTTGAAACATGATTGAAGTAAGCTTATTATCGTAAGATTTTTATAAGCTTAAATTAATAACTTTTTTATTTTTTATATTTTTGAATTTCTTCAATTTATTTATATTTTGATAAATTAGAGAAATGTTTTTATAGTTTTATAAATTCGTCCTCACCCAGTCCAATAAAAATGGCGTCTTCTACTTAATGGATAAATAGTTTCTTTAAAGAATAAATAATGTATGGCTTTTGATGTACACAAGCTACGCACACTTTTTCCCCTGTTCCTTTTTAACATAAAATTTCCGCCAGCAGTTTTGAACGAAATTTGGAGCTTGTTTACTTGTCAATACAATATAAATGAACATAAGAGAGGTATAACAAAATAAGCTTTATTTAACTTAAAAATGAATCTGAGAAGTTTTTCAGAATTCATACTTTTCACTTGTATCCAAATTTTATCACTAATTTTGGAACTAATCTGACTGGAGCTGGTTGGAACTCCACTCAAATTACTTATTTTGGGTCTTTTATCAGTTTTTTTTGATTCCTTACAGACACTGTTTTTTTTAAATTACACGTAAAATACGTGTTTATACGTTTTATACGAAAACACTTACAAAATTGTTGAGAGCATTAATCTTTTATAATCACATTAGTAAATATTGTTTTTCCAATAACTTGTTATATATAAAATAGGAAGTTTGTATGTATTTATGTATGTATGAATGTATGTATGAACACATAGACTCCAAAACGACTGGACAACGAGAGTTCTCAAATTTGGTCCTAACAATTTTCTCAAAACGTAGGCGTAATAAAACCAGGGGAAGGGATATCGCCCAAACAATGTTAACATTGATTATCGGATATATAAAGAACTATAACAGATAACTTTAGATTTCTCTTATTTGGTAGCAACTACTTTCTCAATGGACTGTATTACTGAACAACGGAAGGATAAGACCAGAGGGAGGGGTATCGCCCATAAAAAGCAAATATTTATTATTGAATATTAAAAGAACAATAATAGCGAGAGTTCTCAAAATTGTCTTTTATTACCTTCTTAAAGCTCGGTTTTATCAGACTAAATGTAAAACGGATAAAATCAGGGGGAGAGGTGCCCCCATACAAAACAATGTCCTGAATATTTTGTCGGAAAACAAAGTTTGCCGGGTCTGTTAGTTATTTATAATTTTGATTAAAATAAACCTATAATAAGTATGCTTATGAAATGTTGTAGAAAACTCTTTATGATAAGTTTATTATAAAATGTATTTACATTTTGTTTATGGCTTGGTTTGTTGGGTATAAAAATACATACACACATACATTCACATACAAATACACATAAATAAAATATTTATTTATTACATTGTGGTTTGACCTTCAATTTACTTTTAACATTATTCGTTGTTAAGTTATTAATATTAAAATAAAAATATATATTAAAATACGTTAATGTTCCATTTAAAGACTCTGGTTATAATAATTATAATGACTGCACAGTTATAATAGCAACACAAAAAAAAACCAAATGCAACAACATGAGTTTATAATAAGAATGCAACAAAAGTTGCAATAAACAACCAACCAACCAACCAACCAACCGACCACATTTAACACACTCACAATCACACTCACAATCACACTCACAATCACACTCACAATCACACACACACACTAAATCATTTACACCTGAACGAGAACAGTTTATTTAATGCTTAAAGCGAATTCAGTAGTTACGTAACTAAGTTTAATTTAATTGAACTTAATTTGCGACAAAAAAATGTTTAATTGACTCTTTTTTTCACTCAAAAAAAATACGGAATTTTTTAATAAAATTTAATTTAAGGAATTCGTTTAAGCGATAATGTGAAGTCCTTAGTTTTTCGAATGGAATCTAAAATGAGATATATACAACAAGAACAAAAAAGGTACATTTTTCAAATCTAAACTTCTACCAAACATTTGGAATCTTTTATTCAAAGAATTATTTTCTTCACTTTTGAAAGTCCAAATGGGGAATTTATAAAAAAGCATATTGAACCTAAATTCGCCGTACTTTTTTTCAATGTCATAAAATTTGCAAAATTTTTACTTTAAAGAAAACCGAGCTCCATAATCTCCAGTAATAAAGTCGATATTCATGACAGCATGGTATTTTTTTATTGTTCTGAGCCTGATAAGCTGAATCGGTATCCAAGAATCTATAACTTTTTGTCTTCATTATTTGATCTCTTATTATTCCAACTAATTGATTGTTTTACTTCTCCCGAGTTTCTTTTTTGGCGATTGAAAAGCAAGAGTTATCACTTTATAGGGGCCCAAGTTTTAGCTGCTAAAGTAATCTTACTATAAGAAAGGCCCAAGCTATTGTAAAAAGACTTTATTTGTTGACTTACGCTATTTTATTTTCAAATGTGTAAAGCGATTAAAGCAGTAAATATTTACATAAAGACTGGTAAACCATTATGGGCATATAAGTAGTAGCTTCATCCAGTAAAACCTACAGCTTTCTGAGTACTCCGACGGGACTTGAAAGTAGTCGATTGGGAACATTCTGGGTTCACAAAATCAAATAGGCCAGAATTTTTACTTTATCACGACTTCTTTATGCAGTTAATTTGGATGTGCGAGAAACTATCAAGTAGGGTCAAATGACCACGTTATAACAAAGCCATTGGACTTAAAAGATAAGTACTACCAGTACTACTAGTTATCTTTTGCTAGTTCCACCTAAGAAATAAGTTCAAAGTTAGCCATTGAATCTTGTCCTTAATAATTCATAAGGGATGTCCAATTTTATATTTCTACTCGTAACAAAACAATTTAATTCGGGTCACTTTGATGCATTTTGAATTATTTTCTATACAGATACTGACTGAGAGGCACAAAAAAACTTGGAAAATGTCAAGGATTTGCTCCGAAGACACTACTTGAAGATTGAAGAGCAACGTTGCCAAGAGATCGTAAAGTTGAAGTAAGAATAAGTCCTCCAATCGAAGAGCATTCGGTAAATTTCCAAATTTTTATCTTTACTTAAAGATCTCATCACTGATGTTCGTGAGTTGGTCGACCGGAAGATGTGTCGAACTTTCTCAAAACGAACTGGATGAGGTCAGACGCATTTATTCATATAAAAAATATATTTTGAGTTTTATTAAAAAAAAATGATTTAAAACTTATTTTCGGAAGTTAAGTTGGTCCCAGTCTAAATTATATGAAGGTTGTGAAGGAATTTTAAAAAACTTGTAAAAATTGAACGGCTCCATTGCTATGCTTATGGAACGTGATAGGATTTTTTCACTTCCCTGCAATGGGTTACATTCTCTCTGAGTTGATGAAGATATTTTCTAATTGGACTTGAGGCCAGCTCAAACTGCTTTATTTTTCACGATACTATAATTCTTCCAATGTCATCCCAGGGGAAAGTGTTGGATTAGCATTTCGGTTTGTTCCTAAGCGGTAGGTTAAGCGGTGTTCGTGTAAGAAGTGTGTTCAGGACTTTTGATATTGCAGTAATTCGGAAACTTTTTTCATAAATGGATTTAATTACTTTCTAGGTTAGAATAAATTTGCGAGGACTGTCGAAACCATTAAAGTTTTATAGGTTAAATGATCCAGAAGCAGCTAAATGTGTTACAAATGACGATATCACTGTGTTTAGCGGTTTCTGATAAATATAAAAAAATTTCGTTAGGATTAGGGGGGGGGGAGTACTTCCTATACAAAGAAATTTTCATCGAATATCTATTGATGTCAGAGTATTAAGATTTCATTCCAACGGTTTTATAGATCGATAGGATAATGAGGAGAAGTAGACCACATACAGTACAAATGTTAATTATCGATTATCTGTAGAATTTACATCCATCAGTTTCTTAAAAAATGTATGTGTAGTGGAAAATATAGGAACTTTTAAAGAATTATTGAATGTATTCTCATTCATTTCCCTGTGAAACAGTTTTACTTAAGAAAACAAGGGAAAAAATGAAGAGCTGCCTAATCTGGAGTTTTCAAATTTTGTCACTTTTCTATGAAACGGTTTTTCTAGAAAAAATTTCAATGGACAGGGTGAGGAGGGCAATCACCCGATTTGGAAAAATCTCCATTTTACGGTAAGAACTAATGCAAATGTAAGATCTAAAACTAATTCTTTCTTCACCTTTACGGAACGGTGGAGTGGTATGTTCGAGCTATGAAAATTATGGCGACGAAAATGCAAGTTACAGGGATTAATATTAACAATGACAGATTTTATTCCACAGTACTTTTATTGTAACTTTAATTCAAACAAGTTGATCACAATAAGTCGGACTTTTGATACTGTCGGAAGTTCATCCGAAGTTCATCTATTATAATATTTATTATACAATTCCCTAATAAACATACATAAATATATAACAATTTTTAATTGATTTCATTATACTTTTAATTATCTCAATTAAATGTGATTTCATTAAATTGTTATAAACTCTTTCCTCTTTCTGTATCTCACATTCCAATGACACATTCAACTTATTTTTATTATTTTTGCCATCATTAATTACATCCTGATAATTTAAAATTGTATCTTTTTGTCTTCATTTTCAACTAATTATAGTTGTTTTTATTATTACATTATGGCAAATAGTTATAATAAATGATACAGTTATATTTTATTATATTTTTTATTTGATATTTGATTTGATTTGATTTTCTAATGATTATAATTTTCACCGCTATTTCTCATAACAATTTTGTGGTATGACCAACCAACAACAACAACAGCATCATGAGTAACAAAAACAAATAGCAACAAATCAAAATGTTATAGTCTGTCAAAACCGACTATGTAATATCCTACACCAAAATAGTGGTTATAAATAGAAGTTAGGAAAAATTAATGAACAACCCTCGTATAATTTTATTTTCTGATTTATTATTAATGTGCAGTTTATGGTTGTGAAACTAACTTTTGTGTGAAATTTAAAAGTTAAAGAATTTTTGTGAGAGGTTATATGGGAGCTGGAAGAAATTATGAACCGACCCTCGTATAATTTTGCAACTGATGTTTGCTTCTATTTATCATATTTTGATCAGTTATTATTACAATCCCAAAGTATATGTGAGATTTATGTCCTTCATAGTGATATTTTGGAAGGGGGCTTGTATGGAAAAGAGCTTGAATGGGACTTAAAGGATCAATAAACTGATCCTCGAATAATTTGGCACAACGTTTTAGAATATCGCAATACTTAAAATATTTTTTTAGTTAATACTTTTATGAGCTTAAAATCCCATTCCGGGAGGACATTTTTATGAGAGCTACCCGAAATATTGGATCGAATATGGTACAATAAGCTTCGTCCCTGGTTCAAAGTAATACTATATAAAAAATATTATCAAGATATCTCAAAAATTGCGACCTGTAGTGTGTTTACAACGTTTACATGGTCTGCCAGGCGGACAGACAGACGGACGGACATCGTTAAATCGACTCAGAAAATGATTCTGAGTCGATCGGTATTCCTAAAGTTAGCTGTAACGCCATTTCTTTCTGAGTGTTAAAATATCAGCACAAATGCATTATAATCCAACATTTTATACAACAACATCGTATAGGGTAATAATAACAATAACAACTCTATAACATTTACTCTTTATAATACAGAGAAAAAAACATAATAATTTATAAATAATAATAATAATAAAAATAATAGTAAAGCAATAAAATCACACATTAAATATTTATCATATTGAACTGAATTCTCTTGTAAAACTATTGTAACCGGATCAGTTAAAAAACAAGTAAGAATGCTTTACTTTCTGCTATGCTGATTCTGCAATACCCTCCACCACAAATGCGTCTATAGTGATTACGTTATGTCTGTACACACACAGTCACAAATATTATAATTGTGGATGTGTGCGTGCCAACAAGAGACTAACAGACAGACGACAAACGGACATAACAAAATCGATTCAGATTTTGATTTGATACAAGAATACATAAACATTATGGAGTCTGTTATGATTCCTTCTTAGCGTTACACACGAAATGCCAAAGTTAATATACCCATTTCACCACTTGTGCTGGTGGAGGGTATAAAAACAACATCTTTTAAAGTTTTTGTTCACGTCTTTTTCTAGTTATTTGTAAATATTTTTGTTTAACTATTTAGACAACTACGTTGCTTTACGTAGACGTAGTTGTAGTTTTAATGTGGTCATAGTGGGTATTAATATTTTATGTGTAGTTGCATTATGACAACAAAAACAAAACATGGAAAAAAATTAGTGATTAAAAACCGTATGACAATTAAGTCTTTTTATTTTCATGTTGCATTCATTGATTGTTGTTTGATTATTTTGCTTTAGATGGTTTTTGTATTGCAAATATGTTGTATATACACCACAATAACAACTACAAAACCAATAACAACAAAGAATGTTGTGTGTGGAAAGTAGTTAAACAGACAGTGGGAATTTTAATCTTGGAGACTTACTCATGTCACTGAAAGTCCTAATACCCAGTTTAAAACAGTTATGTACTTTAAAAATGGAAGGAAATTTTCAGATATTTGAAACTGTAATTTAGATTCCGAGTTGGAGTGTAACTGTAGAAAAGGGTGAAATTTCGTTCAGAACTATTAAGAAGAGTTATTGCTCTTCTTCACGTTAGAGCGAACTGAATAGACAACTGAAAGGATTCGTTGAACTGGACAAGAATGTTGGGTTCTCAATTTTAACGTTGACTGATAATCGATCATACATTTTGTAAGGAAAGCTTACACTTGAATAAAGAGAAATGGAAAAATGATTATGGAACCACAAATGAGAATTAGGGCGTAAAACCAGCAGCCAATAAAAGATCAAAAAAGTTACAATACATTCAAAAAAATATTTAGATTATATATGGATGATCACAAACAATTATTGAGAAGAAAATACTACTTTGAAATATGGGAGAACCATTTACTTTCCTAAATCGGCAACATCCCAAATCTAAAATAATATATATATCGAACATTAATTATTCTCTTAAATATCCAATAGTCTGCCACCTTAATTGATATAACCGAAGAAGAAAATTATATACTACCAGGTGGGAACTAGAGCTCAATGGTAAAACCACTGATATATATATATATATATATATGGTATCGAAAGGGCGAAAATGTCGGACTTATAACTAATGAGGAATAAAAAGTCGAAGTTTGAAGTGATAAACCTTTATGGATTAAATATATTTGTAAATCTTACTACCAGAGTACATACACTTCATCCAAATATCCAAACAAGAAATAAAATTTAAACCGATTAGGAAACACACAAACAAACAAACAAGATAAGGGAGTTCGGACAGTTTTACAAATATCAACTTTGGAGAAAAAGATTGTCTATATATTAATTCGAAAAAAGACTTTATTCAGCTTCATAATGTCCTGTCTTGGATTTTAAAGCTCGAATCCAATTTGCACTTTTAAAAGCAACAAATCTTCAGGATGCAAAAGGGGTTTCCAAGTTTATGCTGACTAACATTGGATAAAGATTGTAGTTTATATCGATCGCAACAGTTGCAATTGATCATACTTATGAATGATTATAAATGTATATAGGAAGCGGCGGGTTGTATTGGTTAAAGCGCTTAACTACAAAATAATTATTGCAGCAATCCAGTTTCGAATCCGAAACCAGGCGAAAATTTCAAATATTAAAAAAAGCTTGCTTAATATCACCTTCATATTCATCGAAGTAGTCCTTAGATTTCCCATCAACAAAGAAACAGTAGAGGATGGTCAAGAACATGCCAACAACCCACTACCTGGAAAGACCACTATATTACATATAGAGATCATAATTCTGAGACTTACTACAGATTACAGCCGACCGATCATCAGCTGGAAAGGGAAAGAAATGAAAGAAACTGAAATAAAGCAGCGGACTTTGGAATCACTTCAAAAAGGAATAATATGGGTACAACACAAGGGTAATGATCATTTCCAAATATCCCACTTTGAAGAAAATCAAAATTTTAAATTCATAAATGGGTTCGACAAAATCTCTGATACACATGTAAGATCTCCAAAGAGTTGTAGCTTATTATTAATATGAAAAGAACAAAGTAACTCATAAACTACAGTTGCAAGAACATATCAAGATTAATATGTGCAATCTCTGGTTGATGGGCGTTAGGCAAATATGCCGGTAGACCAAAATTGCTCTTCAACGATTACTGTTGTAGCTACAGTGATGTGGATATGAGATTGAGACAGATTTCCACGTTTCTGCAGCACACCGTCTTCCTAGGTCCTCAGATCTAGAAAGCAAAAGGAAATGGTTCTTAGAAGTCTACTTATTAGACTATCTAAGTGAGTTATCAGGGGTAAGACTTAAACACCTATCTTAGATCATCAAGATGGATCTAGGTTTACATGGCCAGTGACAGTAAGTTACGACTTGAATAACTTTGCAAACATTGCATTCAATTCAACTTGATAGTTCGCCGTAGCTGAACAAACATTGTGGACCCAAAACCTCTATCTAATTTCCATTATCCTGACCCACTGTAACATAAATACTTAGATTTTATAAGTAGGTTGTGTTTGATTTATTAGTCTAACCAACCTCAATCAGAAACAGAGTTGGAGTTTGACTTTTACAAATACTCACAAACACACATACACACACACACCCAAACCGCAATTGGTTATTTGTCTTTTTTTCTTTCTAAATAAAAATTTATTTAATTTTTTGCTCTGTTACAACATTAATTCAAACATTAATACAATATAAACATTTTTTTAAAAACACTTGTTTTAAACAAATTCTAACCATAACGCCATAATTTGATACCAGAAAGAGAAAATGAAAATATTGCAAAAATTGATTTTATTCCTTTTTTTTTGAATTCAACGACTAAAAGACAATTTGTAAAAAAAGCTTTTTTTTGTTTTATTATGTTTTAGTTTCTGTTGAAAATGTATTTGTATCCCATAATCATTTATAATCAACCATAATCATTAAAACATGATATAATTTCCGTAAGAAAAAACATTATTTTACAGTTTTTCTGTCTGATGTTTTCCGAATGAATGAATGAGTAGTGAGTGAATGAGTGTGTTTGTGGGTAAAATATATTGAGAGGTTTACAAATCACCTGAAACCAACCATACTTCCACATTTTTTTTCGTATATTTTTGCTTTGCATTGTAAAAATCATGAAATTTTGCGGGATATGGCTGTGAATTAAGGCTGAAATGGATGCAATAGGAATTAGGCAGAATTAGACAATGTTCAGTATTGTTGGGAAGAAGAATATCAGACGGATTTCGCACAGAATTATGATTAGGACATTGACCGATTGTGCCACTTTTTTTTGCTGGAGTGAACGAAATTTCATTTAAGTTGTTGTTTAAGTATTTGGTGCCGTTGCAAAGGTTATTACTTGAAAATTAGTAATTTAGGCCATAAAAAATTTTGAAATAAATTTCTTTAATCAAATTTTTAAAATTTTTTTTTTTATTTTCAGTGTAATTTTGTGAAAATTAATTTTAATATTTGATCCTAAATCAAATCTATATAAATAAAACTGATATTACAAAATTTGAGTAAAATATGGATAAAATTATTTTTTTTTACTTCGAAATATCCCAAAATTCCCTTCCGGGGAAAGCATCTTTAAAAAACTGACACTTTTCTGTTAATTGCTCTTTTTATCGTTTTTCCCTTTATGCCTCCTAAAATATACAAAAATCCAATTTGTGGTAAATTGGTTTTAAAAATTGACGCATTTTAGTAAATTGTCCATATTGCCGTTATGAGATATATATGGATCATTTAGATTTTTTGAAAATATAGCAAATAAATGGATGTAGATGGTCGGTCAACGTACACTTATTTTAATTAAAGTTCTACTATTTTTTTTTTTCTTAAAAAGTAAACAGTATTGAACTGTTTTCGATAGGACTTTGGTCTAAATATCTCTTAAACTGTAATAGATAGACAATCTATTTTCCGAATTATAAGGACGTTATATCTTTTCTTCAATTAAGTCCTAAATAGCTTTTAAACGATTGTTTAAATTGATATTTTTTTTCTTTGAGACCGAATTTGGGGAACCTCTCCCCGTCTCCTGGATCCATTAAGAACTTTTTTTCTTTCAAATTAATTGGAAATACTTTAAACTTATCCGTGTAAAATTTCATTACAAAATATTCAGTAGTTCTAAAATTACAGAGTTATTTCCAAAAAAAAAATCATTAAATTTGGAGATCCACCCTTCAGCCACAGGATTCAATAAAAACGTATGTTCCTCTAAACTATCTGTAAAAGCATATCATGAATGTTTTTGCATAATTTGATTAAAATATATTTATTAGTTCTAAAGTTACAGAATTAAAAATGCGTTTTGTGACCCTGAAGACAAATCCCAAAGAAGTAAATCATCTAGTAAAGACTAGATCTTTGGACACTTAACTGGGAAAAGTCAAAATGTCAAAGTTTACATGGAAATTGAAATCATTGTGTAATTGCCTTAGTATTGTGCGTCCAAATTGAAAATATTTTGATTCTTAAGTTGAATATTTCAATTTTGTATCTTAAAAAAATTAGAATCTTTTCCCAGTCGATTTAACGTTCGTCCTTTCAACTGGCTGTCTACGTAACGTTCACATTGTTTCCAAATCGCCTTTTTAATAATTCTGTTTCTTTTGTACTGTAAGCGATATCTCAATGAAATTTCACATGGTTAGAGTTGAGGTGTTTACGAGCAGCTTGGGGAAGTACAAGTCATTTGTAAATTAAGACGAAAGAAATTTTATGTGTGAAAAGGCCTAATAATCTTGTAATTTCAGAGATATAAAAGTCGAAGTAAATTTTAATTTAATTTCAATAGGAATTCGTACAAAATTTTGGATGTAACACTAACACCCAAAAGGTATTTCCCGTCGGACGGCTTTAGTGAAAAAAATCTGAATTTTTAAACATGATTTACACGGATTGGGATTTTGGGTATTTCCGCATAAAAAAGTAAGAATCTTTTTGATTCCCCGATTCGTCGACATATTGAAATTTCAAATACATATTGGAGTGCAAAAGTAAATTTTATTTAAAAATAAATAAACAAATCGAATGTTCTTCATAAATCTTGTACGCCAAATGGTGTCTTAATGAAATTTTGTACAAATGATTCTTTGGATCAAGTATAAAGTTTAAATTATTGTTGATCGGTCCAAAGTTTAAATTAATTTTATGTAAATGTCCACAAATGACCTCTAATCTCATACAGATCCACTTTTAAGTTCATAAATCTCAAAAACATTTCAGTATTATGTTAACATTCTATCAGTTTAAGATGTACACTGAACCAAAAAAGATTGTAAATATAAGAAAAAATGTTGTAGAATTAAAGAAAAGTAGCTTAAATATCTGCCAACGAAAGCTTTATTCATCATAACGAAAATTTGCATTAATTTTTCGTAAATTCTTCAAATTGACGAAAAATTTTCAATATGACTATTTGAAATGCAATAATCATGAATTTTGCGGGATATGGCTGTGAATTAAGGCTGAAATGGATGCAATAGGAAATTTAAGGCAGAATATAGAAAATGTTCAGTATTTTTGGGAAGAAGAATATCAGACGGATTTCCCACAGAATTAGGATAAGGACATTGACCGATTGTGCCATTTTTTTGCTGGAGTGAACGAAATTTCATTTAAGTTGTTGTTTAAGTATTTTGTGCCGTTGCAAAGGTCATTACTTGACTATTTGAAATGAGGTTAATTTGAACAAATATTATTCAAATTGAATAATACATTATTTAAATTGGCAAAAAAATTCTTTACATTGATGGATGTTATTCAATTTAAATACCATATTAAAGTTAAATTTACGAAATTTTAGTTGAATTGAGAAAAGAATTACGTTAAATTGTTGCAATAATTTAAAATTAAAATAGGACCAAGGGAAGTAATACTCCCCATACAAAGCAAATATTGATTATAGAATATCTTAAGAACTTTAACAGCCAGAATTTTCAAACTTGGTCCCAATGACCTCCTCAAGAAACTGTTTTACTGGATAAAATGTAAAACGGATAGGATCAGGGGAGATGTAACCCCCATACAAAGCAAAATATTAATTATCGAGTATCTAAAGATGTACTACAATGAGAATTTGGTCTCAATTACTTTTTTTTAATAGACGTCGTGATTTGTGAAATAAAAAAATTAAATAAAATACGATAAAGAAAATATACAAAATTATTTGAGAAAAAAAATAGTTAAATTAACAAAAATTTTATTCAAATTAACTTCAATTAACTTCATATGTAGATTTGAATAAATTTTAGTGTTATTTTACTTACGATGCGTTACTGCGGTTTTTGCTACATATCTGTTGTTAAAAGATATTTTTCTTAATTTTTTTAACAAAATTTTATTCCATTTAACATCTTTTATTAAATAATTGTTTTGATTAAATTATTTTCATATATTTGAAGAAAATTCTTCTTCAATTTGAAGATTAGAATAAAAATCTTTTTTTTTTTCGTTAAAGTTCTACGAAATTTTTTCGTTAATATTAACTACGACATTTAGTTCAGTGTAAACAGCCATATTGTATTAAATTTTGTGATTATAGGTCCATAATATCCTATAACCCTCATATAATCATGACTTTTGAAAATCGGTTAAAATTTCTTTATTTAATAAAAATTTCCTATTGGGTTCATTTTCCCACTTTTTTGTCTTCTCATATATTACAACTTCCGTTAAGAGTTTCGTCTCGTTTTTGTCAGATATTTGAGTGAGTGAGTGACTGTGTGTGTGTGTGATTTAAAAAAAAACAGTTTTTATTTCTATTTTGCAGCAGAAAAGTGTAATTTGCATGTCTTTGACTAAAATTTTACACCATTATTTTCTTGTTAATTCGTTTTTTTCTGCTCCTTTTGAATATTTTAGAGCAAAAACATGTAAAACTAAAAAGAAAATCATGGATATTTTTTTTCTAAAAAAAACTGTGCAAAGTTTAACTTAAATAAAAATTTATAATTTAAATAAATGAATACAAATTTTGTTCAAATATCCATTAAATTGAAATCAAGACAGTTTTCAAACACGTTTTGTACATAAAACATTTAATATTTAAGTTAAATATTAAAGTGAATTCCAAGAGATTATCTTAAACTCTAGTTATAATGTTAATTAATTTATTGAAAATGTTTCATGAGCTGAAAAAAACGCTCCATAATAAATAAATTTTCATTTTTTTATAATAAAAAACATGTTGAATAAAAATTAACATTAAATAGTAAAAATGTTATATTCGGCAATGTCGAATCTTCAGTAGCCTCCGCCACAAATGCATATGCAGTAAATACGTTATGTTTTGTACATACACATTAAAACATACACTCACAAACTTATACATTATACCCTCTTAAACACAAGTGTGACGCTAAGGAGAAATCATCTCAAATCCCATAAAGTATATATATTCTTGCATCGAATCATAATCTGATTCGATTTAACTATGTATGTCCGTCTGCCGGTCCCCCTTTCCGTCTATCTATCCGTCTGTCTGTTATTGACATGCTCACATCCACAAAAATTGACAGAGCTTAATGAAATTTGGACTGAAATTTTGTTATGGTACTGAAGAGTTTTCTATTTGAAACCAACAAAATCAGTCAAGTAAAAAAAATTATAGCTTAATATTATGGCAAAATTTCATTCTAATTTGTCGACTTATAATTGACATTACGAAAGTTCCTCGCTTGAACTTAAAAGTTGTTTTAAATATCGGTCTATATTTTTTAATATACTGAACCCATTTCGCTGGTTTTAAATAAGAAAGTTCTCAGGATTATAGCAAATACTTAAGTCGAGATTTTTTGAGCTCTGAAAAAAGCTATGTGCCAACAACAGACAGACTGACGGATATAGCTAAATCGATTTTGATTTGATGCAAGAAAATATATACATTATGTTGTCTGAGATGGTTCCTTATAAGCGTTACACACAGTATGACAAAATTAATATACTCTCTTTACAAACGTGTAGTGGTGGAGGGTATAAAAATGTTATTGAAGAAAAAAATTAATGTGATGCATTTTTTAAATGAAAAAATATTAAACTTTTAAAGAGTTTTCTTCTCATATAAAACTTGATAAATATGATAAATTTTTTAAAATTTTACAAAAACAAAATAATAAGAATTTAAAATGAAAAATATTTACATGAAAAATTCAAATTTCTTATAAAATTCTAATTCCATTTCGGAAATTTATAGTTTCCTGTATCGCTGAATGTAGGGTAATGTGTTATATATTCGCTCACATATTATAATTTATTTCAAAATTTTAATGAAAATTATTTTGTTTTTTTAAATCAAGGTCGCCTAATATTGTTCTTTTGTTGTGATACGAAAGCAATGAGTTTTGTACAAGGACACTTTTTGATACTTAAGTGTCACTAAGTAACTAAATACGACAAATCACAATTTAATATATTAAAATGTGTTCTTTCACACTTAAAGCAGCCAAGGACAACACCCATCTACACATGTGGAATACAAGCAAAAGCATTAATTTTTATATAAAATCATTTGTAATTTATAGTAGTTATAGTCGTAATGTTAGATTTAATGGTAATTGGAAATAAGAAGAATGTTTTTATGAAAAATTAAAACATGAATTTTTAAAATAATGAATAATAATTAAAATAATAATAATAATAATAATAATAATAATAATAATAATAATAATAATATAAATAATAATAATAATAATAATAATAATAATAATAATAATAATAATAATAATAATAATAATAATAAAGAAATCGAAATATTAAGAAAAATCAATAAAAAATTCAACCAAAATCCACTAGTAAAGCGAAATTGAGCGAAAATTTCTTATAAATAAAAAATTTTTGAAAATTCACTGGAATTTATCAAAAATACGCTTTAAATAGAGAATTTAAGAAAAATTTGCTATAACTAGAGGATAAAAAATTTGCTATAAATCGAGGATTTATCGAAAATTTTCTATAAATCAAGGATTTATCGAAAATTTTCTATAAATCGAGGATTTATCGAAAATTTTCTATAAATCGAGGATTTATCGAAAATTTTCTATAAATCGAGGATTTATCGAAAATTTTCTATAAATCGAGGATTTATCGAAAATTTTCTATAAATCGAGGATTTATCGAAAATTTTCTATAAATCGAGGATTTATCGAAAATTTTCTATAAATCGAGGATTTATCGAAAATTTTCTATAAATCGAGGATTTATCGAAAATTTTCTATAAATCGAGGATTTATCGAAAATTTTCTATAAATCGAGGATTTATCGAAAATTTTCTATAAATCGAGGATTTATCGAAAATTTTCTATAAATCGAGGATTTATCGAAAATTTTCTATAAATCGAGGATTTATCGAAAATTTTCTATAAATCGAGGATTTATCGAAAATTTTCTATAAATCGAGGATTTATCGAAAATTTTCTATAAATCGATGATTTATCGAAAATTTTCTATAAATCGAGGATTTATCGAAAATTTTCTATAAATCGAGGATTTATCGAAAATTTTCTATAAATCGATGATTTATCGAAAATTTTCTATAAATCGATGATTTATCGAAAATTTTCTTATAAATCGATGATTTATCGAAAATTTTCTATAAATCGATGATTTATCGAAAATTTTCTATAAATCGATGATTTATCGAAAATTTTCTATAAATCGATGATTTATCGAAAATTTTCTATAAATCGATGATTTATCGAAAATTTTCTATAAATCGATGATTTATCGAAATTTTCTATAAATCGATGATTTATCGAAAATTTTCTATAAATCGATGATTTATCGAAAATTTTTCTATAAATCGATGATTTATCGAAAATTTTCTATAAATCGATGATTTATCGAAAATTTTCTATAAATCGATGATTTATCGAAAATTTTCTATAAATCGATGATTTATCGAAAATTTTCTATAAATCGATGATTTATCGAAAATTTTCTATAAATCGATGATTTATCGAAATTTTCTATAAATCGATGATTTATCGAAAATTTTCTATAAATCGATGATTTATCGAAAATTTTCTATAAATCGATGATTTATCGAAAATTTTCTATAAATCGATGATTTATCGAAAATTTTCTATAAATCGATGATTTATCGAAAATTTTCTATAAATCGATGATTTATCGAAAATTTTCTATAAATCGATGATTTATCGAAAATTTTCTATAAATCGATGATTTATCGAAAATTTTCTATAAATCGATGATTTATCGAAAATTTTCTATAAATCGATGATTTATCGAAAATTTTCTATAAATCGATGATTTATCGAAAATTTTCTATAAATCGATGATTTATCGAAAATTTTCTATAAATCGATGATTTATCGAAAATTTTCTATAAATCGATGATTTATCGAAAATTTTCTATAAATCGATGATTTATCGAAAATTTTCTATAAATCGATGATTTATCGAAAATTTTCTATAAATCGATGATTTATCGAAAATTTTCTATAAATCGAGGATTTATCGAAAATTTTCTATAAATCGATTTATCGAACAATTTCTATAAATCGAGGATGTATCGAAAATTTTCTATAAATCGAGGATTTATCGAACAATTTCTATAAATCGAGGATTTATCGAACAATTTCTATAAATCGAGGATTTATCGAACAATTTCTATAAATCTAGGATTTATCGAAAATTTTCTCTAAATAGGAGATTTGTGGAAAAAGTTGAGATTTATCGAAAAGGTAGTTGTGACTACTTTTAGGTTTATATTCATTTTTGATAAGGATTACTTATGGAATCGGAAAGAAGGTACTCGTTTTCATCATGGAGCAAATATAATTATTTATCTCTTTTAATAGGAAATATTTCAATGAAGGTTCTTCATTATGCATTTTTTGTCTTTTTCTCAGAAAAGTAAAAGCAAACTGCTGATTGTATTCACTTATGTGAACAAATACAATAACGTTATTATGCTTACACACACATACACATTATATATGTAAATTTATTTCTATATGTTAAAAGACATTTAGAAAATCGATGACAAGGATAAATATTTGAATTGACACTCGACTCTTACCTAACACTAATGGCCATAATAATAGATACCACTTTTTCAATTATTTCGTAATATTCATGAAATAATAGAAAAAGTTCTTCTAAACTTAAGATATTTTTATCTTCACTGTAAATTTGTTTATAAACATTTTTTGTTTATTTTCAATTTAACAAATATAAATGTCACTCATTCAAGTTAAAAACCAATAAAGTGCATTTATAAACATACGATTACGTTACGATGATGATGATGATGTTATTGATTGTGGGTTGATTATGTGATCGTTCCTATAATATTCATATAATAGAGAAATATATCTAAGAAATATAATAATATTATGTGCATATGTTTTCATGTATGTTATAGACATCGGAACATATTTCATCGATACACATAAACTTCAACTTAAGTATCTTTAAGTTATTCATGTGTTTTATGGATAATTTAAATTTAAATTTGAATTTTTAATAAAAAATGTGCGAAATTGTTTATAAATCGATGAATTGAGTGTTTGACTTGCTGCATTTAAAGGGAGGATGAGGGTAACTTAAATAAACTGACTGAGGCGGTTTGAATGACATTATTTTGCGTGTATTTGGTTTCACTACATAATAATGATGATGATGACGACGATGCTGATGATTACATTAGCATTTAATAACGTGGAATGTAATAATAACTATTTTACATGACACAACACATATCACTCACTCACATTGTGTGAACATTATGTACATAAAAGACTATTGTACATGTATCTATGTACATGTATACTTATACATGTCAAATGTCATGTAAATATGATTTTTCATTGGAAAAGATTATTATTAAATTTGTGTTTACTTCACTGTGTCTACTTTTGCATTTTTTTTTGCCTTCTTGCAATTCTTCTCGATTTCATACGATTAAAGCTTGAGTAAGTAATTTTAAGGTCATTCGAGGGAAACACACATTAATAGTTGTTTGTTTTTTAATATGCAATTTGAAGGATTTTATCTTGAGCACAAACTGCAGTGACTCTAGGACAATGCAATAAATGTATATTATATGACAAGTGTTGCAGCAAAAGGTCACACACCAATACACATGCAAAGAGTATGAAAATAATGATATTGTAATTGAATAAGAGTTAAAGTATGTAAGACGACATGTTAAATCTAGTAATTGTTACTCTTTGACATTTTAACGAAAAAGGAAAATGTTTGTATAAAGAAAATAATTTAAGTTATTTTCGTTGCAGATGTAACAAAAACATATTTAAATACTAAACTCCTATTTAGAGAAAATTTTCGATTAATCTCCTATTTTCGATAAATCCTCTATAGAAAATTTTCGATAAATCTCTCTTTTTTTTAGAAAATTTTCGATAAATCCTCGATTTATAGAAAATTTTCGATAAATCCTCTATTTATAGAAAATTTTCGATAAATCCTCGATTTATAGAAAATTTTCGATAAATCCTCGATTTATAGAAAATTTTCGATAAATCTCTCTATTTATAGTAAATTTTCGATAAATCTCTCTATTTATAGTAAATTTTCGATAAATCTCTCTATTTATAGTAAATTTTCGATAAATCTCTCTATTTATAGTAAATTTTCGATAAATCTCTCTATTTATAGTAAATTTTCGATAAATCTCTCTATTTATAGTAAATTTTCGATAAATCTCTCTATTTATAGTAAATTTTCGATAAATCTCTCTATTTATAGTAAATTTTCGATAAATCTCTCTATTTATAGTAAATTTTCGATAAATCTCTCTATTTATAGTAAATTTTCGATAAATCTCTCTATTTATAGTAAATTTCGATAAATCTCTCGATTTATAGAAAATTTTCGATAAATCCTCGATTTATAGAAAATTTTCGATAAATCCTCGATTTATAGAAAATTTTCGATAAATCCTCGATTTATAGAAAATTTACGATAAATCCTCGATTTATAGAAAATTTACGATAAATCTCTCGATTTATAGAAAATTTTCGATAAATCCTCGATTTATAGAAAATTTTCGATAAATCTCTCGATTTATAGAAAATTTTCGATAAATCTCTCGATTTATAGAAAATTTTCGATAAATCCTCGATTTATAGAAAATTTTCGATAAATCTCTCGATTTATAGAAAATTTTCGATAAATCCTCGATTTATAGAAAATTTTCGATAAATCTCTCGATTTATAGAAAATTTTCGATAAATCTCTCGATTTATAGAAAATTTTCGATAAATCTCTCGATTTATAGAAAATTTTCGATAAATCTCTCTATTTATAGAAAATTTTCGATAAATCTCTCTATTTATAGAAAATTTTCGATAAATCTCTCTATTTATAGAAATTTTTCGATAAATCTCTCTCTTTATAGAAATTTTTCGATAAATCTCTCTATTTATAGAAATTTTTCGATAAATCTCTCTATTTATAGAAATTTTTCGATAAATCTCTCTATTTATAGAAAATTTTCGATAAATCTCTCTATTTATAGAAAATTTTCGATAAATCTCTCTATTTATAGAAAATTTTCGATAAATCTCTCTGTTTATAGAAAATTTTCGATAAATCTCTCTATTTATAGAAAATTTTCGATAAATCTCTCTATTTATAGAAAATTTTCGATAAATCTCTCTATTTATAGAAAATTTTCGATAAATCTCTCTATTTATAGAAAATTTTCGATAAATCTCTCTATTTATAGAAAATTTAAGATAAATCTCTCTATTTATAGAAAATTTTCGATAAATCTCTCTATTTATAGAAAATTTTCAATAAATCTCTCTATTTATAGAAAACTTTCAATAAATCTCTCTATTTATAGAAAATTTTCGATAAATCTTTTATATATTATTTCCTGAAAATCGCCTATTTATAAAGCAAATTCCTTATAAATTGTAATGAGAAATATTTTATTTAATTCCATTTTTCCTTTTTCTCTTGATCCAAAATATGTCAGAGAGTAGGATAAGAATCGATAAGATTTTAAATCTCCATGTGGATTTCTTTAGACTGTTTTTTTATTTGTGCTTAAATTTCATTTCATTTTAGTTAATTTAATTTATTCTCAATTTTTTTGTGCTTTTTTCTAAATTTGCCTATCAAATGCAACCTACTTTTTAGTTGTTTTTAGTGTTTATTGCATTGAATTTTGCTTATTTTTCTGCTCTGTGACTTTTTTATAGAATTAATTTCAATGTACAACATGACATGGCAATGTGCCTGATTATTTTTAGATTTCACGGAAATACCCTACAGTATGCGACTTAATTTAGTTTACTAAAATTCATATTCTCATTCGAATTTAACATAAATTCAAAGGAACTCTAAAGATTTTAAATCTCCATATTTTTCCCATTTGCTGAAGGAGTTTCTTCTTTTAAACTACTGAACCGTAATCTCTTTTTACCCCACTGTTACTGTTGACTTTCCAACAGTCTGCAATAGATTTTCCCAAAAAACGACTTGTTTCACACACAAATGTGTGTAAGTAGTGTCTTGTTGGCTGACTTGTCACTTGTTTGGTTTAAGCCAACAAAAATTTGTGATGTTGAAAACCCACCGAAATGAAAACAAAATGTCAGTAATAAAAAGAAGCACAACTTGGCTAAAAAACATTTTTATAATCAACTTCTGCATTTAAAGTGAAAAATTTTAACCAGTAAAAAAGTGTCATAAATTTTTAAAAATTTTATTTTGTCGTTTACCCTACAACTAATTAGGAGGTATATATGAGCTTCTCATTAGAGATGTGATTTGTGAAAATTGGGACCAGTAGTGTAAGAAAGAATATTTTTTTAACAACCATACAAACATGTGAATCTTTTCAAAATTTAAAAAAGACATTCCTTCTATTCAGCGTTTCATAATGGATTATTAAATTAAGGGCGATGAGTTTGAAATAACTCTAAAACCGGCAATCCTCCCGATCTGTCAAAGGAATCAACAGTTAGTTACGTCTTCTTATTCATGTGCAACTATTACAAAACGTTCTTGGGAAGTCTTCACTAATACGTTGATTTTCAGACCTGTTGCCAATCTTGGGTTCATTAATTTAGAAGCCCACTTGGATAAGTTATATACGATCTTGTAAATCATACATTATTCCCTTGACATTTTTGAGCCTAAAGAAATAGTTTGTCGAGTTTAATTTTGTACGATACATTGCGGTGTCTACACTCACTAAGAGCATGAGTTTTGAGAGATTTTCTACCATCACAATGCGCTCCAGATGATATTATATTCTTCTAAAATTCTAAAATTGCAAAATCCAAAGATCAATTCTTCGATTTTTGGAAAACCAGGGATGGTAATCAACAATTTTTCAATTTTTGTGCTGGGATCATTATTGTAAACAGAAGTGTTAGCATCCATTTCCAATCGAAGTGTGAAATGCGAAAATGCCTCAAGAATACTAAAAAATATATCTCTTTTTCCTTAATTGATGTATATAACTTTTTAAAAGTCTGTATGGACCAACCTAATGAATATACACCAATAATTGTCCTTTTTGAATTTCTTGATTAAATTCATTTTTTAATACTTCTCTCAGCGTGAGACCATAAGAATTCTCCTCCTGATTTTCAGTTGTCATATTTTTCCGGGTTCTAGTGTGTAAATAATTTCAATGAATATTTAATGCATTTCTATATCTTTTCTGATATTATTCGATTCTTCCTGTCATAAGCTTTTCTGTAATAAAAATCGGTTATAAAATTTATTGTAATTTTTTTTATAGATTTTTGGTGATTTTTATTGCCATTTGATGTGAACCTGGTTTACTAAAGAAGTTATAAGAGAAATTTTATCATTCGCACTCTTAAACGTTTTTATGGTTTCTCCATTTATACGATTTTATTAACATTTATGAGTTGTTAATGAAATTATGGCGAAATAGAATAATTTTTATTCGCAAAATTTTCATGAATAAACTTTTTCATAAAATCAATTGAAGTCAAATAAATGAAATTGTTATTGATGTCAATTGATTTATGATGAAATAAATTTAGAAGAATATTAAAAAGTTTGTGAAGTTTATGAAGAAGTTTGATCATAAAATAAAAATGAATATGAAATGTACAGAGAATGAAGAGATTGAAATATTTTGGAAACCTGATCAAATTTTAATAATTTGTGTTCCGGTAGAGCTGTTATAAGTAAGCTTCTCCATCACACTCTACACTAAACCGAAAAAGGTAGTAAATATAACGAAAATGGTTTTTATTCTCAATAACATAACATTTCTTCAAATTGAAGAATTTTCTTCAAATTAAGCAAAAAATTATTCATACTAAAATGAAGTAAATTTGATTAAAATGTTTGTTAATTTAACTATTTTTTTGCCAAACACCGTCCTTTGACATTGTCCTATATATATCTGTTATGTAAAACTAGCTTTTGCCCGCTGCGCTTTGCTGCGCAAAAGTTCTCCTCACTGCTAGATCTCGAAAAAAATTAACAAATCACAAATCGCCGTGTTTAAAAATTTAATTGGGACCAAATTCATGCTGTGGTAGATCTATAAATATTCTATAATTAATATTTGCTCTGTATGGGGGCTAATTCTCCCCTGATCCTATTCGTCTTACATTTTGTACAGTTAAACAGTTCTTTGAGGAAGTTGTTGGGATCAAAATTGAAATTAAGATATTCTATAATCGCTATTTGCTTTGTTTGGAGAGTTCTCCGTCCCTTGGTCCTTAATATTTTCTGTATTAGTTAATTACAACAAATTCAACTAAAATTTCGTATATTTGACTTAAATATGGCATTTAAATTGAATAATATTCATCATTAGAAAGAACTTATTTTTGTCAATTTGAATAATGTGTTATTCAATTTGAATAATGTGTTATTCAATTTGAATAATGTGTTATTCAATTTGAATAATAATTATTCAAATTAACCACATTTTTATTATCGAATTCAAATATTCATATTGATGACTTTTCGTCAATTTGTAGAATTTCTATTCCATTCTACAATCATTTTCGTTATATTTACTACATTTTTTTGGTTCCGTGTAGTTACTTTACACATCATAGGTAGTCGATTAAGGCACCGAGTTTAAAAAAAAAGTTTTGTAATTTATTTTCTTTTTAAATTCATTAAATTTATTTTCTCTTAAATGAATCATTTTTAGAAAAATTAAATTTTATTTTGTCCTTAAACATATTTGTCTCATTCATAACTGATTAAAATCTGAAATTTGTACAATAAAATAAAATCTCATCTTTTTCAAGATTTTTTATTAACTTGTAACTCATAAATTTATTTAAGACCAACAGCAACAACTACAACAACAAGATGAAAAAAAGCAACACAATGTCTGCAAAAAAAAATCTCAGTCAGACAATCAAAATGACTGAAAAGAAGGGAAAAAAATAATGACTAGAAATTATAGCGAAAGGTTATTTTATTTAACCTTCAATGTTAAGGTCAATTCTGGCTGAAATACAATATCTTTCAATTATTTTCTTATTCCTTCTGAATGACATTAACTGGACACAAAAGAATAGAAAAAAGGGAAAATTATGAAATGAAAACTTTTAATGAAAAGTTATTATTTAATTTTTTTCTATTTTTGAACTTCTCCTTTTTGTAGAATTCAATCTAAAAGAAATTGAAAATAATAAACTCTAATCGAACATCTGGTGATACTTATAATGCTATAGCAGCAGTAGTTGTTAAAAACTTTATTATTCAAGGTTTTAAATTCATATCTCTTTTTATTTTTGTACTTGATTTAAGAAAAAACGTCTAAATTAAGAATAGAGTATTTATACAGTGATGCATATTACTATAAACGCATGAACATAAAATGAGAAGAGAATGGGGGTGGAAAAGGTAATTTTTCTCCGATAAAAAAAGAAAATAATTTTGACGTTTCTGAGTTATGCTTAAGGAATGAGATCGAAAAATTCTTAACATACATATATGTCATTATAAACGAAACCACTAAACTTATAGTTTTAATTTAATTTTATTTGATTAGTGAAATTATAATTACAATTTAAAAAAATAAATAAATTTAAAACGTTTTTGAAAACCTCCATTTAAGTTTTTATCGTGCTTTCTGTCACTTTATTCCGATAGGTAGTCCATCTCCGTTTAAAATCTACCACGCTTTTGGACACCTTTTTGTTCTTTTAAATTCTCTTTCAATAAGAGCTCAATATCTCTCCATTGGCCTCAACTCCGGGCAGTTTTTGAAGATTTACCACTTTTAGTACAAATATCAAATTATTGTTCTTGTAACATTCAAGTGATTGTTTACAGAATTCCAAGTAGGCCAAAATAAGTGGACTTATTATAAAGTTTTATGAATGGAAGCAGAATGTTTGGTATTTTTGCTTGATGTAACTTTCGGTATTTATAGAGCCCGTTGTAACAAATAATTGGCTTCTTTTGCCGCAACTGCATATTGCTTGTCATACTTAAAACTCTTTGGGAGTTTTTGACTGCTTTTGGGTCCTAAACTTTTCCCTAGAACATCAGGAACATAAAATTTTAAATCAGAAATTAGCGAATAGTGTACCAGAAACTACGTATCTTAATCCACTTCAATGTCCGTCCTCTGTTTTTAGCCTCTACATTAAAGCAGCGTTCCTTTCAGGAACTTTATGAGCCCTGTGCTAAGCGGGCTGCTTTCCTACCGGATGTGTTTAATATTGTTTGACTTTAGAAATATTATGTGGGCGTCAGGTTTTCTACTGACGGACAGGTTCTCCCGGTACTGTTTAATGACATTAGAAAACGACCTTTAAATGTTTGGCTAACTTTTTGTAGGACCAATGATGAAAATATTTAATAATTTTAGTGCTCAATTTTTTCTGATCACTCATTTTAACCAGATTAACTGACAATTTTTACAAATGTTATTTGATCAAAATAAATTTCAAATAATACTTAAGTTTGGACTTTTAAAAACGTGTGTTAGGATTTCTTCGATCTCACTCCTTACACATGATGTCATTAGTTAACAAGATTTTAAATGAAGTCTAAGTAGTCTTTATGTAGATATTATTTGCGCCCTTCATATTTGCTTGTTTGATTATTTTCTTAAAAAAAGTTATGTGCGTTTATAGGAAGATGCAGCAGTGTATTTGTGTATGACTGAGTTACTTGATTGTATTATTTGTAGGTGTCAATTTGTTTATTTATTTCAAATTTTTTCACGCCATAAATTTCTGAAATAAAGTTGACCAAAACTGTCTAGAATTCACGTAAATTCACATAAATAATTTGTTTCATATGAATTTAATGCATTTCCTACGTGTCTTATATTGTTGTCATTATTATTTTGTGGGGGAGTTAATTATTTTCTCAAGTCCACAATTGTTTTCTTTTTTTGTCCAAAATAACTTTCTTTTTTAATTTTAATTTTTATTTCCATAATTTTTACTTTTTTATTTATTTTTAAGTTCAAGTTCATTTCAAGAAAATGATTTAAATTCATTTTTATTTCGACTTTAATGTCGAAACCACTATAATTCAAAATTGATTAATATGTTCTATTTGTTTATTGTCCATAAATGACTTTCAAGTTTTTTTTTCTATTAAAATCAAGAGCCTTCAGTGCATTTTATATAGAGAAAATGACAAAAATACTTTGGAATCACAACTTCCTACAACAAAATAAAAATGTAATACAGACAAAAAGTCAATAAACTGACTACAATTTAACACCACCCCCTACTAGCAAACGATACAGGGATGGGGTAACTGTTATTTGCTATTATAGCAGTTTTAGCTTTATTATAATAAATTATTTTCAAAGCTGTTTTCCCATAATTGTCGCTCTCATTTCCGGATTAGTTTGTTAATTCATTAACACGGTTTTGGGGTGTTAATTGGGAAAATTAGTGGGATTTTTTAATTAAGCAATAATTAAGTAAAAAAAACTTAAATGTATGAATTATACGTGAAATGTTGTTATATATTCAGAATGTCCAAAATATTCTAGTTTGAGTTCCTACAGTTTTGTAACTGGGATTTCTATGAGTGATTCCAGTGCAATAGCATTGTATATCTAATCGTTTTAGAGATAACGAAATTTCAAGAATTTTTATTTTGTTTAAAAAACTGACCAAATTTGGATAAGATCTTTCTCAATTCATACCCTACGTGGCCAACATTGGAGGGTCACCGAATACTCCCGAATACCACATTAAACATTTAAACTCCTGTAGATAAACTCCGAAGCACCTCACCTCGTAACCATATAAAATTCCATAAAAATAACTCAATCGTATCAAAAATTACAGAATTAATTAAAAAAATATCGACACATCGTGCATTGGTTACAAGACCTAAACGAAAACGTTGTACCAAGTCCTGCTTGTCAGATTCTAAGTTTTATCTACAAGTTCTAAATTCATATCGCCTATAATTTCATTTCTAAAACACACTAAAACTCTTCAAGAAAGTGCCCTTTGGGAGTTATGCTTAAATCATCGTGGATGCCGGCTTAAACCCATGGGAACATAATAAAATTCCATACAATCTAGGAATCGGAGTAATAAAACTTTCTTTTCACTTACACTTTTAGTCACTTGGGTTCCAATATAACAGCTAATCGAACGTGACACCTTCTTTCACAGTCAGTACATAACAACCCGAATGTCGTCACAAAGTAGGTTTTGCTGTATGGGAAGATCCTGATTTCCATACTTCTGGAATTTAATGTCTTGACAAGTTTCGAAATTTGTTTTTTTTCAGTTTAAACTGCAAATTCTTTGGACATTAGTTCATCAAAATGTATCTCTTTATTTTGAAACCCACAAGGTTCTTGGGTAACTTAAGGGCTCGTCGAAAACGGGCCTAAATTTTGATCAAAAGGAAAATTGACAATTCATAATCAAAGACTAAAGGCATATGATCTCTTGGATCTTTATTATTCCTATAAGAGATTGAATGTCGCAATTTTTGGATATGGAATGGTTTTTCATCTTCTTTTTAAATCCTAAAAAATTTAGATTTTGATATTTTTTCTATTGAATTGTCTTAAAAGCCCTAAATCACCAATAGACAAGAACTATTCAGGGTAGCGATAACCGCATAAGTTATGACAGTGAGTCATGTAAACAGAATTTTTTGGGATACGTTGATGAAATTTGGTACGTATTATTTACCCAAATTGGAATTGGTCATGGTGGGTTCAAACTATCAGGTAGCTCTCATAGAATTTACCTCCCCGAATGGGGTTTAAACCTCACGAAATTCATAGATATTTTAATTAAATATTAGTGTATTCAAAAAACCGACATTTTGAGAAAACCAGTTTTCCAGTTTTTCGAATAATAAGATATTCATAAAAATCGGTTTCGAATACGGTTTTTTTTGTAAAAAACCGGTTAAATTTAGAGTTTAACCAATAAGAAATATATACCGAGTAATGACCTTTGTATGGAATAAAATTCCATCGTAATCAAAATGTGCATTTGTTCTTATATCATATATCATCTTAAATTACAATTGCACCGTATAATGTCCTAAATGGACAGATAAACATAGCAAAATAGATTCAGAATATGATGTCTAATATGCAAAAAATTATATATATTGTCTGTCATGGTCGAATATATAAAAATGGAGCTGAATATTTTAGTAAAATGCTTAAAAGTGGCTTCAATTAAAAACCGGTTAACTGGCTGAAAAAACCGACATGACGAATAATTCGAAAATAGAAATTATGCGAAAAAAACCAGTAAAGCGATTTCCGCTTTCGGTTTTTGAATAAACTATTTAATATAATGTAAATAGATTTTGGAACGGTCCAAATCCACAAGCCAAAATTCAAGAAGATCATTCCACTTCTGACCGTAACTCCCATACAGATTCACTTCCGAAAATCACTAGAATTGTGATGATATTTCATATGTGTTGGTATTCATCGGCTTCAAATGGATATGGTTTCTTTCGAAGCTGAAATCTTTCGAGTCTTTTTCATAGTTTATGTAGCAACTCTGTCTAGAACTCTTTCTTGGTCTTTTTCTTATTGCTTCCTATTTTAAGTCGATCATTTAAGTCATATCCTCAGTGCCGAAAGGTTTCTCTTCTCCACCTTGTTACCTCATTGCATTTAATAGGTGATCTAGTTGATTATTTAGTTATTGTTGCCTTTTTTTAATACACTTTTTTTAAATAAATAATATTTTTTTAAATAAATATTTACTTTGTTGTTGTATAAATATTATTTTACTCGACTCAATTACTTGCATGTCAATTTATTACTTTGATTTGATAGCAGTTATTGTTGTTGTTATTATTGTCTTGAATAATAGTTTGTTTTTACTGTTTTGAATTTTTAGACAAAATATTGAAATCGAAAACTGGTCTTAATCGCGTTCATTCAGATGTTGTAGGTGTGTTTTGTTGTTGTTATTATTTGTTATTTTTTATATTTAACGTTTTTTTTTCACTCAACTACTTTATTTCAATTAAATTACTTGAATTTACAAATGACTATCTTGTCTATCCATCTGTCTGTCTGTCCATCCATATATACATCCATTTGTATATATTTGTCTAACTACTTTTTATTGAAGCTTAATTTTGTTTTAATTTATTTTTAGTATTTTTTTCTCTCCATAAATTTGACATGCGATCTTGCCATATTTTATTTCCAAGAAGTTAAATATTAAATAATGAATTGATGGAGAAGGAGGAGGAGGAGGAGGAGGAGGTGGAGTTGTGGGGGTTTATTTTTCTCATTTATATCTGTTAAGATTTAATTATTACGTCATATGAAGACATGAAGTTAAATTGTGTAATATTATGTGGTCTTGTTGTAAATGAAATTTGTTTCGATAATTTTTTCTCATATTTGAGGGGGAATGAAACGTAATAATTATTCCTTTTACAGTGGGTGATAAATGAAAAGTTTGTTTAAAAAAGGGGATTTTGTTTAAAAAGGCAAAGATTTTAATTAAATTTTGCTAGAAAATCCAAATCCTATGGGATTTTTTTTGGGACATAACATTAAAAAATGTTAAGTGTTAAAAAATATCATTTATTTCTATAAAAAATCTTGAAAAAATTGATATATTTTTTGGTTATTGTTTAAAGATTTAATTTTTTATATAATAAATGCATTTTTTTTTTTTGTATTAAGTCATTTATATTTTTTTGTTTATTTTTGATGAATATGATCATTCTATATATATATTTATTTATGACATCAGAAGAAAATATTTGCCTAATTAATGCCAAAATATGAGAACACGTTTTAAAATATTATTCAGAAAAATAATACGAATGGACCACTATATAATTTAATAGCGGCTGAACTGAAATAGAGTTGAACAAGAACTGAACTAAAACTGAATTAGAACTGAACTAGAACTCAACTAAACTGAACTCGAACCGAACTAAACTAAAACAGAAATAGAACTGGACTAGAACTAAATTAGAACTAAACTAGAACTGAACCAAAACTGTACTAAAACTGAACTCGAACAAAACTAAAACTGAACTCGAACCGAACAACTAGAACTTTTGTTAAACTTAATTAATACGAAGTTCGAATTAATCTTATCTTTTATAAATTAATTTTTTCCATGTATAAATCTGATTCGATTTTAAGTTTGATGAAATTTAAAAAAGAATTCGGAATCCCTTCCATTAGCGTTTTTATAGTGCCTTCTGTCACTTTATTCGAATAGGAATAGTCTATCACCGTTTAAAATTTACCACACTTTCGAACACATTTTGTGCTCTTCAATTCTTCTTTAACAAGAGTCCAATATCTCTCCATGGATGATTTACCTCTCTTGGAGAAAATACCACACTATTGTTCTTGTACCACTAAAGAGCTTGTTTACCATTAGAATGAATGCTAAGTCAGGCCAAAGATAAGTGAACACATTATGAAGTCTAATGAACTGACTGTTCTGGGTCCTAAATTATTCTTAAACATTTTCAGAATCAATTTTCATTAATCAGAACCATAATTTACTTATAATTTTTTTTAAGTACAAGTCAAGAAAAGACATACAAGTCAAGTGTATGTTCAAGCACTGAACATGCCTGGCTGCTTTACCTCCGAGAGTTTTGAGAGCTCTTTTGAAAATGCTTTTTATTGTTTTATCTTTAGTAACATTATATGGACCATTCCTTCTACCGGAATCAGTTTTTTTCGCAACGGGCAAGTTCTACCAGTAAATATGATGGCAGACCTTTGTATACTTGGTCAATTGTTTTGGTAGGACCAAATTGGGATTTGTTGAAAATATTTAATAGTTTTTATACGCATTTTTCTGGTCGACCATTTAAATTAGATTAACAAATATATTCACTTCTTTCACATTAAATCCCTCTACTATTACTGTGTGAAATCGGATAACATGTAATTAAATAGCACTTAATGAACCGGAAGGAAAAAACTTCTGTATTTAGTGTTCAATTTTATTTGAATGAATTATTCAGAATATACCCAAAAAACTTATAATTTCCTCATCAATCCGTTGTAAGAGCGATGTTGTTATTTTAGCTACAATCAATTTATTACTACTAAAGACATCACGTGACACATACACGTCACGGCTTACACTCATGGCCCAGGAATTAAAAAATCATCCAAATGTGGCAAATTCAGTCAAAATAATAAAATAATTAAGATCAACAATAAATAAACAATTAATTTTATTAATTTTATTTTCTTAATTAATTTTTTCATTTTTCGTTTCATTTTCCTTATGAAATTTTATTAAACATCAGATGCCATTTAATATTATTATTGTTGTTGTGGCATTCTACAACAAAAATAAACATTTCAAGTCAAAATCAATGAGAGACACAAACACACACACAGACACACACACACATAGAGATAAAAGTATTAATTAATAAACTCCCACATAAAGTTGAAAAAACCTCTGCAACAATAACAATAAATAATTGAAAAACAAAAGCAACAATGAAATAATGTTACAACAACAACTAACTGCAACAAATGCATTTAACAATAGCAGCAACAACAACAATGCAGCAGCAGCAGCAAGAAAAAACAAAATTAACAAAATCTTAACAAATCAACAATAATTGTTTTGTTTACTTTTTCCTCTCAAACGTCTCATAAACATGCAACAATTGTTTATGCGCTGTTTAAAGAAAACAAAAGCAACAACAAAACATTATTTTAAGTATTTAGTTAAACTGTTGCATAGTCACTGTGACTGACTGACTGACTGACGAAGTGATAGATAGACATGCAGGGCAGATTTTAAGTTAATTTTTAACAGTCATGCTGCTGCGATTCTGTTAAATTGAACAACAACAAGTACAAATGTATTGTCGTTCAAGCCCGACTATCTAATACCCTGCACCACATAACGAAAAATTAATGAACTACCCTCGTATAGTTTGATTTTTCTGATTTATTTTTAAGTGTGCAGTACATTATTGTAACATAAACATTTATGAGTTTGAAAAATATTTCTTTTTCTCTGGGAGGTTATATGGGAGCTACAAGAAATTGTGAACCGGCCTTCGCATAATTTTCCACTTCGATTTTTGATTATATTTATCTTAATTTTGCCTGTTATTACTACAATACCCTCAAATATTATGCCACATTGTTTTAGAATATTAAATTCGTTTAAATCGCTTTATAGTAAGGACCCTTGTGACCACAAAATCTCATTCCGGGAGAAACGTTTGCATGGGAGGTTCCTGAAATATTGGACCTCATATAGCCAATTTCAATAGAAACCGTTCTTAGGCCATCGGTTTCATCGTGATATCTTAAAAAGTCCCATGAACAGCCAACTGTACAGACAAACGTACGGACAGACGGACATTCGTAAATCGATTTAGAAAGTGATACCGAATCGAACGGTATATTTAAAGGTGGGTGTAACACCATCTCTTCTGTTTGTTACAAACATCTGCACAAACGCACCGTAGTGTAGCGAATAAATACGTAAAAACGAATAGGGAAAAATGTTTAATAAAGAGTGAAGGAAAATAAAAATGTCACATGACCCTGCAGTCCGGAAAATGGAATTTATTACTGGGTCATGGTCTTTATTAATTGTCTTAAACTATTTTTTTATTTTAGTTGAGCACTAATTAGCAATCTTTCTTGACATTTCTATCTTATTAAATGAGTTCGGAAGAAAAGGAGATTACAACTAACCAACTTGCGGGGGCTGAAGAAAATTTAAATACCCTTTAAATATCTATATGGTTCGGGAAAATACTGGATCATGTAATCATGGTCCAGAACAAATTTAGGCAAATGATTTTTAAATCCTCATCTCCGATAGTGCGATTTTCTTATATTACAAATTAGACGGTCGATGCATCTTATGTTACGAAAGTGGAGGAGATTAATATTGGAGGGTTATATTTCGATGATCTTAATATTTCTTGATAGTTTTTCTCAAATGTTTTGATTCTGAATAAAACTGATCTTAATTTATTCCTTTGCCAAGTTAAAGCGAAAGAAAGATGGGCTTCTTCAAAGTCCTTTTGTCACTTATTCATCCTGATAACTTTTTAATTTATAAATTCTTTGATACATAATTAAGGTTGGATCGATCGTTCAATAAAAGCTTGTGAAATATTATATTACTTAGGTCGTCTCAAAGTCAGCTTTCATTAATACAACCTGACTATAAAGGTCACCGATTTCGACACAAATATCTGAGATAAGTAAAAGATATAGAGCTTCTGAATTGAATTAATTGAACTTTGTACAATAGAGAGAGATAAATTTTGATTTTTCTCTCCAATTTTTGGTCGGTCATATGAACGCCTTAATTAAGTTAACGTAGCACATTCACAGTTTTGCAATTCAGATAAAATACATATAATGAAAAAACAGAAGAAAACTTCTTATTGAGTTCTGAAAAATGGAGGTCACAATTGATTTTCGCTTCTTATGGGAACAAACATTTTACGCTTTAGAGTTGTCTTGACCTTATCTTTCCATAGAACCATAGAACAGTAGATACAAATTTAAAATTCAGATCAAGTAACTAAAGGAAATATTACATTCTGATCGTATTCTTAACACTTAAATGACTTCTACCTCTGAGACTTTTGCTGATAGAAGGCTATAAGTCTAAAAAGAAGTATATAATGTTAAAAAGATTTAGCGAGTTCACAAAAAATCGTTTTAAATTTGATTCATCACTGTTCCACCTTTGGGATCGAAAGAAGGTTGTTGTTTAGGACGATTACATTTGGTATTATAATAATATTATATAAGGTTGTTAAGAGGTTTGCGTTCAATAACTCTTTCCAGTAACATTATTACCAGATATAGATCAAGCAAAGATGATGAACTTTCTGATTCCATTAACTATAATTTCGAAGACTGCGTACATTCTTAATTTTGATTTGGTGAATATACGAAGCTCCTTGATAGAATTTTACTGATGTCTTACTATATACGAGTACGGAGGAAAAGTCTTCAGTGAGACGATCTTAAATGGAATTATTTTCAGTTCTTTGCTGTCATTTCAGGGTCTGGATAGATTTTAAAAGTTTCGCCATTTTTTTTCGTGAATTTTTTGATAATAATGAAATTTTAAGTGTTTAGAGCTGAGGTGTTTTGGAGTTAATTTTGAGGAGTACAATTCTAATTCGATCCATAAAATTTAATACTTAAAACTGTCAGATCATTCTTTTGCGAAACCCCAATTTTTTGGTGGTGTTCGTTTCATAAGTTCGGAAATTAATTGTAAACTGTTAGAGAAGCTTAGCTATCAATGGCAGTTTGTATTCTGATTTGTTCTCCATAGGAATGTTGTATAGATTTGGGAATATGAACGGTAAGTTGATTTATCCTCGTGTTATCCTTTCGTGTATCCTTTTGGCACAATGCTTATCTCAGGCTAAGGATCTTTGGTTTCCAGTTTTGGATTGAAAATAATTTGAATGATGCTAAATTTAATCGAAATATGTCATAGGTCTTTGCCTTTTTACATCAAATCTAATCAGTTAATGCTATTGAACAGCATTACAAAAAACGATTACTTTCATTTAGCGCAGCATATTTGATAGAGATGACGGTTTTTCGAATGAGCTTAGAAAGTCAACACACTCCGCAAATATGATTTCAAAGTCATTTAGTCAATGGATATTAATTAGTCCACAAATATTTCCAGATATTTAAATTCAATCTCACATCCAAACTACTTAAAATAATTCACCGTCTCAGAACTGTTGGTACTACTGCCACCCACATTTATAGACCTGCAATAATAACAAAAACACTAAAAAATTATAGCAATTTTTTATTATTATTATTTACTCACAAGATCATTTCATTTCATTTTATGTTTATCAAATGAAAATAGAAACAAAATAATACTAAAAGCAAACAAATAAAGATTGAATAAAGAATGAGAAGAAAATTATATATAAATCGCGGGTGTTAAATATATAAATAAATAAAGGAAATAAAAAAATATTGCAAACTTATTTCACCATCAACACCAACAGAAAAAAACAACAACACAGCAATTGCAATTGCAACAGCAACAACCAAAACAACAACGTTTTATAGTTTTGTAAAATAAAAAAAACAATAATGACAACTGCAATAATATAAATCTGATCTGGTGGCAATATTGCATTGTCGCTGTTGCTCTGTAGATCTATTTTATGTGGCATTTGAAGATTCGGGTGAATATGAGTTTGAAAAGTAAATTAATTGTAATTCACATTTAATATGACAAACTGTCACATTTCAACGCTTTTTTTTTTTTTTTTTTGAAAATAATCGTTGATGTTGAGAGAGTTAAATGCACTTTCGGAAGAAACATTGTATTGAAGTAATTTTGTAAAGAGTTAAACTACTTTACTGGGTCGTAACGAAAGTTTTAGAGATATTTTGTAACATTCTTGGAACAAAATTTTCATAATTGATTTTCCGATTGAATTTATTATTGTGTAATTGTCGATATTTTCTACAACTTCTCATTTTAACTGAACTTCTATTAAAGTGTCTTCGAAAACTTTGTTCTTCTGTGAAGACTTGGTTAGAACGCCCCTGTTGAGAATATCCAAATCCTTTTAACTTGATTAAACATCATTCTATTGATGTTTCTTTGCCAAGGTTCAATAACTCTTATATAAACCACAATTATTCAGTTCAAAAGTAGTTCAACTTCTTTATTTTTTAAGGTCGTTTAATTCAGAGTAAAGCGATTTGTAATAAATTATAATCTTTCATTTATGTTGGACACAAAGATGATGAATCTAAAGTGATCTAATTTTATACCATTTCTTACTTTCATACCATTGGAAATGATCCACATAAACTTTTTCGGTCACTACTCTCACTTCACGTCATAAAGACATTTCGTTATATCCTAAAAGGTTTTATAAATTTTTACATAAATGGACCCTGCTAATGAAGACCTATAAAAAAGGATGCAACTTAAATTTTGTTAACCTTTTGAAATTTGTTTCTATAGACATAACGAGACTCGTTCCAAATGGTCCTAAAAATATTTATTTACCTAACGAAATATGGTTAGTTTATCTGCTATAGTTTAGACATACACCTGAACCACTCGTTATTTGAACCTTTTTATTTTTTTACTTCATTTAGAACTTCCAAAAATATGAAGTCCAGTTAAAAATATGTCATATATAAACTGTAACAGATCTAAGACTTAAGTGCAGAAATTAAGTCAAAAACATTTTGTGATCTATAATTTTATAAAAAAGTGGGTAAAAATAGGGGCAGCAGGATCCCGTTCATTTTCCAACTAAAATTAATTGAAATTTCTTGAATTTAAAACTTTATTCCAAGTGGTTCCAAAAAGGATTTTTTGGAAATAATTTAGTGACTATTTAAACCGTTCAGACATCACGTTAAAATTTTACATGATCGGAACTAAGATTTTCTAGATACTAAATATTAGAATAGAAAATTTTGAATTCTATTTTAAATCCAACAAAATCTTCTAAGGATTTTAGCTAATTCCATATATACAGTATACAATGGGTTAAAAGCGAATTTTTATAACTATTCAGTGTATTTGAATCAATTTTTTTTAACGAAAATACTGATCGCTTCAGAGGAGCTTGTGTTTTTAAGTAGGTTTAGGGAACTGAATGTGGACGTCCAAATTTTGCAAAATTGACATAATTTTATTTACAGTATGTCAACCTTGATTTTACACACTTATAATTTTTTTTACTATACGGTCATTAAATTTAAGATTTTTCTGTTGTTAATTTTGTAATTATTGTTTATGAATTTTAATCTTTTTACTCTATTAACTAATGATTAAAGTGAAAAAAGTTTAAAGTAATTTTAAAGAACAAAAAACTGAAATATCTTATATTTACTATTGTTTGTGTAATTTATAATTTGAAGATTGACAGACTGTATATTGCAGAAAGTCCCAAATAAGTAAAAATTTTTTCTAACACCTTTTTCTGTTCTCTTTTCAGGTATTTATACATTAAATAAGGTAATTTTTTGTCAAATTAAACTTTTTACATCATAAATAAAATTATACATGGTACTTTTTGCCTCAAATGAACCTATTTTTTGAATAAGATTAAAAATCGATACTTAAATTCAGATATTAAGATTTTGTAAAAAGTATTGGACGAATTTTTATACTGTTTAAAAATATGATATTTGTAGTTTTATCCGATTTTTGAATTAGAAAATATAAAATATATTTCGGAATTTCTGAGTATAATAAAGAAAATGGTGTAAATACTCTCGATAAACGATATCATGCCAGATTATTTATTATTGTTATTATTATTATAATTTTTTGCCAAAATGTAATAAATACAGTAGAAATAAATGCAGACTTATGTACTGTAGGATTATCCAAATTGATCAGCATGGTTGGGGTATCATTTTAAACCATATTTACCAAATTTCAGCTTTCTGCATCAATTGGAATCTTATCCTAAACGTCCATATATATGTTGTTGACCCAAGAAAATTGGTGAAAAAAATTGGTAACGGACTATAATGATTTATATATGAAATGAAAGCTAAATTTTTTGTTCATAATCATAGAAGTGAAGCATGGAATATTTCATATATCAGTTCTTTCAGTAAGAAAAAATGTATAGATCGATATCTAAGATAATCTCAATATTCCATCGGAAAACTTCTCTAAAATTTACAATTAAATCTAAATGGAATTTAATACAATTTATCCATATGTACTTCGTTATCGTACCGAAATCGTTAAAATCGCATCAATAGAAGATATACACCAAAATATGTGGGCCAAGCTCCCACATAAGACCCCTTTTCCGGTATATAGTTTTAAAGTTGTTAAACTTATAAATATTGTTTATTTCCATTGAAATTCAGGAAATTACATATCATCAATTTGACGAAAATCGGTGTATATTGTGGTATAGATTCTATATAATGCACTTCCCGAACCAATGAACCAATTTTACTGAAATTTGGCATAATTATTATTCTTACTATACTTAATATACATAACGAATTTGATTAATATCGGTTCATGTTTATTTATAGCTCCCTTAAGATGCCCGTTTTCGGAATAGAAGTTTTAACTTATAAATCTCTTTAATAGAGACTAAGACTAGACAAGATAACTGTCTTGAATACATTTTACTGATCTGATGAATATCGATCTATATTTTGTTATAGCTTCATTTAAGATCAATTTCCGAAAAAGAGTTTTAGTCTAAATAGTTGTTTAATATAGACGAAATTCAGACATTTATCTCAATTTTTCAATACTACATAAATTTCGTGAATATTGCCTCTCCAACAGTATATAATATAGTATTTTTACTTTTTAGAAAAATTCAGAAAGTTGAAAATTCAAATATAAAAAAAAAAAAAATCGGAAATTATATGATATATTTTGAGACACCCCCTTTTAAGTCCATATAACTCTGCCAGTAGGCCTGCTATGGAAACAAATTATCACAGTAATAAAACTACACTCGTATTCTATCGGTTCGTCAAATTACATCTAAATCTAACTTAAACGAACAAAAGTTACAGATTTATTTCCAAAATAAAATTGCTTCTCTCTAACTGTCTAATGATTATTTCAAACGTTAATCGTATTTAGCGTCTTTCGAATTCGTTGTTAACCCATTTAGGACCCTCAGATCCCATACTTTCCCTTCAAACATAATTTTTAATCTCAAATAAATATTTAATCACGTCTACATTCCATCTTTGTAGGGTATCAGCTGATTAGTCTTGTTTACTCATTCCATTTTTATTAGTTTATTAACAGTATTTTTCACCATCATCATCATCATTTGTTTTGATTCTTTCGATTATTTTCTTTTGTATTTCTTTTTCCTCCGATTTTACATAAACACATGTGGTTTCTCTCCGTTGTTGTCGTCTTCTTCATTTTTTTTTTCATTTTATTTTTTATTTCTTTAATTTAATTTAAAAATGAGGAAAATTTTCATGTTCATTTACACACATGAACAGAGTGAGACTGAATGAAAAAAAAAAACACGAAAAAATTAAATACAAAAATTGAATGAGTGAATAAGTATCTCTTAGATACACTACTACTATATAAATACAACAGCAACAACATCAGCCAGAGATACAATACTATAAAGTGAACACTTTTGTTGGTTTAATTATTTATTTATCATTTTGTTATTGTTATCATTGTCATTTTCCCAACACTCTTGTTGTAGTTATTTGCCTCTGGTATATATGTTTTTTCTGTTGTCTGTTGAATATCTAATAGATACAAATTTAAGTAAAAATGTAAGTGTGTGTGTGTTTGTGTGTGTCTGGCTTGTGTATTTTGTCGTTGTTATTTTTCCTTATTTTTTTTGTTTTCCTACAAATTTATTTTTATTTTTAAATATTTGTTGTTGTTCTTTCAAGGAACACAGTGGTTTTTCTGGTGGGTTCTAGATGCTTTTTTGTGGGGGATTGATTTCGGGGAAATTAAAGGATTATGAACTTTGAACATAGAGGCAGGAGGTTACTTGAATTCGAAAATAATCTTTCGAACTTGAGAAAATTTATTTAAGATCCTATAAACTAAAATAAATTGAAAATCTGAACCGATTTATATCTTTTCCGTCGTTATACAGAATTTACACATCCCATAATTTCCATAAAAGTATTTTGCTAACGCTAAGAAAATAAGCAGAAAGGTTACAGCTGTACAATTGAAATTTCAGAACTGTATCTTTCATTATCATGTTCAAAACAAAAATCTGAATTTTATTGATATTGACTACATCGAAGCATCGCATATTTTAAAATCAGTTCTGCAGATGTTTAGGAATGACTTAACCAATTTCTATGAAATTTATCATAGAGCTGGGAAACGATTACGGATCGGAATATATTTTCATTTAATGTAGTATCGCATTTTTAAGTATCTAATAAATCCCGAGCTTTTCTTGATGAAATAAAGGCTATAAAATAATATCTAAAATAATCATCAAAACTCGCCTGAACGTCTCTATAAAATTCGGAGAAATTTATATTACGATTAGTGGAGATTAACATACATATTTTCTAATTAAATCGGGTGTGTAGTATGACCTATTCAAAACATAGAAAAATAATTAGAAGATCCTATAAAAATAGAAAAATAATTAGAAGATCCTATAAAAATAGAATATAAAAATAGTCAGCAATCAGATCAAAAATCAGTAGGTGATTTTATGTTTTTCTGTGCGCAAAGTCAAAAATATTATCAGTCCGTTCGGAAACAGTGAAGTTGTTCGTGATAGTATCAGGAATGCCGTTAATCTTGTTTTGTCGTCATTTTTTTAATTTGCGCAAAATCTGTAGTCCATATAAGATCCATATAAAATCCGTAAACATCTGTGCAACTCAATTCATTCGGTAAGAGTAAAGTTGTTGGCGATAGTAGAAGAAATGTCGTTAAACGTGATTTGTCATCGTTACTCAATTTGGATTTGTTTTGACTACATAACTGAAGCCGTCTAAACATTAAATGTGCTGGTAATGTTTATCGATCACTTAGATTGAACCACTCTTGATATCAAAAACCGTTAAGGGATCTGTTCTCATTTATGAATAATGTCCTTTTAAGACTTAAGTCCTTATATTCGAATAATGTTCAAATCAAAGGAAGTATTGCAGCTCCTTTTGTATTGGTCTTAATTATGGACCTATTCTGAAAAATAATCCTTTGTATTTTTAGGAACCTGCCATCGGAAATGTTCGAAAAAATAAAATTACAAATCAAATATCAAGTCAAAATTAATATTCAACAAAAAATCTTGTCATATTTAAAAGACCTCTTTTAATTTCAGTATTCTTAATTTTTTACGAAAAGTCGCTGCCCCTTTTTTCATTAAAATAGGAAAAAATATGCAAAAAGTTATTGTCTTTGATTTCGTAATATTTTCTGGAGACTGATTTCAAGTTTTGTCAAAATCGCAAATTTTTGTAGTGCGGGATCTAATCCATGGATTAGATCCCGTAATGGAATTTTGAATTCCATTATCCGGGGGAAAAGATAATGTTCTCCAAAATTGTAATTTTTTTCGGAAATTATTCAACAAAATTTTATTAACAAAACTAAGCGACGCTTTTTCGGAGACTATTTCTGGTTATCACCGATTGATGTCAGGTGGAGGAATTTTTGCCTTTTAATAAAAATTTCAGGAAAAGAGGATTTATGTCTTTTCAAAAGGTGGAATTTTTATATTGTTAAAATTTTTTTCTTCATCAATGGAGAAATTTGGGCTAAAAAATATAACATTTAATAACGAATTATTTTTCCGACCTTTTCTGGGAAACATTAATAGTTTTGCAATTAAAGTGATTTTTTTATTATTTGTAATTTTGTATCAAGTTGTAACTTTCACAGTCGAAATCGGTTATCATATAAAAGTTAGAGTGATTACTACTTTTTTTAATAATCGAATTTTGAACCGATTAAAAGATCAAACGGAGGCGAATTAGAGAAATTGCTATTCTAAAATAGTAAATAAATTACCGAATTTTACACAAATTGGAAGATCGAGATCGGGTTTCATACCCAGCTGATTCAGAGCTGAGATGTTTTTTAATAAAAAATTAAATCCATGGATGATTACGACATTGCAATTTAGGAACTTAAACAAAGAATCCAAATTTAGTTCTTTATAGAAAAATAATAGAATTATAAAATTCTGAAAAGATGGATTGATCAGGGAGTAAATGTTGCCACTTTTTTTTTAAATCCTAAAAAAATCGATTTATATCCCTGAATAAATTTTCTGATATAGATTGTATATCATAACGCTGGATTAGATGAATATCTAAACGGCTTAAAACTTATCGAATGTGATTCAAAAAAAAATCGTAGCACAATTTTTTGCAATGCAACCTTTTATGGAAGTAAATTCTGAAATAGTCCAAGGTCGATAATACAGATTATGTATCAATATATGTCATACCTTCAAATTGTCCAGAACTAAAGATAAAGAAGAAATTTCAATGAGTGACTTAAAGAACTATAAAATGCTTAATAGAATTGTTCATTGATCATGAGTGATGATTAGAAATAAAACTCTCAGATGCGATCGTTGTTGCTTTATTATTTTTGGAGGGTGTTAAAGAATCGTTAGCAACAGAATAAAGAATTCTCATTTGTTTTTCTCTAAGTAAACACTGTATCTGTGTAGTGTTTTTCTCTTGTCAGCATTTTGTTTCGCCGCCTGTTGTTTGTTGGAGGTGAGAGTTCTAGATACTTTCGTTGTAAATACACAATCTTTTTTTCTTTTTTTTTTGTTGTATTTTGTGTTTTGTAAACAGAAATACAGACGCAAATACACATTCGAACACAAAATAAAATCAAAATACAGAGAAGATACTCATGATACTGATGCGAGTAAAACGAACAAATGAATGAATAAATAAATAACTTGACTTGACTTGACTAACGAATAAACTGACTGACTGACTGAATGAATGACAGACTAAACAGCTGAGTGAGGGAATGAGTGAATGATGATGAGCCCAGAAAATTTATTCAATTCTTCATTTGTTTAGTTTTTCAGCTACTGCTGCTGCAAGTCGTTGTCAAGTATTTTTTTTGGTGTTTTATTTTTTTTCTTTGTATTTTTTTAATACACTGTATTTTTAACTCGCACTGTAGCGTTTTCGTATTTTTATATTTTATTTATTGTATCTCGTTGTAAGAACGCGACTAGACGTCTAAGGAATATAATAGAAAATAAAGAAAAAAGAATCATAAGAATTAAAAAATTTATAAAAAAAAGACAAAAAAAAAAACGTCGTATTTTTGAAAAATTATTATAACGAGATTTTTATATTTTCTTTGTGCATCTTTAAGATACGACTTCAAACTTTTTCTTTCTTTTTTTTCCGTAAAGATAGAAATAGAAAAAGCAAAGAAATTCAATTGAAAGTTTGTGTTTGTGTGTTTTTTTTTGTTTCCACATTTACTTCACAAAATTTGATACGATTTTTCTTATAAGAAAATAATAAAAATAAAAGTGTTAAATTTTTTTTATAAAAGAAAACAAAAAAAGTTAAAAAAACGAAAGTTTTTTTTTTAATTTTAACAAAAAGTATTTTTATTAATTAAATAAAAAATAATAATAAACGATAAAATTAAAAGAAAAGAAATTTTTTGTAGTGAAATAAAAATTAAATATAAAAATAATTTAATTTAATTTAATAATAATGTTGGCGATTAAAGAGTGTCTTATACGTGAAGGTGTCTTAAATCTAAATCCTCCAAATTTATCTACAAACTCCTCTAATTTTCACCAATCGAATCAACAATATGATTTAAATTCACCTTATATATTATATCGTAATCGTTATAGTTTTGGCTCTAATCTCGATATGCTGAAGATGAATAATTCACCAAAAAGTTTGTATTTTTTTTCCATTTTTAATTTTGAAATATTTTTGAAAATATTTTTTTATAATTTGCATGTGTTTATGTTACTTAAGGAGTGAGATTTGGAAAGTTCTTAACATACAGTTTTATTTTTTTCCTTTGTATAAGTGAAAATTATTGATTACAATTTACAACTTCAGCTAGTGAAGAATTTTGAATCTTTTTCGGAAACTTTTCCATATAACCTTTCTATACCCTCCACCAGCACAAGGGGTTTATTAACTTTGTCACTACGTGTGTTGTAACGCTAAGAAGGAAATTATCTCGATTTAGTTATGTCCCATATGTCGTCTCTGTTTTTGGCTGCATACATCCACTATAATATATGAATTTGCTGAGATTTGCTAAAGTCTGAGAAATTTCTATTTAAATCAGCAAATCGTTCACTATACAAAGATATAAACCAATATCTGAGACAACTCAGTTCCAGCGAAAAATTTTCGTACTCTCAATAGAATCGACTAGTCATAATTAATATTATATCGGTGAGTAGAATAAAGTTAGAAACATAATGTAATTACTTACACACATATGTGGTGGAGGGATAGACGAATATAGCATTCTTGCTTGTTATAGTGTCTTCCTTTCAATTGCATGAAAATTTAAAATCTAACCTTTCTTGAAACCCTCTTTGTGCTCTCAAGTTCTTTTTTGGACAAGAGCCCAATACCTTTCCAATGCACTTAACTCCAAGCAATTTGGAGGATTTGCCTTTTTGATACAAATAATATATTATTGTTCTTGAAGCACTCAAGGCTTGTAAACCATAATGAGTGACAGGATGCCAAGTCAGGCCAAAAATAAGTGGACACATTATGAAGACTTATGAATGGAATCAACTTTTTTATATTTCTTCGTGTAAATTTCGGTATTTATAGAGCCCATTGTAACAAATAGTTGGCTTCTGTGTAAAGGTTTGTCATACCTAGATTTTTGTGAAATTTTGACAGCTTTTGGGTCCTAAACTTTTCTTTTACATTCGCTCGAGCTTTAGTTCAGCAGAAAGTTGCAAAAAATCCACTCCATCATCAACCATTATGCAGCAAGAATATTTTTTTAGAAAATTTAACGTCAATTTCCCTGCTCTGTTTTAACCCTTAAATTTTAGCAGGGTGCCTGTCAGGAACTTGTTAAGCCTTATATACTTATATACCTGCATTAGCTTTAACGTTTGCTAACAAATATTCCGAGCACTGAACAAACCGGGCTTTCTCACTGGTTGTGTTTGGAGCTTTTTAAAATGCTTTCTAATTTCTATGGCTTTAGAAACATCATGTGGACTATTCTTTCTAATTGAACTGAAGATTTTCTATCAACGGGCACGTATTCCCAGTACTGTTAAATAACGTTGGTAACGGTTTGAAGGCAGACCTTTTGCTACTTTGCCGACTTTTTGTATGACCAAGTTGTGTTGTGTGATTGAACGGTTCATGTTCCACAAAGGCAACTTCATCAAAAAAAAAAAATGGATTAAACATTTTTATGAAAAACTTATGTTAAGAATTTTTCGATCTCACTCCTTATATCCCAAAAAAAAAAAATTCTATAAATTGGATTGAAAACAACCGAAAATAAAATATATCTCATTTTGTGTTCTAGTTTACAATATTTGATACAAAACAAAATAAATATTTAAAAATAAAATGAATCTAAAGTTTATTTTTAACCAACAAAAAAAATCTCACAAACTGCAGTCAATTAACAAAAACAAAAAAAAAAAATACACATCAGAAATTTACGGCTGAAAACCAAAAAAAAAAGTTAACAAATACAACAAAAAAATTAGTGAAATACAAAAATTCATTGATGACATATTTTTGAAAATCACGAGAAATAAATAAAATTTAATTTAATTAAATGAAACAAAAACAAATAATTTATTTCATATTAAGGTGTTTCCATTATTTTGGAGAAAAAAAATCAAAATATTCAAAATAAAATAAAATTAAGTCGAAATAGGGAAATTTTTAGAATTTTTTTTAATTTCAAGATATTTTCCCCGATTCTTCTTCATACTTGATCACTATTTATTACCATAACACATAAATGTCGGTTTTGAGGTAAAGAATGATTCGAGCCAAATTCTAATACCCTGTTCTGAAGTGAATCAAATCAGGTCTATTAAGCGCGTAAAAATATTCCCATTTTTAATCGATTTTGATACATAATAAAATAATTTGTGTGCTCCATTTCAAAAGCTTAAATTGAAAGAAAACTTTCCGATTCCTCTATAATATTGTAGGCGTCATGGATATTGAGCTCTGTTTTATTGATGGGCCAAGCTTTAAATATGGCATCTTGCTTTCGGAATTATCATAAATAAACTTTATTTATCGGGACAAAAATTAATTATTTTCTTAAGAATTTAGTCTTCATTTCCGATATTTCTTAGAATTTCAAAATTTCCCACCCAAAATTCATTATACATGAAAAGATCATGAGATATATGTATCAATTGCAAAGGAAATTTATCATAAAAAAGGAAATTTAGAAGAAATTTAATCTTAAAAAGGAAATTTGTCAAATTTATCGAAAATTTTCTTCTGAATAGGAAATTTATCGAAAATATCCTCTAAATAGGAAATTTATCGAAAATATCCTCTAAATAGGAAATTTATCGAAAATTTCCTCTAAACAAGAAATTTATCGAAAATTTCCTCTAAACAAGAAATTTATCGAAAATTTCCTCTAAATAGGAAATTTATCGAAAGTTTCCCCTAAATTGGAAATTTATCTAAAATTTCCTTTAAATAGGAAATTTATCGAAAATTTCCTCTAAATAGGAAATTTATCGAAAATTTCCTCTAAATAGGAAATTTATCGAAAATTTCCTCTAAATAGGAAATTTATCGAAAATTTCCTCTAAATAGGAAATTTATCGAAAATTTCCTCTAAGAGGGAAATTTATCGAAAAATCCTCTAAAACGAAATTTATCGAAAATTTCCTCTAGATATTAATTTTATAGGAAACAACCCCTCAATAGGAAATTTATATAAGATTTACTTTCAATAGAAAGTTCATTAAAATTTTCTTGTAGAAGTTGATTTGATGATAGAAAACTTATCAAAAATTTTTCCTAAATCCGAATTTTTATGGACAATTTCCTATAATTCAGAAAATTATCGAAAATTTCCCCCAAATAGCAAATTAATCGAAAATTTGTTCTATATAGGAAATTTATTTAAAATTTCCTCTAAAACAAACTTACAAAATAAATTCGTCTTCAATGGACAATTTCTGGAAATTTTCCTATAGTAATGTGAGTTCCCCTAATATTAATTTTATTTATTATCTGTCAGTAAATATTTATATAGTTTCATCAAATTACACTAATTTTATATGTCAATCAATAATTAACACGATAATATCACAAAAATACTCTCATTTCAAATTAAACAAAAATAGTGACTATAAATTTTGTCTTACAAAATCTTTAACTTAAATTGAAATTATTGTTTGCAAAATGAAACGAAATTATTGTAAAATCAAATAAATTTATTTCTTAATAAAGTGAATTATTCACTAAGATAAATTTTGGCAAAGGACCGTTAATTTGATGATTTAAGAATTAAATAAGAGATTTATCAAAAATTTTCTCTAATTAGAAGAAACTTTTTTCTAAATAGAAGATTTGTCGAAAAATTACTCTAAATAGAATATTTATCGAAAAATTACTCTAAATAGAAGATTTATCGAAAATTTTCTCTAAATGCGAGATTTATCGAAAGTTTTCTCTAAATGCGAGTTTTATCGAAAATTTCCTCTAAATGCGAGATTTATCGAAAATTTTCTCTAAATAGGAGATTTGTCGAAAATTTTCTCTAAATAGGAGATTTATCGAAAATTTCCTCTAAATGCGAGATTTATCGAATATTTTCTCTAAATAGGAGATTTATCGAAAATTTTCTCTAAATGCGAGATTTATCGAAAATTTTCTCTAAATGCGAGATTTATCGAAAATTTCCTCTAAATGCGAGATTTATCGAAAATTTCCTCTAAATGCGAAATTTATCGAAAATTTTCTCTAAATAGGAGATTTATCGAAAATTTTCTCTAAATAGGAGATTTATCGAAAATTTTCTCTAAATGCGAGATTTATCGAAAATTTTCTCTAAATGCGAGATTTATCGAAAATTTTCTCTAAATGCGAGATTTATCGAAAATTTCCTCTAAATGCGAGATTTATCGAAAATTTCCTCTAAATGCGAAATTTATCGAAAATTTTCTCTAAATAGGAGATTTATCGAAAATTTCCTATAAATGCGGGATTTATCGGAAATTTTCTTTAAATAGGAAATTTATTAACCTGGCAGTTTTTCTGAAATCCTAGTTCCAAATTGAAGAATTATGTTTTTATCTAGATATTTAGCATATAGAACTGTGACTTTCCCTGTGACAGCTGTCAAAAACACCATTTTTTCATTATTTTGACAGCTGGTTAAGTTTATTAATGGTGATGAATATTGTTTTTATCCTTAACCTCTTCTTACATGATAATCCAAATTATCCGTGAACATTGTTTAAAGTGTATTTTGTAATATTCACCATCTGTTTAATAGAATTTTCTTGTTATCCAAACAATCAAGTGTAAATAATAATTTCACCATAAAAGACCTCCCGATATTACATTTCTACTTAATACTTAGGCGACCTTTCCTCCAAACCGTTCGTCAGCCTGACTGTCTACAGGCTTAGTTTAGTTTAAACTACGTGTAACAATAAACTAGAATTATTATGAATAAATTAAGCTGCCGTTTTCCATTTGTCTCATATCTCGTCTTTAAGGTTTTTTCCTCTTTTTTCTTTTTTTTTTTTTGGTTTCATTTATTATTTAATGTGAGTTTTCTAATAAAACATTATTTGTTTAATGTTTTATTATGTAAATACAACAACAAAAAAGACATAAATAAACCACAAAAAATACCAGAAATATGAAGAATGAACTTTTTTTGGTTTCTTTGTGGAATATTTTCAATTCATATATTTATATGGATTATTTACAAGAACAACAACAAAAAGGTACAATAACTATTCGGGAGAATCTTGAAAGAAACTGAAATTCGTTTAACTATAGAATAAAATTTAGTTATGAGCAGTGATGACAGATACTGAGAATTTTCCCTGCTTGAGGGATTTTAAAACGAAAATTTCATTCAGAGAGAAAAAGGGAGGGAATTTTTTCACCAAAAAGAGGAATTTTTCCTGTTTTTAAAGACTCCTCAGCCGCAAGTGGTGTTGAGGGTATATTAAGTTAGTCATTTCATGTGTAATGCCAAAAAGGAATCATCAAAGACACCAAAAAGGTATATATTTTTATCAAATCAAAATCTGAGTCGATTTAAAAATCGTCTGTCTGTTGCTGGCACGCTCACATCCACAAAAGTTTACAGGACTCAATGAAATTTAGCCTTAGTTCTAGTTATTGTAGTAAAAGAAGTTTTTTATTTCAAACTGACAAAATCAGTTCCTCAAAATAAAGAAGTTATTGGCCGATATCTGTGAGAAACTCCTTAAGTTGAAAATTTCGACCAAAAAATATAACTAAACGGCGGGGAATCTTTGTACCCATTACAAACGTAATTTATGATCGTGATGGAGCGTTGAATATAACATTCTTACTTGATAAGTTTGTAAAAAAATCTCAAATATATTTATGGGGAAGGGAAACGTGCAGGGATTTTTCACTTCAGATAAGAAAAAAAGGATTTTATAACCAATTGGAGGAATTTTTTCATAAATATTATCCGGCAACACTGGTTATGAGTATCAAAAAAGTAGTTGTTGTAGTCTCAAATAAATGTTAAGTGTCAGAAAAAAACACACATAACAGTGTAACGAATCGTATAAAATTCTTTAACAAATTTATACAACAAACAAACGTCAACGTATTTATTTACATTATTTACATGTCCATGTATATTTGTACATTTTTTACATAATAAAATTTTTTGTTATTTTTTTCTTTTATCATCTTTTCTTTAAAGACAGTTGTCGGTTTTCTTCTAATATTTTTTCTATATAATTTTTTTTTAACTTTTTTTTGTTGTTGTTTTTGTATGAGTCCAATGTTAAAATATTTATTTCTGTATTACGTTTCTATTGTTCGCTCATCTTATTTGTATTCATTTTTCATAATAACAACAACAACAACAAATGAATACCAGTGACAGAAAAAAATAAACACCAGTGAATACTCACGTAGACATTGCACTTGATGAGATTTTTTTTCAAGGGTCATTTCACCTTAAAGAAATAAAAATTCTTAGATACCTTTTTTCTTCTTCTCCTTCGTTCGTAAGCCAACGCCTTGATAGAGTTGTTGGTACTTTTTTGGTGGTCATAAAGTACGTGACTTATTTAAAATGTCATTATTTGTCACTGTTGTTAATTAAATGATCAGATGTTAATTAATTTTTAATGACAACTTATTTATAATTTATAATTAAAGGACTTCTGTAGGGAAATTATTTCTGAAAAATTCCATTGTCAAAAAAAAGGTTTACAAAAATAGAAAAATTTTACAAAATTTATAATAAATATGGAGGTTTTAGAAAAATTACCCTAAAAGGGAAATTTAACAAAAATTTACTAAAAATAAAATATTTATAAAAGTTTTTTTTAATAAATAAATGGGGATTTTTACTAAAACTGAAATTTGTAGAAAAATTTATAGAAATTTTCCTCTTAATAGGACATTTTCTCGAAAGGAAGTTTTCTCTTATAGAAAAGTTTATTCAATATTTCCTCTAAGTTAGAAAAAAATTATTGGACATTGTTTATAAAGAGAAATTTACAGAAAATTTTCTCTAAATAGGATTTTTTAAAAACATTTAATTGTATAAAAAATTTACATTTAAATAGCAAATTTGTTGAAAATTCCCTCCAAAGAGTTTTTATAATGTTTTCTTCAAATGCGAATTCTATAGAAAATTTCCCCTTGAAAAGAATTAAAAAAAAAATTTTCTAGAAAAGTACTTCCTTTCAAAAGGGAATTTTATAGAAAATTACCTTTAAAAATTATTTCCTCAAAAACGAAATTTTATAAAAAATTTTCTCAAAGACCAAATTTTGTAAAAAATTTCCTCAAAAACGAAATTTTATAGAAAATTTTCTCAAAGACCAAATTTTGTAAAAAATTTCCTCAAAAACGAAATTTTATAGAAAATTTCCTCAAAAACGAAATTTTATAGAAAATTTTCTCAAAAACGAAATTTTATAGAAAATTTTCTCAAAAACTAAATTTTATAGAAAATTTCCTCAAAAACTAAATTTTATAGAAAATTTCCTCAAAAACGAAATTTTATATAAAATTTCCTCAAAAACGAAATTTTATACAAAATTTCCTCAAAAGCGAAATTTTATAGAAAATTTCCTGTAAACGAAATTGTATAGGAAATTTATAGAAAATTAGCTTTAAAAGAATTTTTATGGAAAATTTCCTATAAAACGAAATTTTATAGAAAATTTCCACTAAAACGAAATTTTATAGAAAATTTCCACTAAAACGAAATTTTATAGAAAATTTCCTCTAAAACTAAATTTTATAGAAAATTTCCTCTAAAACTAAATTTTATAGAAAATTTCCTCTAAAACGAAATTTTATAGAAAATTTCGTCTAAAACGAAATTTTATACAAAATTTCCTTTAAAACAAAATTTACAGAAAATTTCCTTTAAAACAAAATTTATAGGAAATTTCCTCTAAAATGGGATTAAAAAAAATTACAAAAATTTCTTTTTAAAAAGGATTTTATAAAAATTTCCTTTAAAAATTTTAATAGAAAATTTCCGCAAAAAATAAATTTCATAAAAATTTTCATAGAATTCTACAAAATTCCCTTAATTTCTCTTAACAGGAATTTTATAGAAAATTGCCTATAAATTAAAAAAAAATCTATAAATAGAAAATTTATCAAAAATTTCCTATAAATGGAAAATATAAAAAAGTTTCCTATGAATAGAAATTTGATCAAAAATTTTCTATAAATAGAAAATTTCGAAAAAATGAAAAAAATTTCATAGAATATTTCCTTTAAAAAGGAATTTTATAGGAAATAGTAAATTATAGATAACAACATTTATACAGAACATTTTTTCTATAAACAAAAAATTTTCCAAAAATTAAACAGAAAAATTCCAAAAAATAACCTCTAAACAGTAAATGTCCGAAAATTTACTATAAACAGAAAATTTTCGAAAATTTGTCTTATGTAAAATTTGCGAGAAATTCCCAGTATAGTAAAATTTGACCATCTTCAAATGATGATCATGTCATCCTCCATTTTTAGTTTGGATCTCTATGAAAAATTTTATTAAACGCAAAATTTTCTAAACATAAATATTATTAAATTTTAATTATTAATAACAAAATTAATTGCCACTATAAACAATTAACTTTTTGATTAAATTACGTTCAAAACAAAATATCTGAACAAGATCACAAATTGCTTACATGAGAATTCTTTTTACGAAAATAATATATAATTTCTTCTTTTCATCTGTTCGTAATGGGAAAAATGCCAAGAATATTTTTTTCATAAAACTATAAAATTCTTTAGATTTCAATAAAATAAACAAAATTATATTATAGAATTAAGAAAAAATTATAATAAAATAAATAATTCACACACACTTTCATTACAACATGCGAATGTGATCCATAACGTCAACTGAAATAACATTTCGAGTCTATCAAATTTATTGGGCCCTCGAACAACATTCAATTAGTGAAAAAAATTTGTAATAAAATTTTGTAGAAAATTTATAAAAATTTCTCGTTTTTCTTTGTTTTTAAAAAAAGTTAAATATTTTTTCAAAAAAATATTACACACAAAATTTTGATGGTGGATTTTGAGATTTTATAATCAAAATATATTTTGACAAGTAAATCTAAATATTTATTACTTAAAGAAAAAACATCTAAATTGTGTGATTTGCAGCTGAAATATTTTGAGGATCTTTAGGGTGAAAAAAGTTTCATTAGACAATAAAATTTATTTCAAATTTTAATTATTATGGTTTCTTTTTTGAAATTTACAAAACTTTTATAGTCATTAGCACGTTTCATAATTTATTTCAATATTAATTTATTTAAATAAATGTGGAAATGTTATTTACAGATACAAAACTTCACCACAAGTGATGAATTGAATTTTTCTTTCCGCACCGAAAATACAAAATCGCTTTATAAGTATTTAGGAAGTCGATCAAATTCCAATCTTTTTGTCCGAAAGCTTGAAATATATATATAACGCCTAATTAGCTAAATAGTTCTTCAAGTGGATGAAGTTACCACATTCGTAAACGATCTTAGTATATACACGAAGCGTATTGACTTCGGTTGAAAAGGAGTGTATACCTGAACTCCTGAATCAATTGAACATTAAGCAGGCGACAATTTTAATTTCTATTCAAAATTCAAATCAGCAACGTTCGTGAGCTGGTCTAATAAGACACAGGGACGAGTCGAGGTTGAAGATTCTTATGTCGCACTATCACGAACAACATGAGAGTTTCAACTTATCCTTCTGATCCTTAAGTTGCCTCATTGTGATCTCATTTAGAGGATTTTAATGTCAAATAATCAAATGAGTAGTTTTTATTATTGTGATTATGACTTAACTGTTGGACATCTCGTAATTTTGCCTCTTAGTGCATGAAGCGATGCGCCAAATTTATAATTTAATTAATCAAGTTTTGTCCAAGGAAGTGTTCCACAGAAACCTCATTTAGGTCCAGTAATTGTGGATTCTCTTGTGTTGCATGAACGTCGTCTTGACGACGTTCATGCAATTCAGGCTTGTTAGGAAAGGGAACAGTTATCGTAAATTCAAATGAGAACATGCTAACCTCCAAGAGAATTCTTCGGTGAATGAACGGATTAGTTCTGGAGAAATCAAACACAAATGTGAACATTACGATATGTTGTTCGCTTAAAACATCTCTTTTGTGATATCATATATAACACAGTTTCAAAGTTTTCTCTGGCGTGAGTTAAAAAATAGTTTGAACACAAAGTCAATATACTCATCACATTGTCTAGAAAAATTTCCAACAGCACAGTTGTTGTATTCAGGTATCCAGATAAGCTTGACCTTCGAATGTTTCGCTAAGTCATATCAAGATTAGATTAACACTGAGGTCTTGAAGTCATCCGGTATTTTCCTAACGGTCTGATTGGCTTTGGTAAAAATTCTAATATGCCCGGATATCTGAGAGTATCTTAAACAGTCCACTGACCTCTAGCCGAAATTTGGGTCAAGACTCCTAATAAAAAAACTACTTCTACTTTGCCACATCGTTTTAACCATCCGTGTACATTCTACAAGTTCCAACCGGTAAATTGGCATCAGAAGTGACCGTAACATATCCTATTCTTGTGATAGGGTTTTCTCGAATAGGCCTTCACGATGCAATAGTCAATTACAAACAATCCAAATGATATAGTTCAAGGTTCAATAGTGATTGTAGATAGATTTTCAAAGAAGAGTAAGTTGTCTCCACTTCGTCAAAGCTAAAATCACAAAGCAAACATGATCCAATAAGCAAGAAATTTATTGGTTCTGTGTAGTGGTCGAGACATTGCAAACGCCAACATAAAATTGAAGAGAAAAGCATGAAGTTTGTTTTGCAATTTCTTATAATGATCTAAGAGATATCATGCAGTCTTGGGGTGACAAATAGAAAAGTCGCCGTCGTAGCCTTTTTTAACAGATTTTTAAAGCCTTGAATAGTGCTGGAAAATCTATGGAATTCTTGACTTGATTTCTTGTCCACAAGAAAAACATACAAATTGAGTGGAATCCAAAATTTAGTAAGATTCGCTTAACTGAAAAAAAGTTTGGAACAGAGAAGCCTTAGGAGGAGGTTTCATTTTAGGAAATTTTATCGATTTTATATTTAGAGAAATGTATTCGTTGCTCTCACTTCCTTGAGTAATTCATCGGACAATAAAAATATGGGCGGATGTAGGTCCACTTGATGGTTGATTGATTATTTCATTTGTAAATAATGACTCTATTCATTCTGGAGGTTATTTAAAATTCAGTTCATCCATTTTTAATATTCCCACTTGTCTTTCTTGAAAAATTAACTCATTAGGAAATTTAATAGGAGTTAAGCTCTAAAAATATTTTATTATTATTTTAGTATGATTGACAGTTAATGTCAAACTATCATTAACAAGTAGACAAATCCCTCCCATTACAGCTTAAATAATTCTTTTGAATAATTATGTCTTAATGAATATAAAACTATAAATAATGATCTTTAAATTGAATATTATTTTTGGGAAATATTTTTCACCAAAATTATTTAACTTTTTTTGTTGTTTTCTTTTTTTCTGTAACACAATACGATTTTAATTTAAAAAAAAAATAATTTTTTTGTAGATTCAATGAAAAAATTAAGCATTTTTTCGCCTCCTTTTTGTATTCCATTTCATTGTTAATAAAATTTAAAATTCATTCATTCATTTATTCATTTCTTCTCACTCATTCGTAAGTTGTGTTTTTTTGAATACCCTCCACCACCACAAGTGGTGAACAGGATATTTTAACTTTGTCACTTCGTGTGTAACGCTAAAAGGAAATCAGATCCTCAGACCCCATAATGTATTTATATATTCTTGCATCCTAACTCTAAACCTATTAAGCCGTTTCCATCTTTCTTTTGTTGTCACCCTCACATCCACAATTTTGCCATAATATTAGGTTACATATTTACTTTATTACCATTCCAAAAATTCACAAAATCGGTTCAGAAAAAAATTATAGCGAAAAATAAAAGAAAAACCTTTACAAGGGTACACTGAACCAAAAAAGGTAGTTAATACAAAGAAAAAGGATGTAGAATTTAAGAAAAGTTGGTTATATATCAGCCAATGAAACCTTTATTCATTATTACGAAAATTTTCTTTATTTTTCGTAAATTCTTCAAATGACGAAAAATTGTCAGTATGATTATTTAAATTCGTTAATAAAAATGGGGTTAATTTGAATTGATATTATTCAATTTGAATAATACATTATTCAAATTCACAAACAAAAATTCTTTATATTGATGAATATTATTCAATTTAAATACCATATTTAAGTTAAATTTACAAAATTTCAGTTGAATTGAGAAAGAATTACGTTAAATTGTTCCATACAAAGCAAATATTCATTATCGAATATCAAAAGAACTGTAATTGCGAGAATTTTCAAATTTGGTCCCAATCACTTCCTCAAGGATCTGTTTAACTTGACAAAATGATGGGATCACTATCAACATTAGCGAATATCTAAAGATCTACAAAAATGAGAATTTGGTCCCAACTACATTTTTTTTAACACGTCGTGATTTGTGAAATTTCTTTCGAGATCTAGGACAGAGGAGAATTTTTCTATAGCAAAGGGGGTTACTGGGTCATTATTAAATGAAATACGACAAAGAAATTATACAAAATTTTTTGATGAAAAAATAGTTAAATAAACAAAATTTTATTCAATTTAACTTAATTTTTGTACGTAGAATTGATTAAATTTGTGTTATTTTACTGGCGATATGTTACTACCGTTTTTACTAAATATCTGTGGATTTAACATATTTTTCGTTAATTCTTTTTAACGACATTTTATTCAATTTAAAATTTTTTACTAAAATTTTTTCTGATAATTTTTTTTTTTTTTTGTATATTTGACGAAAATTTTTCTTCAATTTAACGAAAATATTTTTTCAATTTGAAGAAAATTTTGTTTAGTTAACATTTTCTTTTTCGTTAAAGTTTTACGAAAATTTTTCGTTAATATTTTTTTCGTTAATATTTTTTCGTTAATATTTTTTTCGTTAATATTTTTTTCGTTAATATTACGTACCATATTTCGTTCAGTGTATGTGTGAGTGTGTACATACGATATATAACATATTTAAATCTCACTTACTTGTGGTGGAGGGTATTGAAGATTCAGCAAAGCCGAATAAAGCTCAGTCTTACTTGTTTTTAAATTTTTATTTTTTGTGTTTTTTTTTTCGGTTTTACTGCTGGACCCTTTTCATGCTCGAATTGTAATTCAATATTTTGTGGGTGGCTGGAGTTACAACCTTTGAAAATTAATTTGTAATAAGAAAAACAATTTTTACACAAGTTTTGTTTGTTTTTGTGTTTTTTGTTCTACTTTTTTTTCTATTTTATTGTAAAAATGTTTAACAATTATTTTACATTTAATATGAATGAATGTGTATTTGTGTGTTTGGGATTGTGTGGTTTTATTAACGCTCTTGTGGATTCTTCTTTATTTGTTGTTGTTGTTTTTGTTGCTTAAAGCCTTTAAAAGGTTTAAATGTTGTTTTCATTTTACATTTTGTTTAAAATGTAAGTAAAACATTAATAATTCATTTAAAACATAATGATTAAGTTATTGTCCTTGTTTAAATATAAAATTGTTGAATAACATGATGGACTCTTTTTTTGCTAATGTGATTAAGAATGAGAGGATCTTAATGGAAGATATTGACTTTATTGAATTGAAATAATTGTGACTCGAAACTTTTGCCACCGATAATTGACTTAAGTTTTTGACAAATTAGATTATATTCCCCTCCGTCAAACAATCACCTGATCCATTTCAACAAGCTATGTGAAATTTGTTTCTCACTATCTTTTTAAACTGTTACCTTAGAGGACGTATTATCTTAAATTATTATCTTAATTCTTATTTGTGACATTCCCATCTCTTTATCTTTAATTAGCCTCTATTAAAAACAACAACCCCTGTGTCATGGAAAGTTCCCTTTTAGATCTTTTCCCATTCTAAAGTTCTTCAAAAATTTACCAGTTCTATGAAGAATCGACTTAAATCTTGCTCATACATATTTAGAGATCCACTGTATCCCCTTAATGCAATGTGGTTGCTTAAATGAGAAAAAAAACAAGTGATCAGAATTTCAGGAATGCGATCTTTAAAATGCCTATTCTCAATGACTCAGGATATATTTTCAAAAGATTCTTTTTTAGATCGTGAGTCTTGAAAGCTTTATTCAAATAGACTAAGATTCATAAGATGGCAATTCTAAAAACCATTTTTTATGTTAAAATCAAAGGAAAGAGAATCAAGATTTCAGAAATACGATGTATATGAGGGGACGCTTTAAGGCCTCAAATTTTTTGATGCTGATGAAATGAGGATGCTCAAATTAAAGGAACAAGAGAGCAAGAGTAACCATCTACTAAAGCTACGTTGAACTGGGCTACTTCCTTACTTATTGGCTAAGTCAATCCAGCTTCGATCCATACTATAGAAAAAGTTACCGATTTTTTTCCATTTTTGAAAAAATCTCAAAAATTTATTTTTGGTGGTTCTTGGCCTTTAGAGTCCACATTAAGTGAAGGTCTGGAGAAGCCATTACTTAAATAATTATAAACGGTTTCGGTTTCCAAAACTATATTCCAATTTAAATTTGCGGATTTGGAATTTCCGAACAAAGAGGTTAAATTCAAAATTTGTATTACAGGAGGAAATTGATTTGCGATCTTCTTAAAAAAAACAATGCCAGACAGTATTTTTGAGATAATCCACAACAAAGCTATAGAGACTGATAACATTAAGTGCGTTTAATGAATTAGATTAAAATATTAATGTACGCTTATTGTAATATGTACCAGTGTCTATGTTGCTACATATCTCTGGAATTATTTCAAAAAGATCATCTTCTACATAATAATTCCCTAACTATTGAAATACATTATGTATTACTGTAGGGTACTAATCATTCGCCATAATCACATATGAAATTCTTACTTATCATTTTTACGTCAAAAATATCTCTCTTGTTTTTATCAACTTTTATGCAATACAATCATATTCATTTTATAACCTTTATATGAGTCGAAATACTCATACTACTAAATTTCCATTCCTACTGGATTTATTTTGAAAAGGGAAACAAATCACCAATTGCAGTAGAAATAAAATCTATTTACTCTTTTTTCTTCTCATAAAAATATAAAATAATAATAAAAAAGCAACTACAACAAAATTAAATCTTAAAAAAAATATATTCAAATACAAATAAATATTGAAAAATAAAACTGTACAGATATCGCATTTTGTATTGAAATAAATAGAAAACAAGTAAGAATGTTATATTCGGCTATGGCGGATCTTCAGTACCCTTTTTCGCAAAATATGTTCCGAGATATATTTAATGAGTTATAAAATAAGTCATATTTTGAGCTATAACTTTTTTTCTTCTGAACTGATTTTAATCATTTCTGAAATGGAGTTATAATTGACAATTTTACGGAAGCTCTTCGCTTGAACTTTGAGATTGCCTCAGATATCGGTATATATCTTTCCATTTACTTAACCGATTTTATTGGCTTTACATAAGAAACTTCTCAGGACTACAAAAAAAAATGCTAAGAATTTTGCCTTTAGAGTTTAATTGAGCTCCGTAAGATTTTGTGAATGTGATCGTGCCAGCAGACAGACAGACTGACGGAGGGGCATAGGGACCGCAATGATTCCTACTGAGCGTTACAAATGAAATGTAAAATTAATATACCCTCTTCTCCACTTGTGGTGGTGGAGGGTATAACAAGTAAGAATGCTATATTCGGCTATGTCGAATCTTCAGTACCCTGCGTGTGATTTAAATACATTATGACACATGCACAATCACACACACACTCACAAACGTAAACAATATATAGAAGTTTTTATTAAATATAACACAAGAACACTTAATGGGTTATAAAATTAACTAAATTTTGATCTATAATTTTTTTGTTCTGAACCGATTTTGGTAGTTTTTAGTAAATTAATTTTATGGCAAAATTTCATCCCAAGTTGTCGATATATAATTGACAATTTTAAAAGATTTTTGCTTGAACTTAGGATATAGGAATATATCTTTTAATACACTGAACCGATTTTGCGAGTTTTAAATAGGTAACTTTTGAGGACTATGAGAAATACTCAGGTCAAATTTCATTGAACTCTGTCAATTATTGTGGACGTGAGAGTGCCAAAAACAGGCAGACAGACGGGCATAAGTAAATCGACTCAGATTTTGAGTTGATGTATGAATATATTTTCACTATGGGGTCTGAGATGTTTCCTTCTTAACGTTACACACGGAATGATAAAGTTAAAATACCCTTTTCACCACTTGTGGTGGTGTAGGGTATAAAAATTGGAAAAAATACTTTTGTAAACAGATTTTTTGTTATTTAGAAAAAAATGTACAATTGTTTATTAGAAAATAAATTTTAATAAATGAATTGCAAAATATTTGAAAAAAGCTAAAATAAAACTGCGTTTTTTTTTGTATTTTCGTTATATGAAAAAGTAAATAGAAGGAAACGACTAGAAAAATATTAAAATATTTCAAAAATAAAACCAGAGACTTTAACGACATGATTTGGTTGGTTGGTGGGTCTGTTTTTTTTTTTCAATTCTAAAATAAATAAATATTTCATAAGGAAATTCTATTTTTGAGAATAATACAACAACAAAGGGCAAGTTCGAAATTAGTCAGAAATTAAACTTTAAACCATAATGTTGTTCAATATAACTTATTTTGTAGGTGAGAGAAATTAAAGTTTTTCCAATTTTTTTTTCAAATAATTAGAAAATCGTTCTTCCGTAATTTTGAATTTCAGTTTATTTATTATTTTGGTTGCCCCTAAATTTTGCCAGCAAATGTAGAGATCTTATCGAGGAAGAATGCGAAGTGAAAGTGAGACATCAGTGTTATTTGGATTCTCAGAGAACGTGTTTCAAACATTTCAAAACAAATTGTGAAATGGAAATATCATCGTGTAAATATGAAAAGGGTGAGAGAATGCGATTTTATCTAAACTATCGCCACAAAAGTGCACAATAAATGCGATTAACAAAAATTTATACGTAACAAGACTAAAAGATCAGAAATCGCAGATAAATTTTATATGATCTCATCCAAAATTTTCAATCCATATTATTTGCACTACAGAAAAATTTTGTTACAAATTTATTCCTATAGCAAATTTTCAACCAAATGTTTTCTTATAGAAAATTACCAAAAAAAATTTTTTTATAAAAATTTTCTTCTATAGAAAATTTTCAAACGAAATTTTTTTAAAGAAAATTTTTAAACTAAATTTTCTTCTTTAGAAAATTTTCAATCAAAATTTTCGTCTTTAGAAAATTTCTAATTGAATTTCATCTATAGAAAATTTTCTTATGAAAACTTTATTATATTTCAATCGATTTCTATTCAAAACAAATTTTTCAGTCGAATTTTCATTTATAGAATTTTCTTTCACAGAAAAATGTCTAGGAATTTCTTCCACAGAAAAAATTTCTATAGAAAATTGTCCAGAATTTTCTTCTATAGAAAATTGTCTAAAATTTTCTTCTATAGAAAATTGTCAAAAATTTTCTTCTATACAAAATTGTCAAAAATTTTCTTCTATAGAAAATTGTCTAAAATTTTCTTCTATAGAAAATTGTCTAGAATTTTCTTCTATAGAAAATTGTCTAGAATTTTCTTCTATAGAAAATTGTCTAGAATTTTCTTCTATAGAAAATTGTCTAGAATTTTCTTCTATAGAAAATTGTCTAGAATTTTCTTCTATAGAAAATTGTCTAGAATTTTCTTCTATAGAAAATTGTCTAGAATTTTCTTCTATAGAAAATTGTCTAAAATTTTCTTCTTTCGTCTAGAATTTTCCTTTGTAGAAAATTGTGTCGAATTTTTCTTTGAAGAAAATTGTGTAGAATTTTCTTATGTAGAAAATTGTGAAGAATTTTTATTCTATAGAAAATTTTCGATCGGGAATTTTCTTCTATGAAAAATTTTCAATTGGAAATTTTCTTCCATAAAATATTTTCGAGCGGAAATTTTCTTCTAAAGAAAAATTTCAATCGGGAATTTTCTTCTAAAGAAAAATTTCACTCGGAAATTTTCTTCTATGTAAAATATCTTCTATGGAAATTTTTCAGTACAAATTATTTTCTACGGAAATTTTTTCGAATAAAAAATTTTTCGATTATAAATTTTCTCGAATAAACGAAATTTTTCGAATGAAAAGATTTCTTATAAAGAAAATTTTTCGAATAGAAGTAAAGAAAATCTTAGAAAAAAATGTTTAATAAATTATCTCTTAAAAAATTTGTCAAGAATCTTCTGTAGAAAATTTATTATTTTCAATTACGAAACTTTGCAAACAAACATTTCCCTTTCTGAAAACGTCTTTAAAGTACGTCTTTCTAATGATTATGCAATCGACTAAATTTGTGCACTTTATAAATCTTGTTGATTCTCACGTTTCCCTTCAAATTTCTTCATAAATTTTAATTTAATTATTTTTAGAATATCGACCATTTCCGGAAAAATTTTGTAAATCTTTACAATTTTTGTGCAACGAAGAAATCGATAACTACAATTGGCCACCAGATTATTTCGATGAACAAATTGCAAATCTTCGCAACAAACCGCTAAATCCATATGAAAATTTATTTTAGAAACAACAAAACGCGTAATTAATAAAGTAAACAAATGTCATAAATTATTTAACAAGATTTTTGAAATATTTTAAACAAATAAAATTTCAACAATAAAATTTTAATTTATACACAAATTGTTATTAACAAAGAGAAATTAAAAATTTTCGCATGAAGGCGAAAATAGAATGAAAATCATACCCAATAGGAACATTAATTAATTTAAGTGATTTATAGTAAATGTATTTTTATACCCTCCACCACATCAAGTGATGAAGAGGGTATATCAACTTTGTCATTCCGTGTGGAACACTAAGAAGGAATTATCTCAGACTCCATAAGGTATATATATTTTTGGAGAAAATAAAAATCTGATATGATTTATCTGTCTGTTGTTGGCACGCTGGCATCCACAATTATTGACAAAGCTCAATAAAATTTGGCTTGAATATTTGTTATTGTCCAGAAAAGTTTCAGCATATTAAAAGGTATAGACCGATATCTTAGGCAACCACTTAATTAATGCGAAGAACATTTTGATTATATTTATAATCAAAAAAATTTATGACTTTAGATATTCGATAATTAATGTTTGCTTGGTATGGGTGGTACCCCTCTCCTTGGTCCTACCGGTCCTATATTTTGATCAGTCAAAAAATTCTTAAGAAAGTGATTGCGGTCGAGATTTGAGAACTATTGATGTTATAGTTCTTTATATATTCGATGATCAATTTTTTCCTTGTATGAGGGTACCTCCCCCCCCTGATCCTATCGAAATTTTTATAGGCCTATGTTACTTTCGGGTATATGGGGATCATTCAGCAAAACTTATCCAGTAGTTTAGCAGGCAATAAGTCCCAAACAAACAATTTGTAATGGAGGGTATTGAAAATTCGGCATAGCCGAATATAGCATTTTTACTTGTTTTATTGATTTTTAAGTTTCCTAACTGGTTTTTGGGAATAAAAGAAAAAACGCAACAAATTATTAGAAAAAAATACGAAAAAATATATTAAATTAGTCACAATTATTTTTATATAAAACAAAACAACAAGAACAACAATAACAACAAAAAAAGCTGAAAATCATATTAAACAAATTTTTCCAAATTTATGGTCATCATAAAATATAATCTGACATACAGAAATACTCTATATAAACACACTCACACACTTACGTTGTTTAACGCCGCATTTTAAAAAAAATATCATCATTTAACACACATCATAAAATTTCACACCATTTGGACCAACAAACATTCAACCAAACAGACAGAACCAACGTCAGTCATCATTAACAACAGTATTAAAATTATCGTCATCAACATCATCTTCATCATCATCATCTCTAGCGGCGCATTTCTAATTCTATTGTAGGAGAGCATTATTTAAGTCTCCATAGAGATTTCTGAAAATATAAAAGCAAAACTTTTCTATGAAAGTATTTAAGTGAGCTATTATTTTTAGGGCGATCATATGAGTTGTTCTATCAGATTGCGACAATTGTGCAAAAAAATGTCTAAGAATCGAATATTGAATTATAGTTCAGTTCTAGATCAGTTCCAAATCAGTTCTAGTTTAATTCTAGTCCAGTTGTAGTTTATTTCTAGTTCAGTTCCAGTTCAATTTAGCTCTAGTTTAGTTCTGGTTCAGTCCTAGTTCAGATCATTTGTAGTACAGTTCTAGTTTAGTTCTGGATCAACTCTAGTTTAGTTCTAGTTCATTCTAGTTTAGTTCTAGTTTATTTAAAATTCAGTTCAAGTTCAGTTCTAGTTCTATTCTAGTTCAGTTCTAGTGAAGTTCTAGTTCAGTTCTACTTAAATTCTAAGTCAATTCAGCTCTAGTTTAGTTTTGGCTCAGTTCTAGTTAAGTTCTAAGTCAATTCAGCTCTAGTTTAGTTCTGGTTCAGTTCTAGTTCAGATCACTTGTAGTACAGTTCTGGATCAGCTCTAGTTCAGTTCTAGTTCAATTCAGCTCTAGTTTAGTTCTGGTTCAGTCCTAGTTCAGATCATTTGTAGTACAGTTATAGTTTAGTTCTGGATCAGCTCTGGTTTACTTCTAGTTCTTGTTAATTTCTAGTTCAGTTCTAGTAAAATTCTAAGTCAATTCAGCTCTAGTTTATTTAAAATTCAGTTTTAGTTCAGTTCTGGTTAAGTTTAAGTCAATTCAGCTCTAGTTTAGTTCTGGTACAGTTCTAGTTCAGATCATTTGTAGTACAGTTCTGGATCAGCTCTAGTTCAGTTCTAGTTCTTGTTCATTTTTAGTTCAGTTCTGGTTCATTTCAAGTTCAGTTCGAGTTCAGTTCTAGTTCAGTTCTAGTTCACTTCAAGTTCAGTTCTACAGCCCAGTTCTTGCTCAATTTAACTTCGGTTCAAATTCAGTTCTAGTTTATTTTAGTTCCAGAATTTCAGAGTCCTAGTTCAGTTCTATTTCAGTAGTATTTCTGTCTCAAAAAATTCTTTATTTCCCAATATCTAAGAAAAATTAGGCAAATATTCTCTTCACACAGCTATTTTCTCTGCCCATTTCTCTCTTCCATGTCGTTTTCTTTCTCTACTGAAGTACAGCGCAAAAGTTGTCGTCTTTAGATCTCACTGATAAATTATTTCCTAAATATTTCCTTGAACCAAAAGATTTCATTATTTCTTTTTAAATTTTAGGTCTTAAGAACGTAAAGTTCGCAGTGTAGAGCATTGCCAAAGTATGCTCCGAACTCCATCTTTTCTATTCGAATTTTGATTTTGTATTCTTTAATTTTATTTGAAATTTTGTTCAAAATCTCGATAAAAAGTCACCATTCAAAACTGTTTCAGAATTGAACAAACGGAGTTATATATTTTTGAAAAGCTCTCTTCTATACATGTTAAAACTTATATTAAGACTTCATATATTGTAAAATTTATTTAAAAACCCTACAACATTTACCATTATATAAAGATCACGAATATGCATTACGAAACAAATTCTATTCTTTCCAACGTTTTGTTAGTTCTTCAAAATGTGATTTCAGTTTTGATTCAACTGTTTCAAAGCCTTTAAAAAGCAGCAGAAGGTATAGATGGCAGAAACATATAGATGGCAGTGTTTGTGTGTGAATTGTCAAAACCGAAAAAGAAATATAAATGTTTTATTATCTGCAGAATTATATATTTTTACTTCCCATATTTTCTTTTTCAAATTCCCCGTGACTAAAGTATTTTGAAGTCGCCCAATACCCTCTAATATCTTCTCGTTTTTAATTTTTTGTTTTTGGATTTCAGCATGACAAAAACAAATTTTAAAAGTAGCACAATGTCAATGATCTTTAAAAATAAACAATTTTTTTTATTATTTTTACATAAATTCTATAAAAACTTTTGTAAAAAATCGAAGATCTAGAAATTTTTTAAATTTAAATCAAATAATTTTTTTTCTTTTTTCGATTTTATTTAAATAAATTTAAACTAAAATAAAATGTGGTGCTGCTGCTGTAAATTGATTTAAATTGAAAGAAAACATTTCAATTTTTATTAAAAATACAAAAATAAATTTAAATTTGACGGTGCCACAGAGGAAACGAAAAAAAGGTTTAATTTCACGATCACTTAATTAAGTACGAAACCAAGAAGTGTCATAAAAGTGTAAAATCTGAGGCAAAAAAGAACTAAAAATCAATAGCAATTAACTCTCCGATGTACAGACATTTTGATAGTCGCCTTTTTAGCACACAATGTCATTTAATTTATAATTTGATCGAGCCAGATCAATATATAAGATCAATGGAAATTCCATTTAGGGATCCATCTTACCAGAAAAATATCTGATTTCGGAGTCCGAATAGGAATATTCCCTTTCTTTCACACTGACTTGCTGTCATGATCATTAGGAAGAAAAATTTTAATATTATCTTTTATATCCACTTGAAAGAAGCTTTGGATGTCACTAAACACAAACACGTTTTATAGTTATTCTACTAACTGCCTCCTAAAAAAACACTCAAACAAATTGAAATCAAATTAGAAAAAAAAGAAAGATAGATGATCGCCGTCTTGTATGTCCAGCCTTTCACTTTACAGGGACTGTGAAGAAATATCCCAGGAGCAGTCACAGCCTTGAACCAACCACAATTTCGAATAAAGCCATATACATCTCTCACATCAGCAGTTACCAAAACCGTCAGAGATTGAAGCAAGTCGCTTCCAAAAAACACATCTGGTGAACAGTGACAGAGTACATGAGGAATAGTTTCCTTCTCCTCAAGCGGTGATTGGTAAACCGCACAGACTATCAGTGTCCTCATCTGTATTGTGAATCAATTCGTAGACTGACGTCCACCACTATTTCATAGATTTCGGAGAAGTTTTCGAAGAGACACTGGCATATACAAAAGTCGCTCTAAGTCATATGTTTGCATAGGTCCAAGCAAGTTGTAATATTATAAAGTTCTTGACACGATCTTCGAAAAAACGTTAACGAAGTGAAAGATATCTGCCATTCTAGTATCAAGTATTTGGCCTCTAGACATCTACCTGCAAACCTTCCCCTCTATTTTATATTATATTTAGACATTCTAGGAAAACAAGTACTAAAATAATAAGCTGACTGAGGTCATGATAAAAAATATACCGAAGCAAGGCGAACTTAGAGATCTTGATAACTGATGCAACAGTACTCAGTTAAGTCTATATGAATCACAATTGACTACACAAACAGCCTACGTATTATTGTGGAGCAGTTCGTAAACTGAGTTTCACATCTATACCCATGTTTAGAGAAGCCTTTGGAAAGGCACTGAAATGTAGGAAAACCTCTCAAACTAATAGGCTTCCAAAGGAGTTTGACTCGCAGTGTTTCTTAAGGTTAAAGAGTATAACGATGAATTAAGAAATATAGAAGTTCTGCACACGATTCTCAGAAAATCCCTCGATAATATTAGAGCGATATTGTTTGTTCAGTGGATTACGCTGACGAAATCTGTTTACCGATACGAAGCTATTCAGGATTAGCGGTACACATGGAAAGCGTAACAGTGGAAGCAGAGTCAAGTTTTTAAGATCAAATACAATATTCCGGGAACCACTTATATTTCCAATACTGATATTTTTCTGGAGTTTACAGAAGACAAGCCAACAGTGAAGCGTGACGGGTATTCTTTAGTATTTTTGCAAAGTCTATCATTCTAAGACGCCATTTTTGAACACTTAAATTTTTCAATTAACCTTTCAAAAAGAAACCAAAAGAAATTTATTAAACTTTTAATTCAAATGAACACAAGTTAATCAAATCCCTCCCCCCCCCTTAATTCGACACGATTATTCCAACTTTAAAGCTTTCAAACAATTTGACATCATTAATTAAAACATTTTAATTTTATTTCTAAATGTTCTTATTTTATTTTTGTATTTTTTTGTTGTAATTTGTCTAGAGCAAAAACAGCTTAAATATTTTCTGTTTCATTAACTTAACCTTGACATGAATACAGGTGTAACGAGTGTGTCCAAATAGAATTGTTGGATATTTTGCCAACTTTTATTTTCGTTTTATATTTATTTTTTTTTTAATTTAATTTTATTTTATTACAATTCTCTTATGGGTTTTTTCTCTAATACAAAAACAAGTAAAAATGCTTTATTCGGCTATGACGAATCTTCAATACCCTTCATCACAAATGCTTGTGAAGAAGTGTATTAAAAAATCGAAACCGGAAAACGGTTAACCAGTTTTTAGCATTTCAGAAAACCGACCGATTTCAAATAATTTCTATTTTCGAATTATTCGACATGCCGGTTTTTTTCAGTCGGTCACTCGGTTTTTCTTGGAAGTCAGTTTTAACATTTTCACTATTATATTCAGCTTCATTTTATCATCTCAGCAATATACACTCTTTAGATAAAGAGATATAAATCTCTAATTTCGAAAGTTTCTATAAAACAAAAATAATGGATTTAAATCAAACTCTGGTACCTCGACATATTATTGTAAAAATATCCCACCCATCCCACGATACCGAAAAATATCCCACCCATTTTGGGACATTATACAGTGTAGAGATTATTTGATGAAGTCTGTTGCAAATGGTTATTTTGATATGGATCCAAGATTTCTATTAAATATTATTTTTTCTATAAATTTATAATAATCAAACAAAAACCGGTTAATCGGTTTTTAACATAAAAACGTATTCGAAACCGGTTTTTTGAAAATCCTATTTTTCGAATAACTCGAAAACCGGTTTTTTGCAAATGTCGGTTTTTTGAATACACTAGTGTAAAGTAAATACGTTAAGTTTCGTACAAACATACATACATACATACATACATACATACATACATACATACATACATACATACATTCATACATACACGCATACATGCATACATAAATACATACATACATTCATACGTACATTCATAAATACATACATACACACATACATACATACATACATACATACATACATACATACATACATACATACATACATTCATTCATACATTCATACATACCTTCACAAAGTTTTACACATATAAAACTTTTTCTTAAATATAACATGGAACGCTTATTTTATGAGTCATAAAATAAGTTATACTTTTGGCTATAACTTTTTTCCATTTAACCGATTTTGATAATTTTTGGAACTGTAAGAAATTACATATAGACTTATATTATGGCAAAATCTAATCTAATACTTAAATCTTATTTGTCGATTTATAATTGACAATTTTATGAAAGTTTTTGCTTGAACCTTAGAGGTTGCCTCTGATAACGGAACCGATTTATTAGATAGGTAACTTCCCTGGACTATAACAAATATTCAGGCTAAATTTCAATGAGGACAATTATTGTGGATGGTAGCGTGTCAACAACAGATAGACGGACATAGCTAAATCAACTCAGATTTGATGCAAGAATATATATACATTATGGGGTCTAAGACGATTCCTACTTAGTGTTACACACAGATTGACAAAGTAAATATACCCTCTGAATCTCTAGCAGTGGTTGAGGATATAATAAATAGAATAGAATAAATAAAACAACAAGACAAAACAATAAAGAAATAACGTGACAAAAAAAGAAAACGAAGAAATATTTAATCCGTTTTTAATACGCCCTCTATCTAATTAATTCAATTTATCTGTCAATTCTGGTTGTGTTTGAATTTTTTTTCTTCAAATACATTTATGTCACTTGTATTATTGTTGCTGTCATTTGTGTCTGTTTTAATTTTATTTGAAATTATTCTTATTTTTATTTATTTTCAATTCATCAACAATTTAATTTCGAATATGTCATGGTGATTTTTTTTAAAATGGCCTTTAAAAGTGAATCGAAGACAAGCAAAAAAAAAAGAGGGTATAGATGTTTTGACGAATCTAGCGAAATTTTGAAAACAAGTGTCATTTAATTTATGTGAATTGAAAGAGAAGAATTTCTTTAATTCATTATTAAATATTTATTTTGTCCTTAAATTTGTAGTAAATTTCATAGAATGTATCCTTGTAAGGTTTTAGAATTTGCTAGATATTAGGTTATATAAAAAGTATTGGAAGTTAATAGGTCGTAAAATGTATTCTGTAGATTGGACTTTAATATTTTATGTTCTTCCCCATCTAAGGTTGTCCTAGTTTTCACTTTAACTGTAATGGAGTCTTAAACGATTCTACAATATTTTATCCCGAAATAATTTCGCCTTATTGTCGCAAATTCGTAAATTCTAAAAGCAAATAATTCCAACTCCCTTAAAATCAACGGGTGGTTCACAGGTTTCCCACACTTTTAATTTAAAGACCGATAATATAGACGTGCTCAACACTGCTACTCATTTGTTTAAAAAGTAGCGCTAAATTCTTGATTCTAAGGTGACATAATAGGAAAACCAGTACAAAATATGCAAAATTTATAACCGGGTTTTCAATTATATTCCGAAAATATTTATATTTAATCTCGTAGAGTTGAAAAAACTGATCCTTAAAAATTTCAATGTAGATGATAATCTTCGCTTTAAACGTTCAGTCTCTAAAAATTTAAATGTAAATTTTAAAAGAGCAGAGCAGAATTAGACTGGATATCTTGGAGAAAGTAGAGGATCGTAATGTGATGCATAAATCAAGGTGCGATTTGTCAAATTCTTGACCAAAATTAATTTGATATATTTTTTTTATTCGAATCAATCGGAACATTGAGATTTTTTTTAACTTTTTACGAAAATGATTGTTCAAATCAAAATGTTATTCGCGATCGTTCAATTGACTCATGAGCTAAAGGCCTTCTGAATATTTCAAGCACCATCAATACGAGACTTTTCCTTTTTGTTCCTCATTTAATTATTGATTGGTAACGCTTAAAAGAGCATTTCAAAGAATATCAATATTTGGATAACACTCGAATGATCATGAAAATCGCTGATGGGTCAGAATTTCCTCATTCATATAACAAACGGTTTTAAACAAAGGAACTTCTCTTCTGCTACTTTAAATTTTTATCAAATTGCACGGAGTTATCCAAAAGAAACGACTGGAATTGATCATAAGAAATATGACTTCAGGGACTTTTTCAATTATAAGCTGCAATTGGCTATCATGTTTTAATTCATCCATTATATAGTCCGGACCTTATACTGTTTGACGATGTGAAGGGTAAAGGACTTACGATCTTAGAGGCCGCCAAAATAGCGAACTTAAGCTTGATTCCAAGATTTAAATTGAGGTTCGAAGAAAATTTAAATTGGGGTTTGTCATGTCAATGTTAGATGTCTCACAAATTTCGTGGCCTTTCCATTGTAGGCTACATTTGGCTGAACAAATTTTAATTTCCCGATTGAATAGCCGGGATAATATCTTTTGAGGTTAAGTTAAAATCTACATTCTGTAAAAAATACGCAGGTTACTGAGATCACTCCGGTAGTTTAGTAACGAGACATTTTAAAGACAAATCACTTGCACTCTGTAGTGATTATATATATGAGTTGGGTTATTTAATAATCTGCGATGGAAATCGCCAGAAAAAAGATGTGAAAGATAAACTAGCGGAGATTTTGGTGGACGCCAAGCAGTTTTCTGAAGGTAGATAACAAGTTTTAAATGTTACGTATAGCCCAGACCTTATGAAGTCTTATTACGACGTGTCAATATTAGAATTCTCACGACTTTGATAGCTTTACAATTATAGACTACATCTGGCTTTATAGTTTCAATTCACCCATGTTATATTTGCAGGTTAGAAAGTTAGTTACACATAAGGTAAGACATATGGAGGTTTTCTCAGATAGCTCCAGTCAAGTGTGATTTTAAAGTCGAAACACTTCCACTTTTGAGGGATCCTTTTTGGAAATTAGAATAAAAAATTGGCTTCTAAGGCGCATATTTCATTATTGGTTATGTTGCTTTAAAGTCGATTTTTTGTTGTAGCAGATCTACAAAGATCTATGTTTTTAATATCTCTAATTCTTTAAGATCAGCTCAGTTATAGCGAATCTAGATCATGAGAACAGACGTGTCTAAATTTGTGTCTTCCTGAGCACGCCAAACTCATAAATCTTTGTAAGATCACCTAATGAAATTTGATTCACCAAAAGAGGTTAACCTAAAAAACACTGACTGTTCCTAATTTGAATTCCTATAAGTTACACCAATTTGGGTAAAAGAAAATTTAATAAAAATTCAGTTTAAAGATGAATTAACATACTTCTGAAGACATTGTATTGGGGAATTCATACCAAATACTGGATAATTTTAGGATATTAATCGTGGGGATTTGAGATTTCTATCACTTAAAGCGAAGCGGTTCGTTTCTTTCCAAACGAATTGAAAATTCTTTTTAAATTTTTCGCTTAAGTATTTAAGTGCTTTTAGGCCAATTTTCACCACGAAAAAAAATCGTTTCTATTTTCTTCTTTTTGACATAAAATATGAACACATTTTTTCGAAAGAATTGAAGAAGACAAAATAAAATTTTATTTAATTTGAAAACAAATGTTTTGCCTTCGATTTCAATATAATGAAATTGATTAATTTATTTTTAAACATTAAATTTCTTTTTGTGGGTGTAGTTTTCATGTTGTTTTTGTTGTTGTTGTTTGTGAAATTTTCTATACAAAATCGGTTTAGTCTAAAAGTTTATTTGTTTATTTAATTATTATTATCGTTATTATACCCTCCACCACCACAAGTGGTGAAGAGGGTATATTAATTTTGTTATTTCGTTTAAGATCACATAATTGCATTAAATGAAAATCTGAATCGATGTAGTTATGTCCATTCGCCTGTCCTGTCCCTATGTCGGTCTGTTGTTGGCACGCTCACATCCATAATAATTGACAGAGCTCAATGAAATTTGTCCTGAGTATTTGTTATAGTCCTAAGAAGTTTCCTATTTAAAACCAGTAAAATGGGTTAAGTATTAAAATAAATATAAACCGATATCTGAGGCAAGATCTAGGTGCAAGCGAAGAATTTTCATAAAATTGTCCTTTATAAGAATTTGACATTATATTAAGTTGTATATACATTATTACCGTTCCAATAATTATCGAAATCGGTTCAGTAGCAATAAAGTTATATCCAAACTAACTTTATGACTCATTAAGTGTTCATGTTTCATATTTAAAAAAAAATGTTATATGTTGAATACGTTTCGGAGTGTATGCGTGAGTGTGTATGTGCGATACACTCGCATATGTGGTGGAGGGTATTGAAAATTCGACATAGCCGAAATATATCATTCTTAATTGTGTTTCGTATGAATTTATTTATAATTTCCATCATTCGAGCATGAAATATTGAATTAGTTTTTATATTAAAAATTCATTAGTTACACGAGTTTTTGTCCAGACAAATATCAATTAAAATTTTCTGTTTGATCAAATTTGTTTTTTGTGTTATTAAAATCAAAATTTTAAACACAAAAAAAAACTTTTTTTGAATTTTTGACGAGATTTAAAATTTGATTATAAAGTTTTTTATTTATTTTGTGACAATTAAAATTTATGGAGTCTGAGTGCAAAAGAGCGTATACGTCACTAGTCTCATTCGTGAATACAGAGTGACCACCGAATAGCTTTGTGAGCGAGTGAGTATCCTCTCTGTCCTCTTTACAGTCATTAGTCTACTTTTTCTCGCACGCCATTGACTTATCACCGCGGTAGACACGTTAAAAATAGTAAACCTTTCCCTGTTTCTGCCTCAGTGAAACCAAAGGAACCTGGTTAAGGAAGTTGGGGAAGTCTCTTTAAGATCTAGGCCTTCGTGGAATCTTACTAACGAGTACCACTTTCAGCACCTTTCCAAACCTTAGAAGCGAACTTAAGTTGTGATGCTGGGCTGCATAAGTACTAAGTTCAACGTTATCTTAGTACCACCAAGTGTCATCACATTGCGAAGGTTTTCTTCGACTACCCCAAGCAGTGTTACCGTTGGTGTGGCTTTTTCAACTGCTTGTGACTTTTGTGTACTTTTTTTTAAATTTCCCCTTTTCCACTTTTTTATAATTTGCATTTTCTGCATAGAACCTCATTAATTTGACATCAATAGATTTTATATATATTATTATAGGAGTTAGTGCTTGTTTAGGCAGTTTGGCCCCTGATTGCTGTCCTGATATGGTGTACTACAACTCTGATCTTAGCCGTTTAGTCACCACTCCACTAGGTGCAGAAAGAGAGACACCTTTCAGGCACGCCATATGGGCCTTAGCTTACTCCAAGGAGTCTTTTGCTCCTTGGTAAGGTAATCGACCTTCTGAGACTCTAAGAGCTCAATAATTCTTAAGGCAGAGGGCCCAACCGTTAAGGCTAGAGTTTTGGGTTGGAAGAGAAGCGGGAGAGGGCACTAACCTTTTCTGCACAATTTGCAAATTGTCGATTACGATCACGACGTCTTTGGAGGAACAGGTTTAGAAGGCTGAGGTATCATGTCGCAATTGTTGTTGTTTCCGGAGCAACCGCCTTCTTTTCGAGTTGTATTAGTTTTACAGGTTTTCTTAAACTGAGCTGCTACGCGACATCTCTCACAAATCAGGCATTAATTTTCGATTATATGTAGAATTATTGCTGGAGGAATAGGACTGCGGGTACACGCTTTTTCAAAAATCTGCTTCACTTTAATTAATATAAAGATAAAAGTCAGGGCAGAGTCACTCCCGTTAAAAAAAACAAATATTGATTGAAAATTTCTATAGAACTATTGCCACGAGGCATATTAAAATTTAAATTTTCAACTCAGCTGAAATGATTTCGATTTAATTTCCTCAGGGCGTAACAGGTGACCTTCGGACACAACATCATAGTGATGTTGTTTTTCAAAATAAAATCGTGCTGTTAAAGAGTGGAAAAATTCTATTTAAGAAAAAAGTTCCATACACACATTGGAACACTTGTTACCCCCAAAAATAGTACCATATTTACAGCTGCGGTTAAAATAATAGCACCACATACATACGTCTTCTTTAATAAATCATAAAAGTCATTTGAATAAAAAGTTGATCCAATATTTTATTATTATTATTATTATTATTATTATTATTATTATTATTATTATTATTATTATTATTATTATTATTATTATTATTATATAATTTAAAAATACATTTCTATAAAAGTTTTAATACGGTAAATGGGTACAACACCATAGTACAAAAAGCACCTCCATGTCATAACACTAGAACCGTCGTGTTTGAAAGTTTTTCTTTTTGATTATATTCCTCGCAAGGAGACCTCATTACAAATAATAATATTTTGGATTTATCGGCCCACAAAATACTACTCCCATTTATCAATATACCAAACCAAGTAAGTTTTAGCAAATCTTATACTATTTGAGACATACGGAGCAGTTAAGAGGCGGACCATTCATGGTGTAGGGGCTTTCAATTAATTGTCCCTCTGAATAATTTCAATACTTATTGACAGAATTATATCTTTTTTGATCCTTGCAATTGAGATAAATGTCGCCTTTTTTATTTCACGTAACATATAATGAATCATTAAAGGTGTTGCCGCCACAGTTTCATCCACGACTCTTTCATTTTCATTTGTAGGTTCTGGTATTTTTAATCATTTTACTTGATTATCCAATAATATTCCCATAAGTTTGTTCACAAGAATCGGGCTTTTTAATGAGTCTGTGTTAGGACCAACTCCTTATATAAATTCTTATAGCATCTTTCTTGACAATTTTGGCCAGTTGTAAAATACAAAAGCACTAAACGTTATAACAATTGTTTGGACTGTTTATAGTTTTCAAGTATGATAGAAATGGTGCTATGGGTCCCAATCTGATATATTATCTTTATAATAAAATTTATTTTAAAAATTATTAAATGTATTCATTTTCATATTCATAAACAAAAACAGGATGTGACATGTGCTTGGTGGTGCTATTATTTTGACCGCAACTGTATATATTTTTTCCCAAAACTTATTGTAAAACCTTGAATTTAGGGAAACAACAGTTTTTTGTTTTTTTTTTCAATTTTCGATTTAGAACTTGAAAATTTCTTAGAAACTATTGTAAAACAAAAATAGTAATTGCAACAACAAAAAATATACACTTATCCGAGTACTTCAAAAGCTGTTATAATTTAAATATTTTCTTTGAATAAATTTTTTTAAAACATTTTCTCTATAAGTTTTGTTTTATTAAGTACAATATGTTCGTCGCAAATACTAATATATTCACGGCAAACATATATTGTTATTACCAACATGTTAATTGTTGAATTCATTTTATTTTGATAACAATTTAGTTGTTGTAATAAAATTATTTTTATTAAATAAAAACAGAATTGTGGTCTCAGTATGTTTGGAAATATGTTTGACTGATCACAATTTTATTGTTATTGAACAGCCTGCTATAAACAAACTATTGTTGTTAATGCAAAATATTATTTTCAGTTTACTGACAACTGAATATGAACAAATATATTTTTTTACATTTTGTATTAACATGGAAAATAATGTATCTGAATATAATAAAATAATATTCAATTAAAAGAAATAAAATTATATGACGAACATATTTCAAATAATGTTTACATATTTTCCAAAAGTAAAATATTTTATATGAAAATATTTTTATTCAATATGAAAATAATCCGAACAAACAAATTTTTTATTGAATTAACAATATTTGTATTCGAATAACAATATTTTTGTTGAAATAACAATATTTTTAGTGATGATAACAATAACTATTGTTATCAATGCAAAATCAAAATGCGAATAAAAACATTTTATACTTACGGTAACAATATCTAATAACAATAGTATGTTGTTTCTCGCTTATGGTTACGGCAAACATATTTTCTGGTCATACTGTCCTAATTTTCTAATAAGTGAATATATTTTCGGAATTTTATCAAATCCTCACTGAGGCATTTAATAATTACAATATGCTTTGTATAGTATGTAACTCCAGCCTTGACTCTGACTTATGTCCGGCAAATTGATTTACTACATAGAGTTATACATAACATCACAGATGGATAAATGACAATAAAATCAGTTACTCCATCATCGGAAGGGTGCTAATCTTTTGGGTGCTCTGGCACTATTGTTTTTTTTTTAATGAAGTGGCGACACTCTAGTCATCAGAGTTATCAAATAAAAGAACCCAAAACTTTAAGGATGTTACACTTCCAAAAGTATGTTTACGCTACGGAATTTTTATGATTGTTTGATTCCTGAATACAGTAAGCGATCAATATGCTGATAAATTAGGCAATAAACCTCAATATGCTTTTGAACATATTCTCTTTTCAGAGAGGAATTCATGGATGAATTTTTGGTTCAGAACATCAAACATTTCGCTTAAATATCCATCGCTTTTGGGTATTTTGAAAAAAAGCGTTTTACTTAATAATGACTTCAATTGCGTAGTTCCGTTTTCGCTTTAAATAAATATTAATTTTTATTTCACATTTATGATTTATTTCCCATTGTGTGTTGGTGGTACTTTATAGATATTTCTAGCATTGAGTCGTTAATGAGATTTATCTCGTAACAAACATAAAGTAGAGAACTTTGTTTTTTTTTGTAGTTCCATAGAAATAACATTCAACTTTTGCTTTAGTTGAAGGTAAAAAGAAATAAAGTTATGACGAAAAAATATTGAAGTGCTAATTGAAAAAAATATACTGTGGGATGCACAAACATTTGTATGTATGAACAGATACACACAACTACTACTACAAGTATTCTGGAAATGAAATAATTATTAATATTAAAATAAATAAATAAATAAATAAAAAAACTGCAAGTTCAAATAAATAGAAATTAATTGACTCTTAAAAGAAATTTTATTTTATAATGAAAATCGATAAAAGAAATCAAAAATAAAATAAAGAAAAACACTGAAAAAATAATTCTGGGAATTTTATACGGAATTTAATTTAATTAATTAGTTTTCTCATGAATTCATTTTCTTTTAAAATTTCTTTTCAAAATATTTTCTAATTAATTTCTTTCTATTTTTATTTCTCTTTATAGAATCCGCTACTGACGTTTCTGTCAATGACTTAAGTTCATCAAATTCAGCCACTGCCAAAACTAGCTGCCAGCAATTGCAACAACAACAACAACAGCAACCACAGTCAATACAACAAGAATCGTCATCGAAATTACAAACAACAAGAAAATTACCCAAACGTTATCAAGGACATCATCCACACTTTCATCATCATACAGCACCAGCTTATTATACTGATCTCCATCTAAAGATTCATACACCCGAAGCCAAGGATTCGGTTAATGAGAATTATCAAAGTGTCTATCGTACACCATCGAAACTAATCAAAGACGAACATCAATTTCCGAAAACGACAACAGCTACGATAGCTCCACCATTGTCTCTTAGTCCAAAACAAACAACTCCCGAGAGTGTTGAGAGTTCACAGGGAAAATTTTTTCGGAGTGGAGCTTACGCGCAACACAGCGATCCAAGACAACCGAATCGCAACGATCCTTTGTATATGCCATCAAACAAAAGATTGCAGCCGCCTATCAAAGGTAATATTAGTTCTTCCTCAGATTTTATTTGTAACGAAGATCATCTTAATAGTCATCTACCATTGGCGGCACCACAGCAGCCAGCGGCCGATGGTAGTGTAGTTTTTGCTTGTACCAATTTTAAACCTTGTGTTACAGCCGTCGCGGAATTGCCGCCTCAAAACCTATCATTGGGTCGTAGTCGTAATACTCAGCGTTTTGGCAATCGTAAGAGGGCAGTGCGTGTGCGTAGTGAATCGCGTCCCATAAGTGCTTTGTATGATATAATATGCAAAGAAAAAGGTCTCGATATAGCCACCACTACTACGAACGACGAGGATTCCTCGCCCTCGCATAGTCACGACGAGGAAAAGCTAACGCCACCCACCTTCACAGTAGATCACGTAGATCCCATTCTAGATCAGTGTCACGTCAAACTAAATCATCTGTGGCCAGCAGCAATAATTCCAATATGTCTGGTGGTTTAGGCAATAACTCATCAGGTGGTGATCATCCTCAACATAGATCTGCTCTTCAGCAAAAGAAACGTAACGATAAATACTCACCAAATAGCATTTTTATAAATGATCTCAGCGATGATGATGAGGATGACATTGAGGGTGGTTGTTCTCGCAAGAATTACCGCTTGCGTAATACGCACAAGAAGGGCAATCTTTTGGATGAATTACAAAACGCCAAATCCTCTTCCCTACCACCGGGTCTGGTAAATCATAACAGTCACGATTCATTATCCGACATATCAAGAAAATCTAATCTAATTAGGACCAGTAATGGTAGTAATGCTAAAACAACTTCTATTGCTAAAAATCATGCAACACAATCACAATTATCATCAAATCCATCATTATCATCAAACACAAACACCACCCTAAGTGTAGAACCCATTCACTTGCATTTGTGTAGTAGTTCGCTACAAGATACAGGTGCTGGCACCAATAATTTTACCACAACTTCTGCGACCAGCAACCAGTTCGAGCAACAAGATCAGCAGCAACAACAACAACACAGTTTAATAACGACAACAACAGCTTCACCTAAAGCTGATCGTTATTCACGTAAACATCGTCGTTTGCGTGACGATAAACCCAGACGTCATACTGATGGTGCCATAAAACTCTTTCCATCTGAGTTAAATGATTTTGATGTTGACGATAAACATCAACGTCATAATAATGATAATGATGATGACTATATTCATGATGATGATGATGGAAGTCATCAACAGCAGCAGGTTGTTGCTGATGATAATGGCTATAGCGATGTAGATGATAATGATGATCAACAATATCATCCTTCACAATATCATGATTTAAATGGTGCCGGTCACGATTTTCATACTTTATCTGCTAATGCTGCTGCAAATGCTAAAAGGTAAGTGTGTGTGTGTATGTGTGTGTGTGTTTTAGAAAATTAATATTTATTTTAATTTTTTTCGTATCTTTTCCTTCTTCGGTTTTATTTTCTAGTTGTTCTTGTAGTTTCCAATTTCATGTAATTTTTATTTCTCAAAGTTGTTGTATTTTCACCACAATAATCACCATTTACCTGAGCTTTGTATTTGTAATTTTGTAATTATCCTTGAACTTGAATGAACATAAAATGATTATTAAATTTATGACCGATTCTATGAATTAAATAATAGATATGTTTAAGAGTTCATTGAACTGAATTTGAATTTAATGTAAGATTGGAGTATGAAAGAAGATAGTTTGATGGTTAACGAAACCCGATTTGAATTATATCATATAGAAGAAACTTAAAATCCGATTTGAGGGACCACAATTTTATAAAACTCCTAATTTTGTTGGATAAATGTTATATCGTCTTCTAGTTCTTCCACAAGTTGTTGAGACCGGACTTCTTTAAATTAGTCTCTTTACATTGTTGTTCATTACTCGATTGTGGAATCGTCTTTCATTATAAGTCCAGATTTAAAAGATTCGAGCGTTTCCAAATAGTAATCTGGTTTCAAGTTAGATAATCTTTTAGCTCTTCAACAAGTTTTTGATTTCGTAGTTCATCAAATATTTGCAATCACATTAGAGACCATAAAATCGTCTCCCAATATAAAATTTCAAAGCCTGTTCCTATGGTAACGAACGTTTCCAAATGTTTTTTTTTTCACTGCTCGTAACTATTTGAGAATAAAATTTCGAATCAATTGTCCTTCTTGTCATACTATCAAGATGCTTTCTGAACTTTGGGGCGATACATCTTCACGTTCTACTCGTTATTTAAAGTCTTCGAAGTATATTCGGTATATGATTTAGAAGCATTTCTTTCTATCTTATACGATTTTGCTGCAGTTGTTTTTTCAGTTTTCCTTGTAAGATTGTGTTGTCCTTAGTCTTCGAGTATCGAACGTCTCCAGTTATTACTTGGCTGACATCTGCTTCTTGAACCTTATGGATTCATTATTTTTCTGCTATATGATTGATAGTATGATCAATCCATATACATTTTATTTTTATATTCCAGATGATTGATGAAAATCTGTAGGTTTTGCATGATGTTGTATATATACTAACCAGGTTTCACTTCCGTAAAACAGGGATTAATTTTCACATGTCTTAGATATCTTGTGCTAGAATAGATCATCCGTATAATCCAAATGCTTTAACTGATGTGAAAGACTCCATGTGATTCCGCTTGTGTTTAATATATCTCGATAATTGGTAATATCCCCTGATATACTCCATTTCTTGAGAATGTTGTCCATGGTTGCAAAGGCTTTCTTGTGACGTTTGTGAAATAGTTGAATGTGAATTATAGATGGAATTGAATCTGAAGTGCACTGCATGTAAGAATCTTATTATATCGCTGATGTTTAAACAATCAGTCAGACTACTTTGCTTTTAGTGAGATAATCTTATCACGGAGCGAATTAACTTTCACATTGAATTTTCCGAAATAGCATTTAGAAGACCTTTCCTAGATTCAATAATCAATTGCACCATTTCCAGCATGTTTTTGCAGCGTTGCAAAATTGTTTAAATGTTTTAATAATCGGGAAAATGTTGGGCAAATTTCAGCAAATTGGGTCTGAACCAAATGAGGCAATACTTTCACATGCTCGGATAGTTCGATCTGCTTTAAATCGAATCGATTAAGTACTCAAATTACGCAAGTTTGAGGATTCGTATTCCAGAATACTTAAAAGAAAATGCTTTGATTTTTTAAAATTTGCACGATTTAATCCAACAACTTTTAAGTTAACTGAATTTTTGTCCGGCAAACCATGTCTATGAGTAAAATTCCGGTTCTCAGTGTCCTAAATAGCTCATAGAAAAGTTACATATCTATTTCAAAAGTGTCCATTGATTTTTGAGATCCATTGGACGCATTTAAAAAAAGACAATTTTAAGAATAACAAATAAAAATGTTACGGTTAAAAATCGGATGCTTAAAATCAAAGACTTCGTCTTTAATATTCACAGTTTGCGAGATGAGGTTGTTAGCTCTTCTGTTTCTAACTAACAATTTACCGCAGAACTGGCACGCTGAAACACTCGACGTTGTCTCTTCTTTGAAGAGAAGAAGTATGAAGTGATCAAGACATGGGATAGCTGAAATTCTATAAGAATAAGGCATCTTGAGAAATCATATATCAGTTCAAAAATAAAACACTGCTGCTTTTCACAACCGCCAATATTTCACTTAAATTACGTAGTTGTCCAAAATATTCAACATATAACTCTATTACAAATTGTATAACTTGTAATTGCCTTAAATGCGGATCTATTTTTTCTTGTTTTAATTAAAATTTACAGATTATCATCCTTGTAATTTTTTTGTTGTTGTTGTTGTGCGCAGATGTTTTTATTAAAAAAAATATTACTTTCGTTCAATTAACTTTCTTAAAATCCGCTTCACTTTCAATCCATTGGAAAATGTGGTTTACGCAAAAATGAACACCCATCGATTTCTTAGACTTTATAATAAATTATTGACCAAAACTATTTATTAACTTGATATTTCTATAAGTTGTACGTAGTTAAACAAGCTTTTTTTTAGACAAATTAAGGTGTAACCAATATGCCAAACATCTAAAACCATTGATCCATCCAACCATTTGTCTATCCATTTCAATAACTCTTATCGCCCAAAAACAAAACCCTGTTTTTGTTGTTGGTTGTTTGTTTTTTATCTCCCAAGAAATTATTTGAAGTTTTTTTTTCTTTTCCATATTTTGTATAAAAATTTGTATCTTCATTCATACATGATCATTCATTAATATGCAAAATTAATAGTTTCACGCACTTGTTTTTTCCCATACTCGTTTTGGGATGGAACAGTGGAAGGGGAGAGTGAAAAAAATGGAATGTGTACTTAAATGAATAACATTTGTATTGGGGAACTGTAGAGATTTTCAGGTTGAAAGAGTTTATTTTGAAGTCCTATTTCCATATTCCTATAATACACTTTATTTCACCCCTAAAGCTTTTTATCTTGAATCGGTAACACTTTTATACCCTCCACCACCACATGTGGTGAAGAGGGTATATTTACTTTGTTATTATGTGTGTAACGCTAAGAAGGAATTATCTCAGACACCATTATGTTTATATATACTTCCATCAAATCAAATCTGTATCGATTTAGCTGTCTATGCTTCTGTCTATTGTTGGCACTCTCACAACCACAATAATTGATAGAGCTCAATGAAATTTGACCTGAGTATTTTTCACAGTCCTGATAAGTTTCCTATTTAAAGCCAGCAAAATATGTTCAGTATATTAAATGGTAAAGACCGATATCTGAGGCAACCTCTTAGTTCAAGCAAAAAGCTTTCGTAAAATTATCAATTATAAGTCGACCAATTAGAATCGTGATTCTGTCATAGCACATATATACTTCTTTACCATTCAAAAATTATCCAAATCGAATCAGTTGAAAAAAGTTATATCCAAAAATATAACTAATTTTATGGCTCATTAAGTGTTCCGTGTTATATTTAAGGCAAACTTTTATTATATAATTGTAGACGTTTGTGAGTGTATGTGTGAGTGAGTATGTACGAACATAACGTATTTACTACACACGCATTTGTGGTAGAGGGTATTAAAGTTTCGGCATAATCGAATGTAGCATTCTTACTTGTTTTCTTTTAACTTTTTGTTCCAATCCACCCACTGTTTTCTCCTTTTCTGCTAACGCATTTGGTGCACACCCAAAAAACAAACAACAACCACAACCAACAATTTTGGAAAACATGTGTAAACTCCAAGTACCATAAACTGCTTAACAATTACAAGTTTTCATATCTTCGTAAATAAATAAATAAACAAACAAACAACTCAAATATACACAGATGACAAACTTAAAAATTTAAATAAAAAATATCAAAAATCTCTCCATAGAAACCATTATAAACTACATACATCCAACAATATATTCAAAACTTATACACCAAATACATACAAAATAACAACAACCGATGCCGCTGAAATGAATGCGAATAGAAAATAAATAATTAAATAAAATTATACTTCAATTCTCAATATTCATTCATATTTAAATTTGAATTCAAATTCAAATACGCGCTCATACATATTAACGAAGCATCTTATGATGTGAGTGTGTGTGTGTTTAAGTAAGATATCGGTGATATTATAAATACATATGTGGACTAATGCTGCTGCATCAAAAGCTACACTATAACACTCTGACAGTATTGTGGAAACAGGGTATTTTGACAGCTCTTAATAGGGAAATGCCAGATGAAAGTCCAATAGGAAAGCTTTTGAAACAAGTTTTCATAGTCACAAATTCCTAAATATCTCTCTGAAATTTCGAAAAAATGTAAACCTTTTGAATTCTGTTAAATTCTTGAAAATGTTAAGGAACAAATTCAAAATAGGGTCCTCATTTATTGAAGGTCTGGAAAAAATTATAAACGCTTCGAGGTTTTCGAAACTACAAATAATTTTAAAATTCAGGCTTTGGAATTTTAGAACATAGAGGTTATTTCGAAAATGTGATAAAAATTGGTCAAATTCAAGAACACTTCGTCCTTTATAGTTTTCGGTACAAGATTTAATATAAAATAAACATTTTATGTACGTGTTTTTTAGAAAATTTTATTTTAGAAGAAATTAAGTGAAAAAAAAAACAGGGCCCAGTTTGCGCCCCTTACAACTCCGCTAATGAAGTCCCAATGGGGGCCAAACTGCCGAAGTTTTAACACTTCTCTGCTACTATTACGTTAAATTTCATGCTAATGCCGATCAGAACTATAGATTTATTTCCAAACAACAAAGCGATGAGTTTTGTGATATACAAAAACCTCTAAAACTCTCCACAAATTATAGACTAGTGACTGCGAATTTGAGTTACTGAAGGATAAGTTAACATGTAAATTGATTTTAGGGAATTCATATATATTTTCCCAGTGCAACTGCTTTCCACGTATTATTATCGAAATCTGTTGTTCCTTTAGTATATAGTGCTTCTATTTGTTCTGATTTAAGTATATAGCAACTCGGTTAATTTCCATGAAATATCCATTAATCCACTCTCCATAGCTTCTGCATAAATAGAAGTGACTTCAACGTTCTAAAATTTAAACGTAGCAGGGTGCTTACAATTTATCTTCAATGTGGGTGTTTCAAATCGCCAAACATCTGAAAAAGTTAACATTTGGCGATCACTTGCTGTATTCGCAAACGAATATTCACTGCAAGTAATTTTCATCAGTCTTTCTCTCACGAAATTGTCTTGGGAATCTTTATCACAAATACCCAAAAAAACTATAATGCTTGATGTGCAATCGAATATTTATAAGCAACTTAATTTCATCAACACTGGATGTAGGAAATATTATACGCTTAACTTAAAAGAGCAAAGATATGTTGGACTTCGTTCATTGATAGCCGCCAAATGCCGATTTGCTAAACCAAATGTTCCTTCTAAAGAGACTCATCGATTATTTTCCCAAAAATGGCTTCACAATTACATCCCCGCCCCCTCAAATATGAAATCATTCTCCAATTTTTTACTGAAATAAAACAACAGAAAAATGAATAATTTCCCAATAGAAAATGAAACAAATTCCCAAATTTGCGGACTGAAATAAATTTCAGTTGTAAAATCCCAAATCGAAATTACTTGTTGTTCTTGTAATGGTGGCTGACCTCGTTAAAATAAGTTACATATGGATTTAATATCCAGCAAAAGATATTTTAACAAAACTGGATTATCAAATAACTCAGAGATGAAGGTCCTTTAACCTGATACAGTGACTTCAATTATTTCATTACGAAATGAACTCCCAAATTGAAAAATTAACAAGTCTCAAACAGACCAAAAGTCCCCAATCATCGTTATTGTTGTAGGGTTCATACAAAATTTTGGGAAGTTTTATCGTGATTTGATATATTTTTGACTTTGGGGAGTGGTGTCGTAAAGCCCCCTAAAATATATGAAATGAAAATTTTTTAATACTCGTTTAAGAAGAATGTTTGTAGCGGTAGCGGTGGGCTTCAAGAATTAATAATTGAATAATATGATTCCATTAAGATCGATATTCCGAAGTCTATACAAAAATAACAATTTCAGTGTTTATGGACATAAAGCATTTCATATTTTTGGGCTTTTAACAGTTTTTAGTTCACACAGAGAACAAGTTATCCTTTTGCTTATAAGCGACAATACTACAAGAAACTTGATATACGTCGGTCATAACCTCAAAAAAAAATTTAGAATCTTGAATATTGAGACGAAGGCGAATTCTATAAAGAAAGCGAAAAAATTAGGACAAACTGCAAGTTTTTGATGGAAAATTTCTTTAAAATTTCCAGAGTCTGGGGCAGACTTTTTTTAACTCTTTGAAAAATATGATCCGATATCTGTAAAATATGGCTAAATATTTTTTTCCTTTGTTTGGTTGTCAAATATATTTATAATTGAATAATGCATTTTGCATTAAATTTATAAACACGTTTAAAAGTCCATCCTAGGGCTACACTTAGCCGGAGTGGAGATTTCGAATGTAAACGACTGAATTTTATTTCTTCCGCAATCACACTCTGTATATAAATTTAAATATTTGTTCCAAATTTCAACATCAACTCTAACTTTCCTAAAGTCATATCCAACTATTATGGGGAATTTCACACCATAACTATCGCAATTAAGGGCAATAAATCTATTTGAAAATATCATAAATATTTAAACTCTTAAAACATATTAAACATTTTGTACAAAAACTTTACAAAAAAAAAAGAGAAAACCTTCTTTGGTCACACTTCAAACTATCAGTTATATTACATTATTACTACCAAAATGTCACAGCTTTTGACAGCTGTCATTTGCAATGACAAAACAAAAGGCGCGAAAATGATAACAACTAAGCTAAGCTTTGATCTAGCAAAGTTCAAACGTGTGACAAGAATTTAAATAAAAATTTCAAGAAGAGAAATTGGAATTATTTTTACACGACAAAGGAGGGAAAAAAAACAATAAATTCATGGTGGCAACTCGGCAACGGCACGTAGTCAGTCATCATAGTCATCCATTTTATTTATTTATTTGTATTATAGTCATAAATCCACCAACTAATTGGTTTTCATATTCATATGGAAGTGTTCATATATATATTTCAAAAAATATATATATTTTTACGATTTTCTGGAAAAAAATAAAATAAAATAAAAAATAATAAAAACTACTTGTTTTGTATTCATATCGTATTAGTGACTATAACTATTGTCGTAATAACTCTTTTACGATGTTGATGATGACGATGACAATTATGACGTTGTGGTCGCTTGTTTTGGCTTTTGTGGTTGTTGTTTGAGGATGATATTGTTTTTCTGATGAGTGCTGGGTACTGGGGATCAGATGAATGATGCTTGAAGCTTTGCTTAAATTTAAAATATGAATAGTTGTTGTTGTAGAGTCTTTTGTTGGAAAAAGTATATATTATTTATATTGTCATAAACTCGGGAATCAAGTGATTTGTTTAGGGTGTTAAAAAAAGAAAATAATGATTTGTTTACATGATGATGATGATTATTATTATGATGGAAATATTTTGTGTGTGTGTTTGTTTTTTTTATTATTTCCAAAGGTTGTCTCTTTGTCGCATTTTCCTCATATTTGTAATTTTCTAAGCAGCGAAAGTTTTTAATATTTTGTTTTTACAATTTCTTTTTTCACTATGAATTAAAAATAATAATAATGATTTCGGTTTCGTTTGTAACGAATGGGCCATAAAAATATTAAAATTTTAAATTGAATTCTGAATTTTTAACAATGGAAGGGAAGATATATCGATCATTTCGATAATCGATATTTTTAAATCTTTGTACGCAGTCGCATGGGAATTTCCTCAAGCTTAAGACTTTAGACATTTGATTAGTGTGTTGCCCCGGTGAACTTCACTGGGGTCAAAATGAGGTGCCGCACTAATCTTATTAGCTAGTGAGCACCTCAACCATTTCAAGCTCAACTAGTTTCGACTTGATAACTCCCAATTGTATTGTTACAGGATTGAAGGACCTGTCCATTACTGTGACCAAAGTCATTATGAGATGGTCCTTCACCACCTCCTTATAAGATGTTCTGGGTTGGATGCCGTAACCGTAGAAGAATTTCTTGGAGTGGACGTGTTTCTACTACTTCTTACTTATGATCAAATCACCTGAGATGGATATATTTCGTCTTTCGACCGTTTCATTCTTTTTTGTTCAAGGCATTGATCTCATTAAGTGAACCATCTGCTTTTCAACAAGTTTTGATGTAGTCAAAGGGGGTTTTGACATTCCTCTGTCAAAGCTATGTATTTAACCAATCTTCTTCATTGCATTCGATGGGTATTGTCTTCTCTCTTGTTTTGTTTTCTTCTCTTGGTCATCAGACTTAATGTCAAAAATCAGATCTTTAGAGTTGAAATTTGACAGTGCTATACTTTTTTCGGCATCCGTTCTAGATTTCCAGAGAGGGGAGTTAGACTGTCATCGGAAGTGATCTGTTAGCGATTAAATACTTGCGTCGAGAAAAAAGTTGTGACTGCTTTTGACTACAAATAACATTGAGACCTACAATATATGAGTATATGCAGGTATATCACTTATCAGAAAAAAAAACCTTCCAAAGCTATATACCATAGCCAATGCTTTAGCCACCACATTCCAACGAATGGTTATCCGGAAGACAGAATAACTATAAACCTATTTCCTAATGGGTTTATTGAAAGTTATTAAATCACGAGTCTATAATCCTCCATCATGACAATGTTTGGTGACATGTTACAATATACAAAACCTGCGTTCCTTATGTCCCTAACTTTGCCCATTTTATTTTCAATTTGTTTTATTGACGCAGAACATAATTACGCGAACGCTTGACTTTTCATTCAATAGATTTCTTTGGACCAAACTGTGTACACCATTTCGATAATCATGTGAATTGATGCTAAATTTCAGGAAAGTGGGTCCGATGAAACTTGAGAAACTTATGCGTAATTTCGTTTCCAACTTTATTCGAAGATTTTGAAAGATTGCGGGCTTATCTTCCTTCAACTCCTAAGTCCAATGGATAATTTGATTATGAATTGAAAATCTTTTAGATAATTTTCAGGACAAACTTATGTTCTTGAAGATCATTTATGGCCGTCAGATCAAGTTTTGTTTCGCCAGTTGATAAAATTTCGAAAAAATGTCTATTTAATGTAAATGCGGTAATAATGGGCGAAGTGTTACAATTAGAAGGGGTGTCAATTCTCTATAGAAATGATTATCAAAAAGAGGGTTCTCTCTAACAAAAGTTCCAATTATTTTAATACAAATTCCTTATATCAAAGTAAAATTTTTCGAATTGTTTCGCCCATACCTGATTTCTTTACTCCACTAGGAAACAACATAATAAAAGTGTAAATCAATAAATTATCTTACAAATATCGGTAACATAGAAATACGGATATATATTTTTAAAATAAATTCCTTGCACTTTTCATTGTGGGTTTTTTGTTGTGGTTTCATAACGTCTGATCATTTTTAACCCCATTTTTTTCTCATTTTTGTTGCAAAAGCATGACAATTTGTGGCTTTTTGGATAGATGTTGCAAAAGTAACACAAAGAAGAAAACTGAATGGCAGCTATAAAACTGTCTGAGGCAATAAGTTTATTAACATATCTGATATATGGATTTCTTACCTTCATTCAAACATATGGTCTGGGGAAATTCTTCAGAAACAAATTTTGCATGATTCTGACTGTAAAAATGAAAACAAACGAATAATCCTCCAATATGTGTGTCAAACCAAATGCTGTTAAAAATTGTAGGTTTTTTTTGCATAAAGGAAGTTAATTGTGTCTTGTAGTTAAAGAAAGCGTACGAAATTTATTGTACTATAAAATGCATACGAACATCTCATACGATATCATACGAAAAAAAAATACTTTCGGTATTTTTCGAGAAGTTTACAGTTTAATCTAGATTGTTAGCGAAGCTAAAAAGAACTTTTTCAATTGGGGCTCATAGTGGGTATCACAAAGATTTCTCATAAAGTGCTTCAATATCTGAATTTTTTTTGTCCAATTCTGGTCAACTGAAGGGACATTTTTTTCAAAAATAACCTTTGTAGGTTCATTGATCCTTTTGGGAACCTTGATTTTTTAATTTGATAATTTTGTTCGGAATATCTGGAATTTGTATATCTCAGCAACGTTTTCCATATTATAATTTGTCAGTCGTACCTTGTATGACTAAAATACAATTTCTTATATAACTTCGTGTAAAACTTATTCTGTACTTTCTTCATTTTCGGACCTCGACTACAGCCAATTTTCGAAATGGAATCGCTCAAAGAATATTCTAAAAATTTTATTCAATCATACAGTTAACATTATAAGATCTTGACCGGACTTGCAACATTTAGCTAAACGTTGCAACCGAATCAGTTGATCATCTGTTTCTATTTGAATAATTCGGAATAACCCCAACCAAATGCAGAGCACTACCTTGTGGCAAATATCTGGTTTTCCTTAAACAATTTCTAACTAACTGAACCAGAACTCATCTTGAACTGAACTAGAACTGACCTAAAACTGAACAAGAACTGATCTTGAATTGAACTAGAACTGAATTAAAACTGAACTAGAACTTAACTAGAACTGAACTAAAACTGAACTAGAACTGAACAAGAACTAGAACTAAACTAGAACTTAACTAGAACTGAACTAAAACTGAACTAGAACTGAACAAGAACTCAAAACTGTTCTATCCTTGTCTTCTGTTTCGAAATCATCACTTTTGAATTTCGTAAATAACCGTTAATAAGATTTTGAGTTGGTATCTGTTGATCCTAAGCTTCTGCCAATAATCGATAACATTTGACTAGAAGAAGATTATTTAATTTATTTGGATTAGTTGGAAATTTTAATAATGAAGCATTTGAAAGAAATGCTGATCCCATCTGACCTAAACTTTTAGGACAACATTGTTAGGGTCTTGTGACTGTTCCTTAGATATTAAATAATTAATATTTAGTTTTAATGGTGAGTACCACTTCCCTTGACCATATCCACGCACATTTTTTTAAACTCGCTGTGTCTGTAAAACTATAAACCTAAAATCCATGTTTCAATTTTAAAATATTTAAAAATTCAACATTAAATCGTTCCGTAAACACACTTTCTTAAAACGAGTTTCTTTTCTGGCAATCAATCAATCAATCAATCAATAAACAACTGCCTAAAATACTGAACACTCAAAGAAAGAAGAGTGATTTGTTAAGAAATAACTTTGGACAACTACCTCCTCTACCTGAATCTCTTGGAATTACTACAACACAAATTAATCTTTATGTCCTTTACACTAACAAAAAAATCTAATTGGATTTTTCTTTCGAGAATTTTATTTTAATCTATGGAAAATGTTTCACCAAGAAGAAAAAGGGATAAAATTAAATCCTTTTTTAATTGTCCTACAAATTAAGTTACCTAAGACAAATGGAAAAGGCATTAGAAGTTAATTATGAGCCAAAATGCAATTAAGAAATTTACATCCCAAAAGAAATGTTTCTACTTAAATCCAGTTGTTTTGTCTATTTTTGTGTTTTATGATTTAATTATGTTAAATTCCATTGGACGACTTCCTCCTAATGTTGCTAGTGGAAAAAACCTTCGCAATGTGTTTTGTTTTGTGAAACCTAATGCTCTACATTGCAACGCATGTTCTGTCATTTAAACGTCAAATCGTGTCATTTTACAAATGTTGTTTGTGTAATTTATACATTTTTTTTGCAATAAAAAATTAGAAATAGAAAAAAATTTGCTAACGACATTCAAAACAAAACAACAAAGACCCAGTTAAAAAAATAAAACGTTACATTTGTTTTCAAATGAAACAAAAACAACAAATAAATAAACAAAATAATGCAAAATTATATGCAAAAAGAAAAAACTTTGAAAAACATCAACAACATTGCAAACAAATGAGAAAAAGTAACAAATGTGTCAACTGTAATCTCTTTTTAGTGTAGGCATGTGTGTGTGTGTGTTGTATCTACATTGACCGCTTTTTTAACGCACTGTAGTATGTAATGTATGGGCAAAACAATAATGTGGGAAAAGAAATCAGTTCAAGATAGAAATTTCTATCGATTGACATTTTTAGATCCTGAAAATTAAAAAAACTCGTATAGCGAGTGAAACCGAAAAAATCCTAACACGGAAAAGAGTGCACACTGAACTAGAAAAGTTATTTAATGTAACGAAAAATGGTGTAGAATTGAATAACATAAAATTATATCATTCAACGAAACTTTTATTTAGGATAACGAAATTTTTCGTAAATTCTTAAAATTAATGAAAAATTTTCAATATGACTATTTATATTCGTTAATCAAAATGGCTTTAATTTGAATAAATATTATTCAATTTGAATAATACATTATTCAAATTGACAAAAATAAATTCTTTATATTGATGAATATTATTCAATTTAAATATCAAGTTTATGTCAAATTTACGAGATATTCGTTGAATAGAGGAAAGAATTACGTTAAACTGTTGTAATAATTTAATACAAAAATTAAAAAATATTAAGGACCAATGGAAGGAGTATTCGCCGTAAAATTTTGTTTATAGAATATATTAAGAATTTTCAATTTGGTCCCAATGACTTCCTTAAGGAACTGTTTTATTGGACAAAATATAAGACGGATAGGATCAGGGGAAAAGTAGCTCCCATACAAAACAAATATTGATTATCGAATTTCTAAAGATCCACTACTGCGAGAATTTGGTCCCAATTACATAATTTTAATACACGTCGATTTATGGTTTGTCAATTTTTTTCGAGATCTAGGACTAAGGAGATTTTATGTGCAGCAAAGTGCACCGGGTTTAGCTAGTTTAAATGGTGTAAAAAACGTAATAGACAACTAAAATAGTGCAATGGACGGTGGTGTTATAAAAATGTTTTAAATCGGTCTGTCGAGACCGACTCACCATATTAAAGGCAATCAAAACTTAGTCACCGAATCTTCTTTTAGATTTTTAAAAAGGAAAGTGATTTTTAATGTATAATTAGTTTTAAATAAACATTAATAGAATCCAAATCACATTATTATGTCCTTAAATTTGCAGCATGTACTTCGAACACAAAATTTACTGTTCTGTAAGCAATTCCCACTGATCGGAGCACATAAAGATGAGTGAAATTCATATGCCTCTCATGGTGATAAGAGTATAAAAACTGTATATAACTGTCGATGAATCTCTTTAATCCTCTTTTAACAAGAGTCGAACATCTGTCTTAGCTTATCACGGATCATAATATAAGTCACTTCTTTAAAATAAAGAGAAAACTATTTTTTATATTATTTACAGTTCACCCAATTAGAATAAGTTAAGTTGTGGATGGCGTGAAATTGATTCAGGAGATGGACTTGAAGCTTCTGTAATACTGAAAAATATAAAAAAGACAAATTTCTATATCAAATGTATTGCAGTTTTTATTAATGAAAATGAAAAATATAAAAAGCTCTGCCGGAGAACAATAGAATATATTGTAAATGAACCGTTCTTTTTAGACATGACAGATGTTCGACCTTTTTTGATTAATGAAAATTTTGAAAAATCCCACAACCAGATCAATGGAAATTTTTCCGAAAAAAATTTATTGCTTATCGACATATTGACATAATTATTCGTAAATTTGTTTCCTTTTTTTTCTTTTGTCCATACATAGAGAAACACTAACAGAGAGATTGAGACAATGTGACAAACATAACGACAAAACATTTATGTGTCACATTGTTATCTGTTTGTTTGTTTTTATTTTTTTTGCAAATAACGGTTTATTTGGTTAATCTGGTTTTACATTAAAAAAACTCTTCTCTTTTCTCTTTTTTTCCAATAATTTCTCTTCTTTCTTTCCAAACAAAATTATTATTTCTCTTCTTTTTTGTCTTGAATGACAAACATCATTTGTTGTTTTTTATCATATTTATTTTGATTGTTGTTGTTGTTACTTTTTATTTTGTTTATTACTTTGAAATTGTTGTTGTTTTGTCCGAAACAAGAAATGAAACTCAAACATTGAAAAACCGCATAAAACTTACAACAAAAATACCAATAATACTGGCAACAAACATATGGACGCTAATGACGTCGAATCATATCTAGTTTGTTGCGCGGTACCAACTTTTTATTTTCTGGTGTTTTGGTTTCTTTATTATTCTCCTTATGTTTTTTCTTCTTATTTGTTGTTCGTTTTTCTTGTTGTGTTTCACTATTCAAATGTGCAAAGTTGTGTTGCCATGTTGAATTTTGTTTGTAACCTGGAAATCCCAGAAGTTATTTAGGAAAATTCCCTTTAAAAGTTAATTGGAAAATATTTTTAAGGGAAATTTTCAAAAAATGTTTCTTTTTTATAATTTCAAGATGACAATTTTTACAGGAAATAATGAAATACACATGCGTATTTAAGAACACTGCATCTTCCGTAAACGTTTCCTTTTTTCCTTTAGAAAAAATATAAATTGACATTTTTTTACTAGATGTATAACACGATCAAGTGGAGGTAGTGTATTCAAAAAATCTACATTTTCAGAAAACTGGGTTTCGAGTTAATCGAAAAATATGCTTTAAGAAAAATAAAAACGGTTTCGAATACGGTTTTATGTTAAAGACCCAGTTAACCGGTTTTTGTTTGATTATTACAATTTTATAGAAAAAATTATTATTTAATGGAAATATTGTAATGACGTTTATATGAAATGAAGTAAAAATAATGGTTCCATATCAAAATAACAATTTGTAACAAACTGCATCAAATAATCCCTACACTGATATAAAAGTTTTTTGTTAGAGTTTTTCGGTATCATATATAAAATAATATGTCGAGGTACCAGGTTTGATTTAAATCCATTATTTTCGCTTTACAGAAACTGAACATGTAAAATTAGAGATATATATCTCTTTACCTAAAAAGTTTAAATTGCTGAATAAAATGAATCTTGCAGATGCTTTTTTAAATATTTTTATTGACACGATTATATAAATTTGAGAATATGGAGTCAAGGAATGTAAAATTTTATATTCTCAGTCATGGCGAAATGAGAAAATGAAGTTGGATATAATAGTGAAAAGTTTAAAAGTGACTTCCACTGAAAAAAACGGCATGTCGAATAATTCGTAAATATATATCATTCGAAACCGTTGGGTTTTATTAATTCAAAAAATGTTAACCAATAATTGATTATAGTTTCCATAAAAATAATATGATTAATCAAAGCATCCTGTTTACTTTAATCTTTTATCCAAATTCCGTGATTGGTTTTCCTGACTTTAATCTTGATTTGAAACAGGTTCCGATTTTAACGGATGATTCCTGATGTAAATAATCTGTAACTGTTAGCAATACCAGTTAATAACTAATAAGATGATATATAAAACTTGAAATATTGTAAACAAATTCTGAAATATTTCTTTTATTTTAGTCTAAGTTAAATCGATTTAGATTTTAAGATTAATTCCGTAACTTCGCTTAGATTATTGCTTTGCTGGATAAATTTTCTCTCTCAATTTCGCAATAATTTATATAATTTAATCGTTATATAAACTAAGTTTTGATATCAAATTTACCTTAGATCCCTACAATTGTTAAATCGTACATCATTCTCGTTTGTGAATTTAGAACATAATATTATGAATGATTTGGTCTATTTTTCCTAAGATAAAAAGTTCAATTTCTCGGAACCTTTACAATCCACTTTATAATCTGAATTTACTACCACAAGTTTAGTTAAATGTTTTGGTGGATTAAAAGCCATAAAGTGCTCGGTTCTGTTTCAGAAATATAGGTTGGTTAGACATGCAATAAGTGGAAAATTATTTGCACAAATACAAATAACACTTTTCAACTTGTTCTCGATTAACATGGAGTCAATGTCTTTAGATTATTTTATTTGAGATCATTATCCCATTAATTCATAGTCATAAATTCTGTTGCATACGTTTTATCAAAATTTTGAACTATTTGACGAATTCCAGAGTTCAAAAAAACATCTCCATAACAAATAAAATCATATCTGTATTTAATGGTCTTTTTGGTTTATTTTTATTGCAATTTAGTATTTACTGGAAGACGTATAAGATTCAAAATAGACTTTCGTTCTAGTTTTTATAACACAGGTGTCGTCTGGAGGTGCTACAATAATAAGAAGATGTTTTTCTGCCTCTAAGATTGGTCCGACACCAAAACATTTGATCGAAAATTGAAAGAAGCTTGATAAATATCAGCTGTACAATTTGATGCGAAAAGTTTCAAACGTACCCACTTTCAAATATATTTGAAAGAGAGATCTAGAGAAGTAAATGATACGAAGAAAATTTCGTTCAGGAAGAAATAAGCCCACATTATATCTGAAAAAAAAATCTCCAAACACTGGTATTAAAGTGGTTGGAAGGATAAAGTTTTACTATATGATGCGAAAGTCCAATAAAAGGGAAGGTATACTTCCTAACGATTTGTAATGAAAAATTAAAAGCAATGTTGTAACAGATAATTTTCATATGATCCAACTTCTTTTATCGCCTTGAGAAATTTCAAACATAATTTAAATCATTAAACTATTTTTTTAATCCCATATTTTAATAATAAAATATGAACTGGTAACCCTGGTGTGCAATATATCTCGAAGATAAACCATTTTAAATAAATACATAAATATTACCATTATTGTTGTTGCTGTTAAAATTATTGTAGTTGTAACTGTAGTTGGATGTTGGTAAAGTTTGGTTGAGATTAGTTGTAGTTGTTGGTTGTTGCTATTTTCTATATTCTGCTTGTTTTTTTATACCCTACACCAACATTGTATTATGTGTGTTGTGCTTAAGTTTGTAAATATTGCTTATACCATTTCTAAATTCACCGATTGACTCAGAATCACTTTCTGAGTCGATTTTACGATATCCGTCCCTCTGGCTGGCTGTACATGTAAACCTTGTGAACAAACTGCAGGTCGCAATTTTAGAGATACCTCGATGAAACTTGCCACGTACCATTGTTTAGGCCCAAGCACAATGCCTAATGAAATTAGTGATGAGGCGGCCATATAAAAGTTCCTTCCCGAATGGGTTTTAATTTGGCACACATAATTATACGAGGATCGGTCTTATATTTCTCATAGGTCCCATACAACCCCCCATAAAAATAACATTTTGAAGGGCATAAAGCTGATATATACATTAGTATTGTGATAAGAATTGGTCAACTTAAATTGAACATAACTTAATATCGATGTACGAAATTTTACGAGGGACGGTTCTTATATTTCTTTAGCTCCCATATTATCATCCCCAGAAAAAAGTCCTTTCAGAGCGCACAAATCCTACATATATATTATTACCATAATTTATTGCACACTTAAGCATAAATTAGAAAATATATTTATACGAGGGTCGATCATTAATAATTGATAGTTAACAATAATAAACAACAATGTAGTGTATAGGGTATTAGATAGTTGTGCTTGACCGACTATAAATTTTTTCTTGTTTTTTTTATTTATTGTTGTACATTTTGCTTTTGTTTTTGTTGTTCACTTTTCATATTTTCATTTACTTCTTTTTTGATTATTGTTTTGTTTTTTGGTCTTTTCGCTTTACCATTCGCTCTACAGATAATTTCAAATATTAGTTACGTTCAGTTTTTAGCGAACCTTACGAGAGTGCGTGCGTGCGCCGTCGTCTAACAAGCGATACAAAAACAACAAAAAAGCTAACATTCACACTCACCTTTTTTTTGTAATAAACACGCTCAATTCACTTTACTAAATAAATTAAGAAAAAAAACGAATTTAAAAAAATAAAATTTCTGAATAAACTGAACAAGAAATGAAATTGAAATAAATTTGTCTTGAAAAACGAAAGGAAAAATTATAAAAATTTAATTTTAAGAAAAAAATAATAATAAATAAATAAAATTTTAATTGTGGAAGTGAATGAATGAATGGCATGATTGCCTCTTCGTTTTTTGTTTGTGTGCTTTTGTTATTATTTTTGTTTGTGGCAAATAGGAAAAAAATACCTCAACATTTAGTAGAATTTTGTTGCAACATTTATGGCAAAAAATCTGCACGTAAAGCACGTTTTTCTTGATAGAAATCGTAAAATTAATATTGTTGCAACAACAGCAACAACAAAAACAAAAAATAGAATGTGAATTAAATAAATTTTTATTGAAAAAACAACAAAAAATTGCAAATTTTGTAAAGTAAGTGTTTTAAGAATAAAATATTTTATTTTAAATAGTTTTTTTTTATTTGTTTTTTGTTGTGGAATGTAAAAGTTAAGATGTCAAAATTTGAGGAGTGCATACGAAAAAATCTTAAGACAAGTTTTGCGGCAGCAATATTTTTTGTGATTTTTTTATTCAGAATCTTAGTGTGATAATAAGAATTCGATGAAAATGAATGAGGAAAAGGATTGTGGGCATAGTTGCCAGATCATTTTTGGATAAAAATCGTCAAATGTGGAGGAAAAAAATCGCCAAATTTACTTTTGGAAAACGTTGAAAAATCGTTGGACATTAAAAATGACTTATGAATATAGTTGTTTTTCCAAAAAGGATTATATTTAAATGATTTTAACAAAAATTCGAAGACTTTCAAACATGATTCGTAAATTTTTAGAAAACTCGTTACTATTTCTAACAAAAATAATTTTCATTTCATAAAGTCTTTATACAAATTTTAATTCTTTTAAATTGCTTAGCTAGACATCTTCATTCCCTCTCTGAGGGAACGAAATGGTGTACAGTACAGTTTCATTTCAGTCTTTAAGATGAATTAACATTGATACCGTATTGAAATTATTTTCCAAAATATCAATCCTGTCACAGATTTCCATTCCGATCGAAAGTGGAATTATTACCGCAACCTGCTTCTTCAAAAAAGGTAAAACGAAAATTTTTGTCGGAATAAACCACTTTCAGTTTCAAAAGTGGAACTGATATATAACATAAGTTATATATCTTTAAAATGTGTGCTGCAACATTTTCTTTGCGTCCGCAGATACCGATATGTGATACGATTGTTACTGAAAGAATCAATTTTATCGTCCGAGTTTTAGTGGTGAATTGTATAACATCCTTGGATTATCGAATTTGGGGAATAAATCGTCAAATCCTCAAAATACCATTTTGGGCTCATAAAATCATCAAAATAGCGATAAATCGTCAAATCTGGCAACAGTAATTATGAACATAATTTATTAAAATTGAAAAAAAATATAATGTCCAAAGAAAAAACAATTTATAGGAAACCTCTTTCCGAATATAATGATGTAAAGAGTGAGATCGAAAAATTCTTAACACATGTTTTCCATTAAAACTTTTAACCCAAGTATTATTTAGGTTTTTTCTCTATTTGATCAAGTTACATTCGCTTAGTAAAAGTAAAAATTAATAATCGATTTACGATTTTTCAATGTCAAATTTACCAAAAAATTCTTAGTATGAAGCAATATGTAGTTGCCACAAAAAAAGGCAAACATTTTTTACAACGGGCTCTATAAAAACCGAATAAAAAGAAATGTTTACAAAGAAGTCCGCTTTCATTTATACGATTTCAAATGTCTCACTTATTTTCGCCTGACTTTCATCCTGTCACTTTGGTAAACAAGCCCTTGAGTGATACGAGAACAATTATTTGTTATTTGTACCAACAAAGGCAAATCCTTCAAACTGCCCAGAGCTTAGGCCAGTGGGAGATATTGGGCTCTTGAAAAAGAGAATTGAAGAGCACAAAAAAGGTGTGGTAGATTTTAAACGGAGTAAAGTTACAGAAAGCTTAGCATTTTAGCATCTTTGAATTCAAAATGTTATGTTGCTTCTTGAGGAAGTTTTGACGAAAGCGGATACAGGCTTAAATATAGGACTCAAATGCGCCCTAAAAATTTAGAATCCACGAATGGGGGCACGGATATTATAATCAAAGTTATGTTCTGTCAGATTTTACGCAGTTTCCGTGTGAACAATTTTACGTTGTTAAAGATTGAGGAAGTGAAAGAAAGCAGTTCATGAATAAATATAATCAAGCTTAAAATTATATACGGATCAAAAAATTACAGATAGAAACGATATATATAATGCGGAATTTAAGAATAAGAGAATAAAATCATTTAGATTTTTCACAGCTTCCTTGTCCAAATTTGTATGTTGCTTAAATCGAAGAATTGAGGGAAGAAGGGCTCAGTACCCAAAGACAATGCAGAAGTGATATAAAGAATGTATATACCAATAATAGAGCTCTAAAATTATTGTTAAACGTACCTAAAGATAAGTTCTTGTAGCTCCGGAGTAAAATTTTTTTTAAGTTTTTTAATGGTTGAGGAAGTGATCGGAAAGTGGTTCAGAACTCAAATTCTTATTCTAATTTTATTAAAAAACTGTTTGACAGTGCGCCCTTTAAATACCGAAATATACTTCAATGAATGTATGCAAAAAAATTTTCCCCTTCATAAATATGTCTATTTATTTTTCGCCCGATTTTAGGCAAAAAAAAGTCCATCAAAATATGAAAAATGTGTGAATTAAATGTAAACGTCTTCAACCTTGAAGAGGAGGTTGAATTTGTTAATTGCCGAAAAGGAGTGATATTGAGATTTTATATAAACCCACAAGATCACAAAATGGTGTTCAAAATTTTGAAATTTTCACGAAAGGAGTTATGAGACATAGATTACGAGAGTCTATGTGTTATAAGTAGGAATAGAAACTGAAAAACTTTGTGCGTTTGTGTTAAGATTTTTTCGGTATCATTCCTTAATTTTTAAAAATAGTGAATTTCAAAGAATTAATTTTAAAGAAAAAGTGAAGAATTAATTTAAAATAAAATTTCAAACAAAACAATAAACGATTTTTAATAAAATTTCTAAAGAAATCGATATAAACTCGTGTCATTTTGAAAGTCCTCTTCTATTCATATACAGATTGATAAATATAAATAAACCCACACATTCTATTGGAGATGAGCGCGATATTTTCACTGGTAACTATTGTGATTGAAATTATGAAATAAAAGTTGCTAAAAATGTCATTTCTTTCAAAATTTTTGCAAACTAAAATTTATTTGATTTTGAGCCAACAAAATTTCATAAATATGATGTGGAGCGTAAATTCTAGACTCTTGTTTTTATTACTTTACGGCTAAAATACATAAGAATGAAAATCAGCCATTTCCAAACAATATGTACCCTAATAGAGATTCCTCTGTCGTCTTTTTTTGTACCCTTTTGAAAAGTACAATTACTTGAGGTTTTAAAAAGAGGTTGTTGTTCTTATAACAGTTTCACTGTTTTGAAGTTTCTTTCCTGGAGTTTAATACAGCAGTTGCTGAGTTGACAACCTTTGGCCGATTGAAAGTCAGGTCGTTCCGGAACAGAGATCCTATTATCGTGGGAGCATTGAAGGGATGTAGTTTAACGTGGTTTTTCATTACTTTCCACGATCCCTCCTATAAGTTAAATGAGATACCGTTATTTTGAAACAAACATCATTAAAAAAATATTCTTTTGTTTTATTTAATTAAGTGATCACTGTCACTGTTTTAAAGAACAGAGATTTAAAAATCACTTTCACTGGAAACGACGTTATTTTAAATCACCATATCGCTCATCTCTACATTCTATTATTAAATTTAAAATAAAAAAATATTTATATTAAAATTATGATATTTGCAAAATCATAATAAAAATTTAACAATAAAACTAAACTGTCACCAGTTGAAGTTATTTTCTTTCAAATTTTTTAAAATTCTTTTAAAAAATATGAAAATCAAATGTCTTTTTTATAGTGATTTTTATTTTTATTAAAATTTAAAAATAATTAATAGAAAAAACATTAAATTTATCATTTTGTTTTGTTTATTTACACACACACACAGGTCTCAATAACAAACCGAAAAAAATCGGCAAAAAACATTATTTCAATAAAGGAATTATCTAAAAGATGACCTTAGAAGTCTGAGATAAAACAAATTTTTTTGCAAACGTTTTTTTTAAATAAACAATTTTACAATGACAATTAAAATGCTTCAAAATAAAAGTTTAAATTAAATTGTTTATTTTGCAAATAGAATTATAATATTATCGCTGTTAACAGTGAGGTTTAAAAGTATTCATACAGGAGACTTATTAATGGAAATTTAATTTAAATTGAATAAAAATAAAACTAATTAAAGTTTCTTAATTGTCATAAGGTTCTCTCTACAAGGAAGGAAAAGGAGTCAATTGCAGTGGTACCGTAGTACGAATTTCCAATAATGCAAAAGACAAAAAAATATTGCATTTTCTTTTTTTTTTGGGATCAGTGAAGTCATTTTGACTGCTTTTGTATGTGATAAATGATGTCAAATGGTATTTGTACCAAAAAATTCAAATCCTCCAAACTGTCTGTAGCTAAGGACAGTGGAGAGATTTTTATACAAGTCTCAAAACTCCTACCATTTCCAGGTCCAACTTAGTGCTATTAAACATAATTTAAATATTGAAAAATTTATATAATTTAGATTAAAAATTCGATGAATATACTTTGAACGGGTTAAGGGTTAATATGAGAAGCCATTTTGGAAAAGTCCAGTAACTTTTTCTTTTTATTCTAATAAATAAATATTATAAATTCGGCTTTTTTCTATTTCTATCTAATTTAAAAATTGGTCTAAACATGGTAAATTTTGATCAATAAAGTGTATCGAATATTGTTCAGTATTTTACACATTTTTTGTAAAGTCGAACTAAAGAAGTACATTGTTACGTCTTCCAAAGTCTTAATAAGTGTACTTTTTCCGCTTTTTGGGAATGCTTTGAATTCGGAAGGTAGGCTTTTCGAGTAAATTTCATCACTACGAATCGTAAAGAATAAGAGCCATGTGTTTGACCTCACAAATCGTCAAACTTAAACTCGTGAACCTTTATATTTGTCATTAAAATCATTAAGACGGACTGATTTTATGATTTTCTCTTTATTTTCTAAAAGAGAACCTTTGAACCTGTTTTTGCAAGGTTTTGACTCAGTGGTCCAATATCTTATATTGTGGATCAATTTAAAACGGGGTAATCTCTGAAGTAGTAATGTTTTTTATATACATATTTTAGGGTTAATTAACCGTGGAATTTTTCAGTTGACAGGATAACTTCCGAATTGAATTCTTTGTCTAAACTAATTTTCTTATAAATAATAATTCAAAATTTTTATAATCGATTTTCTTTTATTTATCTTTTCAGATATATAACTCGTTCACAACGTTTGCAACAACAACCAACAACAAATGACTCAAGATCATCACCAGTTATTAGATATTCTCCAGCCCTGCAACAACAGCAATACGATTTAAATCCAACTACTACAACAGCAACAACAACTACAAATAAGACGACACAAATAACGAATCCATCATCATCTGATTTATCTGATTTAAAGAAAACAGTTGAAATTAACGGTCATACAATTAAAACGAACGGTGAAGATAAAGAAGAGCAACAACAACAACAACAAGAACAAGAAGAAGAAAAAGAAGACGAAATGACCAATAACTCGGGTAAAAAATCAAAGACAACGACAACGGCGACGACTGCAACAGCAACGACAAAAGCAACAAATCCAAAAGATTTAAAAATAAATATTCCACTAACAAGCGACGACGCAACTTTAACTGCAACTGCTACAGTAACAGCAACAACAAAAACTGTTGATGCTTCTTCATGTTCAAGTGTTGTTACAGGTAAAAATAGTTGTTGTAAATTGTTTTTTTATTTTTGTTTTCTGTTAAGTATTTAATTGTTGTTGTAGCAATTTCAATACAAACAACAATTGATGTTTGTTGTTTTTGTTGATAAATGCACGTTAATTTTTTCTTTCATTTTTCTTTATTTGTTTATTTAATTATTGTTGTTGTTATTTTTTCTATTTATTTTTCTTGAAATGATTACAAAAACTCTTTACTTTTTTGTTGTTTGCTGACATTCGTTGTTGTTATTGTTTTTTATTGTTGTTGTGATTGTTATTATTAATTATTGTGGCATGTTTTTTGTTGTTTTTATTTTCTTGCTTTTATATAGAATTCTGATTTTGTTGAACATTCTTATCGGTTGTTACATTGTACAGTGTGTCCAAATCGATTTTAATTGGAAATAATTCTGTAACTTTTGAACCGTTAAAGATATCGCAGAAATGTGTAAAAAATAGTTAAATTTAACTAAAGGAAGTCCAGACTTTAAATTGAAACGAGTGACAATATTTACTTGAAATTCCAAAATTATAACTTATCCATGATTAAGGGAATTAAAAATTCCTACTTTTCCATACGGAAATGCCCAAAATCTTAATCCGTATAAATCTTTTTAAAATTTGGCTTTTTTCACTTAAATGATCGTCTTGCCATTACAAGGGCCGACCGACAGAAAATACTTTTTGTGTATTTATTTTACCTTTGTAGCTATATAATGAGGATAATAAAAAGATGAGAACTTAACAAAAAAAAACTTTTTTCAGAATTGTCCAAGTTTTTTTGTCTCTGCCTCAATCTTATACGGATTAAAATACACAACAAACAAGTTTTAGTGGTGAAAAAATGCTGCCACCTTTTTGAAAAAAGTGCCAAAAAATTATAATTTTTTTAAGTTCCAACTTCAGATTAACTTTTAAACGATTTAATTTATAAGTTATGCATCAATATTTTAGAATTTATAGGATTGGGATATTTAAAAAAAATAGGAAATTTAAGTCCGCTGTCTTAAAAAAATATAAATAAACAGAGCTAAAAAATTTATTTCGAATTGAATATCTCCCAAACTATAAGAGATAATCCATGTAAGCGTATTTTTAAAATAATTAACAAGGAATATCTCTTTAAAAAAAATCATCATACCCGAGGTGTGGTCAACTTTAAACTACGTTCCTGAATTATGATTTCTCCAAATCAACTTAGAAACACCACTGCTCTGACTCTGTAAGATTTCATTATCTCTAGCGGTTCAAAATTTACAGAATTATTTCCGAAAAAAAACGATTTGTACACACTGTGCATTGTTTTTGTTTTCTTCCTTGTGATTTTTTTCTTTTATTGACTTTTATTCAGTTCTTCAATTTCATTTCTTTTTTTTTCAATTTCAATTAAATTAAAAAAATTGTAGTTTTTTATCAGTGTAAATATTTAACAATTTCAAATATTTATTCATAATTTTTATTTTGGAGCATTTTTTTTCCTCATTATAAATTTCATGTTCATTTGTTTTTTCAACGTTTTATTTTCAATTTTAAAACCTTAAAAAATGTTTTTGTTAAAGATCAAAGTCAAAGAACTTTGTTAACGTCTGAAGTTTAAGTTCAAATTAAAAGGAGGGTCATATCACAAGTCATTATCTAAACTTTAAACATATTTTTTTCATTTATATTTTGATATATAAAAGTTATTTCTGTTTATTTAGAGATAACAAAATTTTAATTATGGAAAAAATTTTATATTCTGGTGGTAATAGAACCTGAAGTCTGCTGGGAAAAATGTTCCATTCTTAATAGAAAATACCTTTGAAATAGGTAAATAAAAACATTATTTTATCCTTATCTGGGTACTACATTAGTACCTTTTTCTAAAAGTCCAATACACGTTTCGGTTAATAAATCGCCACAAGGACAAACACGAATTTGTTAACTGTACATCTAAAAAGTGTGCTTCAAAGCCCCACTCGCATTATTATTATTTTTTGTATTGAAACCAATTATTTATATAAATCTCAAAACACCGAATGTTGGACTGTGTCCCCTCATTTGGTTTCTAAACCAGTGTAATGATCACAATTCTAGAACTTCCGAATATTGGCTGTGGTTCCCCAAGTGTTTTGCATTTGTCTGATGTTTGTAAGATACAGAAATGGTGTTGTACCCACCTTTAAGTATAACGTGCGACTCAAAATCATTTTCTGAGTCGATTTAACGATGTCCGTCCGTCTGTCTGTCCGTCCGGCTGGACGTCCATGTAAATGTTGTATACACTACTCGCAATTTTTGAAATATTTCGATGAAATTTGTTCCATATTATTATTTTGGCCCACAGAAGAAGCCTATTGAAATTTGCCATGTTCGGTTTAATGTTTCGAGTACCTCCCATATAAATGTTCTCCCGAAATGAGGTTTTTATCTCATAAAAGTCTTATATATAAAGCGATTTTAACATAAGCGTCTTTAAAATGAGTGTTATGTATGGCAAATTATGCGAGGGTCGATCCATTACTTCTCATAGGTCCCATACATAATCCCTTTCAAATATCACTTGAAGGGCATTAATGTCACATATACTTTGGTGTTGCTACAATAATTTTTCAAATTAATATAAATGAAAGCATAAATTAATCTTCAAATTATACGAGGGTTGGTCCATAATTTCTTCTAAGTACCTAAATTTCAGATAAATATTAGTTTCACCATAATATACGTCACACTTAAGAATAAATAAAAGAATAAAATTATACGAGGGTCGTTCATTAATTTTTTGTAAATTATCCAAAAAAAAAAAATATTCAAAATTAAAAATTGGAAAATGTTCATCTAAAAAATTTTATTCTCTCAAATCCTATAAGAGATTTATATTTTTCTGAAAGGTTTCTTTACATAGACAAAGGATCAGAGGATCTGATTAATGTCTATGATTTTAACAAATGTGCTTTGAAAGCCTAAAGCCTGAATGCTAAAACAGAAAACGCTTATAAAAACCTTAAAGAGCTTCTAATTATATGTTAATAACTTTTTTTGAGATCTTCAATAAATGTGGACTCTATAGAACGAAATTCAAAAATAAATAATTTTTGGAATTTTTCTTCAAGTTTTAGCGAATTTAAATTTTTTTAATAAACAATAAATTACATTCTATTTCTACTCACATACAATTCCAATCAGTGCAGTATCTAATTTCGCTGATATATCGATTTGTTTATATCTACATTATATATTCTAAAACATCTTTAATTAAAGATAAAACAAACGTCATTACTTTGACAATATGTTACCAAAAATTAATTAAAAACCTAAAAAAAAACAATACAAGACTTGATATTAATTTACAATGATTTCATAAATATCTCATCTAGATTATAATCCAAATAAAATGTAAATTCACAACTAATTACATCTAATATTTCACCGTTATCTTCGGGAACCAAAGATTTTCACACATATTTTTTCCCTCTTATGTTTTTTATGGTTTTTAATTATTATTCAATAATTTTATCATAAATTATGTCATTTGAATAGTCAAAGATATTAGACGTGATATTAATAACAATAAAGAAGTGAAAATTTTTCAAACTAAAAGATACAAAAAATAAAAATAAATAAATTTCTTACAAAATATGACATTTTTATGGCTTCCAGCTAATCTCTCATATATTATTCTTTAAAGCTCAAGCTCTCACATAAGCATGAATTAGGTTTTAAATATATAAAATATATAAATTTTTCCTATTATTGCTTCCCGATTTGTATAATTTATATTAATATTATTAGGTTTTTTGTTTGTTTCAATTTTAAATCTGGTTGTCAGTCAAGTGTTTGGAATATTTTATTAACCCTATTTTTCAGTCAGTCAGTCAGTCAGTCACTCAGACTGTCCTGTCTGTCTGTGGCTGTCTTTAAGTCTAACTAAATAAATGTATTTATCTGTCAATCGTTTTATGGGGATGGATGCCTCATATTACCGGCAAACTACTGCTATCATAACAAACAATACCACAAACCAGTCATCCAACCCAAACATCTAACCATCCAACCATCCATCCATCCATCGAACTAACTAAACTGTCTACTAGTTAATCTGTCATTTATGCAAATTTCTACACAAACGTAATTTAAATAAATAAATCAATTGATACTTTACTCTTCTGTGTCTCTTAAAAACCCCAAACCATGATCATATTATTTTAATAAAAAACAAACAGAAAAAAACAAGACAACATTTTGATTAAAACACATCACTTTTAATGTTATTTTTGTCAGTTTGTCTGCCTTTTAGTATGTCCGTCCACCCGTCTGTCTGTCTTCTCATTTTTGAAAATATTTTTATTTGATTTTTTTTTAAATTCAAACAATAAAAGTGTTTATTTGTATTTTTTGTTCCTCATTTTTGAATACCCTACACCAACATACAGTGGGTATAAGGGGTTTATGAAGAGGTTTGTTTAGAGCAGAATCGTTCTAAATCACTTTCTGAGTCGTTTTAACGATGTCCATCCGTCCATCTAGCTGTCTGTCCATGTAACATTTAGCTAAATCTTCATATCGTTAATTATTATCTAGAATTTGGTTTAGATTATTTTTTGAGCCATGGGCGTATCTATTGAGGACTTAAGTATAGCTTTCCCACCTGAAATAATTTTAGAGTCGTTTTAACGACTGGAAACACTTTACAGGTCGTAATTTTAGAGATATCTCATATACGTTCTCCACGAATGGTGTTTAAAGCTTATAAAACTCACATACATCAAGATATTTTAATCAAATCTGATAAAAAATAGCTTTTTTTTCCTAAAAGACTGTAGATTCCATACAGATCTAAGAAGTGAGATCGAGAAATTCTTAACATACCTATATATTAATAAAATCGAAATCACTAAATTTACAGTTTAATTTTCTTTCTACAAGAAACCAATATCTCTTCACAGGCCTTTGCTCCGGAAAGTTCGGAGGGTTTGCCTCTCATGGTACAAATACCACATTATTGTTATTATGCCATTCAAGGGCTTGTTTATCCTAGTGACAGGATACCAAATGAGGACAAAAATAAGTGGATACATTATGAATCAGCCTTTTTTAAACATTCCTTGACATTCAACATTCCCTCGAGAATCAGCAACATAGATTCGTTAAAGAAAGTTGTGAAAAATCTGCCAGAACATATGTTTCGTCATCCCTTATGCAGCAAGAATATTTTTTTAGAAAACTTGACTTCAACATCGGTGGCCTGTTTTTTGACCTATTTAATTTTTAGCAGGACTGCTGTCAGGAACTTTTTGAGACTTGTATGTTTTTGAACTTTGATTAGTTTTAACTTTTTGTAAAAATTTCTCATACCTGCGTCAAAATGTATGGCATTATATCGGTTTGATTTTTTATTTACTTTAGTTTATTTTTCTAAAAAAAAAGTATAAATTAAAACGTATTTTTTTGAAAAGTTTTGTTGTATTCGATTTAATAAAACACTTAGTTTATTATTAAATCGTTTATTTGTATTTGTTTTGCAATAATTAAATATATTTACACGTTTTAATCTTTATTTTGTTTTCTTTTTCTTTTTTCTATTTAAATCCTCATTTCATAAAAAAATACAATAAAATTTTATGGAGTTTCTTTCTGTGATTTTCCCCAACTAAACAAAAAAACTGGTTCAAAAATTTTAACAATTTATTTTTCGTATTTGTTTTTGTTTGAAAACGTGTTGAAGAAGTTTTTTTTAAACAAAAATTCAGTTCCATAAAAAAATCTGTGACATAACATTTTGTTAGACGACGGGAATTTATGTTAAACCTTTTTTTGTTTGGGGAGGGGAGTTTTTTTGAAATTTGAAAATTTAAATATCAAAACAAACAAAATATCAAATGATGTGAAACTGGATTCTTATTTAATAACGGTTTAATAATCGATTTCTGAATAATTATAATTTTTAGCTAATTTGGGATCATTGTCATTCAGTTTTCTGCTGAATATTTTTTTAGAAATTCTCAAAATCAAATATAAATTTGTCATATTTGACTTCAGATCTTATTTCGCTTTAACGGTTTGTTTTGTTTCCGTTACATAATAATTTTTAAGAATTAAATAAAATAACATCTGACTTCAAAATCAATATATTTAGAATAGAAATTTCAGAATCTTTAGCAGATTTTCTATAAAAATTTTAATTTATTCTGAAACAAATTTAATCTATAGTCGGTCAAGCCCGACTATTTAATACCCACACCACATTGTTGGTTATTAATTGTAGCTATTAAAAATTAATGATCCACCCTCGCATAAATATATTTTCTAATTTGTGCTTAAGATTGTATATAAATATATATGTATAATTTATGCGCATTAAAAGAACTTTTTCTGGGGAGTAAAATACGGGAGCAAGATGAAATTATGTACCGACCGAAATAATGCACCCATCATCACCAGTTTCAATAGGTATGGTCCTTGTTCCAAAATAATCACACATGCCAAAAATTGCGGCTTGAATTTTATTCACAAGTTTTACATGCAGAGACGGACACCGTTAAATTGACACAGAAAGTGATTCAGATTCGAAAGATGTATTTAAAAGTGGTGGTAGCAATATTTTTCTGTGTGTTACAAACTTTAGCACAAACTAATTTTACCCAGATCACCTATGATGGTGTAGGGTATAAAAATATGTTTATTTAAAAAAATATTGTTTATAAGAGACGATCCAACTAAAATGCCCAAAACGTTTTGAGAACCCTTGATATGGTCAGTCGAAATTTATGAGCAATTAAATTTCGAAATTCATACCGGTAATATCCATGAGATATTCGAATGTTGAACGCGATGGCTACACAAACTTGATTGCTTATCTGTCACACAATCGCAAATCTATGTAATAAATTCATCTTAACAACAAAATTTTAACTTAACAGCGGAAATCTAGAGGCAGAATGACCGGTATTCTGCCAAAAAACTGAAAACTCTTTGAAAAATTATAACCTTAAAAATTAAAAAAAAAAAAGATCGAAAAAATTGATTAAATTGTGATCTAAACTTCTCTCAAATCTAGTAAACGATTTTGAACACCCTTATCGAGATTATACATGAACTAAATCCTTTTTCATAGTAAATTATGGATCAAACAATAAAGCAAATAATAATCATAATGTGACTACATGCCGATTTGTATAAATGTTTTTAGGGGCTTGGCAAATTGAGGCCGTGTGCGTTAATCTGGTTCAATTGCTTCTTTGTATCAGTATCTGTTGTAATCTTTCTTTGTCTAAAGGTCGGTTAAATTTGAAATTGAATTCAAAGCCATTTAAACAATTCGATTAATTAATTACGTCAACTAATGATTAGTTTAAAATCGATTCTCTATGCAAAGAAAACGATTATTTTGAGATCGTATCTACGCTATTGACTCCTATTCTGAGTTGTCTGAAAAGCGGAAAACAAATCATACTTTTCAAAATTTCTTTCTTTTTCGAAAGAAAAATAGATTAATTGACCATATAAATGGAAATCAAAGCGGTTAAACGAAAAATCGAGAATGACACAGTATCATTTTCGTGGTTTAAAAATTCCGCTGATAAATTGTATCCATAAATTTGTATTTCGTGCATCACTACATATGCTTGGAGAGTACTATGAGTACTCAGAATAATTTCCTTGAGATTTGTTGTCCTTTTAAACTAAATATCCTTAATACATTTACTAATATCGATCCATAATTTTTATCGCAATAAATTATTAAGATCATTGTAATATAAGATCCGATATGAAAAATCACTTTTAAATTAATAAATCTGATTTAACATTAAGAGTCGGGTTAAAATTTTTCACATCTTTGATATGAAACCCATATTGAGGTATAAGGGAATTATATTTTTGATCTTGACTAAGTCCATCATGTATTTCTACTTATCAGTAGTCACAATGTGAAGTTGTTCTTCATTTATTAGTCCCTAAGATATAGCTAATGGAAGCCTTGTGAATCTTTGACATTTATCGATTCTGAGTCGTTTTTATTGTATTTCCATAGGTGATCAGTTTTGTAACCTTGTAGATTCTACCTTGTTAGTTCTAAAAATCCCAAGCCCTATAATTTAATTTACCTTCACCTCTACTAAATTTAAGTATAAAAGATTTTAATGAAACAATTTTAAAAAGTTTGGATGGACTGGGAATAGATTTTCATTAATATCTCTGAAGTGAGGAATATCTCTATGCTCCCACAGTAGTGAGAACCAGTCAAGGCAAGACCTTTAATAAATTGCCTTTTAAACCTTTGCTAAAACGTCGAACGTCCTAATTTTATTTTAAGCGTTAACTTTAAAGTTCAGACTTCTTTTAAACCATATATTCTTCTTGCGGCAAAATTAAATTATCGATAACATTAAAAGTATATTTAACATTATTTCCTAATCACTATTCACAATGGGAGGTCATATATTTATTTACAGTCTAATAAGTGGCCACTTTACTTTTCAAAATTTTTATAGAATTGAGAAAAAAAATCTCCCCTCAAGAATTAGTTGAAAATCTTTCGTATAAACAGTCAGACGGACGGACAGATGTACACTTGAAGTAGAGACTTGTTTCGGTATTAAAATGAGGAAATTAATTCTCTTTTCTCTTCAAAAGATAATTATTTTTAATTTTCGATTTTTAATTAAAAAAAAATGTTTAGAAATTAAAAACATCTTTTCATTCATTTAAAGTGATCAATATTAAAATCATGTCATGATATATTCATCATAACACATTAAAATGTATATAAAGCACTATGAAATAATGAAATATTGACAGAAGATCTATTGGAACATGTTTTTATATAAATATTTTTTTCAAATTTCTAGAAAAATCATTTATCAAATTTAATTAATTATTTTTTATACGCTACACCATCGAATGTGGTTGGAGTTTTATGCGTTAATGCTTATGTTTGTAACAGACGGAGAAATTTAACCCACATTTACAGGTACCATTCGAATTAGAACCATTTTTGAATCAATTTAACGATGTCCGTCCGTCTGACTGTCTTGGCTAGCTGTCCATGTAAACGTTCTGAACACTATAAAGGTCGAAATTTTTGACATATCTTAATGAAATTTTAGCCAAAAACGAAGCCTATTGAAATTTGCCATATTCGTTCCAATACTCCAGGTACCTACCATACAAATGTCCTCCCGTAGTGAGGTTTTTAGATAATAAAAGTTCTTAATATAAAGCGATTTTTAACGAAATTGTGTGGTTTTATGATATTCCATAATGATGTGCTAAATTATGCGAGAGTCGGCCTTTTGGTTCTCATAGATTCCATACAAACTCCCTTTACAATGAAAGGCATAATTCTCTCATTTACATACATAACTGGTCAGATTAGAATAAATATAAACAAAAATCGATGTACAGAATTTTGCAAAAATATCGGTCTATAATTTTTCTAGCTCCCATTTAAACCTTCACAAAAAAATATAAATTTCGCATAAATGTTAGTTTCAATTAGAAAATGAAATAATAATAACGAGGGTCGTTCATTACTCTTTCGTAACTTCCATTTATAACCAACATTGTGGTGTAGGGTAGTGCTTAGTCGAGCTTGACCGAATGTAATATTCTTAGTTGTTTTTTATTATGAATGTTTTGTAATGATTTCTCTGTTATTCTCCCTGTTGCTATTTCAAAAACCATTTTCATAATCTTTCAGTTTTTGTATTCATGGAGGGTTTGAGATCATCAACATTATAAATATGATCATCATCATCATCATCATCATTATTATTTTTATTATTGAAATTAAATATTTGACAGCTTAAAGCTAGAATTTTGAATACTTTTTTATTGTTATTTATAATTTTTTTCTATTTTGCAAAAAGAAAAAACTACACTTAGAAAAAAAATAATGTATATAGTTATTTGGTTTTGTTTCTTTTTTTTCTCTTAAATTTAATGGTGATGATTTTTAATTTCTTTTATAGACAATCAAAATTTTTCTTTAAAATACATACCATATTCAAAACACTGTTCAGATTTAAAGGCTTTAAAAAGGGATTGATACGAAATTTGTTTTCTTTTTTTAAGTTTTATTCTTAAATAATATTTTTTATAATAAAACCCTCCCCCTAATAATCTTTAGCTGCTTCCTCTGTCATCTGTCCTACAGCAATGTCTGCCTTGCAACATAAATTAATGGACCACCATCATTATCAGCATCAACAGCAATTGCCACAAATGACTGCTTCTTTGCAACAATTGAAAAATTCCCATAAACATAATTTTATGCACACAAATAATTTCAATAATCATAATTTAAATCTTAATAATATTAACAATAATCATCATCAACATCATCATCATAATTGTAATAATAATTATGCCACGCCCACTGCTTCATCCGTTCTCAAGCAACGTAAACAGAATTCTACTGTGTTAAATTCTTCTGGTAACAATTCTTGTGCAATTCCTGCAATACCTACAAAATTGAATCGCAAATGTCCTCTTTCACCGCTTATAATCACCACAACAAATTCGCCTCTATTTTCTACCACATATGGCACCTCACTATCATCACCTTCACAGCAAATGGTGAATTCGTGTGTGCAGTCAACGCTTCAAAATTATGCGAAATTATCACCGGCCAGTCCAGTACTGGGTTTAACACTTTCACCTCTGTCGCCAAATTCTTCTTCGACTTGTTCTTCATCAGTGCATTTAGTGCGTACCACGAAAACCACACGTTTACGTGCCGCAGCACTGGGTGAGTTTTCCCTTATACAACTTTTTATAATACACTGAAAAAATTAAAACGTTCTGGTTCAAAACAAATTTTGTTGGTTCCCGATTTTATTTATAAATTTTGTTCATATCCTTATAATAATTAATTGGTTTAATAATTTGTTGGTTCCCCCCTATTCCTCACCTGCCTTTAATTTTTTTTTTTTTTTTTTTTTTTTTTTGCTAAAATTTTGCTAAGTGTTTTTAGAGATTCTTTTTTTGCAGTTAAATCAGTTTTAATGGTTCCATTATTAATATTTTTACTAATAATTATTTTGGGATTTTCTATATCAAAATAAATTTATTTAGTTGTGAAATGATTTTGCAAAATAACAGTGTATTTTTAAAGATTTTACTAAAATAATAATAATAATGTTATTGTAGTGGTATTGATGTATTTAATTTACCTCAACTAATTAATATATGTAACCGTTAACAAAAAATTAGATATTTCAAAAATATTTAGAACAAATTTTAACAGCGAATTTAATTTGATATAAAATATTATGGCAGGAATTTGGTACTAATTTGAAATAATTTGGAAAATATTTATTATTGAAAATATGGTGATTTTTTTAACAAAACTGTTTTTCAATGAACTGATTTAAAATATTTTTTAACAGAATCGTAGCCCAGAATTATGACCCAGAATTCTGGATTATAATTCTCTAAAGTATAAAGTATTTTTAATACTCATACATCGGACAATAATTATCCCAAGTCACTGTACTTTCTGTCAGATTGTTCCAGCAGGTAGTCCAATTCCGGTTAAATTGTATACCACTCTTTTGAATACCGTTTTGTGCTCTTCAACCCTGTAGCAGCCTTTTTTTTTAACATTCCTTGAAGTAAATTTCGTTATTTATAGATCACGTTGTAACGGATGATTGGCTTCTTTTGCCTCAAATGTATGTTAGTTGTCATAATAAGAACTTTTAGGAAATTTTGACGGCTTTTGGGTTCTAAACTTTTCTTCAACATTCCCTCAAGCATCTGCAATATATTTTTTTGACCAGAAAGTTGCAAAAAATCTGTCGGAACATACTTTTCGTCATCCATTATGCATCAAGAATATTTGCTTAGAAAATTTTACTTAAATTTTCTTGCTTTGTTTTTGGCCTCTAAATTTTCAGAAACGTTCCATGTCAGAAACTTTTTAGCCAAATAATCCAAAGCACTAAACGAACATTGCAGCTTTCTTACCGAATGTGTTGGGAGCTCTTTTGAAAATGTTTTCTATTATTTGGTTTCAAAAACATCATGTGGACCATTCCTTCTACCAGATCCAGGTTTTCTATCAACGGATAAAGTCCCTCTGAATGCTTTTAACTTGAGCTAAAATATTAATTGCAAATGTGTGTATTGAATTTTTCTATCACACTCCTTAATTTGCTTGATCTATTTGCTGTCTTCATACTTTTGACTGACTTCAATATGGTCTGCTGTGTTCAATTTCGTTCCATTGTGGATTTGAACTCGTATTTAAACAAATTATTGGATCACGATTGTTTACGACGTCAGTATGTGATTCACTACAAAAATTCGATACTTATTCGCTACTCGCCAGTTCATCGATGCTCACCTGCCCAACTGGAATCAATACTGACTACATCCTCATACCCAGATTTAGTCCACTTGGAGTCTTCGTTGTTATTATTCACTAAAAAAACACTGACTTTATTGTGGATGTGCTGTGGAACTACAACTGAATATAGATGACACTTTTGTAAACCCATTCTCCTTCCGCATTCTAGAGACGCATTTAAAATACATAATCTTCTTTCCTTCTATTTCAATATTTCTCCCACAATTAACAATTCATAATCAATTTTTAAGAAAAAAATTTTTTAACAAAACATTTTTTCGAAATTAGATTTTTTTGTCTCAAAATGAAATTATTTTTCTTAAGTAAATTTTTGATTGAGACCTCGAAATTCATTTTTTTGTCAGAAATTTTTTATTATCGATTTTTTTTTTTTTAATTTTACAATTTTGTATTCGGTAAATTTTACCGAAGATTTTCTTTTTTGGTATAAAAAATCGGAAAATATAATTTTAACTTAAATTAATTAATAATTAAGCATAACTCGGACTTACAATATTATTAAGTTTAGAACTCACTCCAATAGGTATTTTATAACATTCGATCCCAAGTACAAAAATATTAAAACTGATAATACGGAATAAAAAGGCTTACAATAAGCTTTAGCTTAATAATATTAAAAAAATAATAATAAAACTTTAACGAATGATGATTTCTAACTAAACGTCTCAAATAATTGCCGTTAAACTTTAGATTTTGATCCTAACTTATCCTCTTTTTCTTTAATTTCTCTAATCTTATATCTCTCTAATTACTTCTACTAAACTTCTCTTTGGAAATATAATAATGCAGCCTTTAATAAAATACTTTTTGCCATAAAAATCTAACCTTTAAATGTTAAACCTAATTTCCTATAATTTTTTTCTTGCCACTTTTCCTCCTTGTAGACAAGAAAAAGGACGAAGAAAATAAACAACAACGTTTTACCTCTCCAACATCACCTAAACCTTTACATCACTCCCAGCACAACGCACGACGTGTTTCACCCTCAAGCATTTGTTCGGATAATCCAAAACATACAAGTGGTTCAGAGACGGAACATCGTAAAATGTCTTCGACCACCAGTTCACCAACACATCGTAGCAACAAGAAACTTATACCCTCAATGTCAGTCTCAATGAAACAGAATCTTAGTGAAACCCAGTGCACTGCATCACGTTCGAATAGTATACGCTCGAATACTAATTCACCTAAATCTCCTAAACAGATAAAAACCCAAATGAATAGTAGTACAGAATGTACAGTTAAAATTACCGCCTCTCCCAAGGTAAAAACAAAATCTTCTCAAGGTCAGAAAACTGTACAGCAATTGGATGATGATGATGGTATTGATGCTGATTTTCTGGAAATTCATGATTTACCGGATGAGAATGGTATAACGGTTACCAGGCCACGTTGCTCTACCATGTATACAGATTCGGATAAATCGAAATCTTCATTAAGTAATGGTGGTCAAAATGATAAATTATTGGATATAAGTCCGGTGCATAAAAGTAGAACAGTAAGTTTTTAACTGTGATAATTAAACATTTTGCAAATAATGATTTAATTTTGTTTTATTCTTCAAATAGTCAAATAGATCTCCCAGACGCCATGAAGAACGTGATAAATCTTCAAAACGTAAATCGAATTTGAATCGTTCATTAAATGAAGAAGCAACACCTGATGGTGGTAAGTTGAATGGGATTTAGAGTGGAGGAAGTATTTTGGTATACATTCAATAGATATCCATATCAGTAAATATGCATTTTCGGATTTATGTCTACCAATCACATGAAACTTAAATGGACTTAAGGAGAGTGACACAAATGATTTCTTTCAGTCAGACGAGGTTTATGAAATTATTCAGTTCCAAATATTTGATACCAGATTAACAAAGTTAATTTCATTTCATATTAAGTTTGTAATACAAACCCAATAAGACACTGTTTATTTCTTCGTTGGGAATACAATGACTATTATTATTATTTCTTTTTGGAATCATAAAATTCATATGTCCTCATTCACCACTTAATGTGTTGGGTTCACTAAAACAAATTGTCCACTTAAAACATAACTTTTTTTGTTTTGTAAACGAAATTCATAAATTTTTTGAACATTTTTTTCGGAAACCATTCCATTAACGTTTCAATAGCGATCTCTGTCATTTTGCTCGAACAACTTTTCGACATTTTTTTGTACTCTTCAATTTTCTTTTGACAGAAACCCAATATCTCTCTAATGGCCTTATCTCCGGACAGTTTAGAAGATTTGCCTCTCTGGGTACAAATGTCTCATTGTTGTTCTTGTACTACTCAAGGGCTTAATTACTACATTGACCTGGTATCCTGTCAATATAGTAATTAAGCCCTTGAGGCATACATAACATAAGTGGAAGGATTATGAAGTCTTATGAATGAATGCAGACTTTTTTGTATACCTTCGGTATTTATAGTGCCCGTTATAACAAATAATTTGCTTATCGAGCATCGTAACATAAAATTCTGCCTGAACATTCGTTTCGTTATCCATTATGCAGCAAGAATATTTTTACCTTTTTTTAGACTTCAATTTCCGTGCTCTGTTTTGAGCATCAGCTTTTATTCGGTACGAAATAGTCCGAGCACTGAAGTAGCCGGACAGGCTTACTACCGAATGTATTGAAAGTTCTTTTGAAACTGCTTAATATTTTTGGGTTTTAGAAACATTATGTGGACCATTCCTTTTAGTTGAACCAGGTTTTCTATTAACGGTTCGTTTAAGTCATTCAAAAACAGTTTTTTGTTTTTTTTTTTGAAATAATTCTGTAACTTTTGAACCAATAGAAATGTCTTCATGAAATGAATGGAAAATTATTCAATTTTGCTAGAGGAAGGTGGAGGTGGATTTTCAGTCAAGGTATAAACTTCTTACATATGTATTTGATATCTATAAGAACATTACAACTCTAAAGTTCACAATTTTTAAAGAAAACGAAAATCCCATTTGGTGTCAAAAATATGTGGAAAAACTTAAAATTTCAATATTTTGCAGTTTTTTTTTTAATAAAACTCAAAATGAAATAAAATATATGAAAGAATATTAATTTATCCAGGATTTACGGAATTTAAAATATTACCACTTTACAATATTGAAAAGCCAAAAATCTCAAATTTGATTTTTTCGAATAAATAATCGCTTTGTTAATACAAGAGCCGTCCGGCAGAAAACACTTTTCCGTGTTTATCTTACATATGTCGATATGTATTAAAGATAATTAAAATTAATGATAATTAAAAGATGATTTTAGCTTAGCGATTTGAGGACTTAAAAACAAAATATAATTTCTTTCCAAATTTTCCAAGTTCGGATAGGATTTGAGAGTATGTCTCTGCCCCAATCTCATCAGGATTTCCATACATTTATATATTTGTATTATAATTAGTTATTGCAACAATATTTTTTAGAATTTTATAGGAAATTTGGCTCATATTTTAGGACCTATAGCAAGTCCGATAACATAAAAAAATAATAAAATAAAAATAAACAGGACTAAAAATGGGTAAAAAATTAAATCGATTATAATATATCCGAAACTATGAGATATAGATAGACATAAATAAGGTCTATATATAAATAGATTTCGATTTATAAATAGATTTTTGAAAAATTTAAAAAAATCAACATACCAGAGGTGGTTAAATTTGGAAGATCACTGACTACACACCTGACCATATAGGGGCTTGTATTCATCCAGATCAAGTCAGAAGCACTTCAGCTTTCACTATGTGAAATTTCATTAAGATATCTGTAACAGTTCAAAAGTTACGGAATTATTTCCACAAAAAAATCGATTTTGACACACAGTGCGGCTGACATATGAATTTCAATACTCTAAAGGACCAAGTTTTACTACGCATTTTATTTTGTGGCCACTCATTTTAATGAACTCAACAATATAAAAATTTATTTAAATTTAAAACATAATAACTGACATATTTATAAAGGCAACTGGATAAGGAAATTAATTAATACTTGTGTTAAGAATTTTTTGATTTCACTTATGTTTTAAATCCAGATTCTTTGAAGCTTTAAAAAATATTAAAAAATAATGTTATGTCTCTAAATTTTATGGGTAATTTTTATCTTTTGAAAGTGACTGTTGCACAGTGTAACGAATATATGAATTTGTTTAGGTGGTAAAACTAAATATTTTCACATCTAATACTAATTTTCGAATTCTTATTTTATTAAAAGAAACATTAGGGAAGTAACTTATAATTAAAGCAAACTTTCAGTAAATTCAGTTCAGTAAAACAACTTATCCCATTTATCAACATTCCAACTTCTCCATTGCAAAATATTCAATTTCATTTGAATTTTTTTCCTTTACTCTCTTCATAATGAGCTTTAAATATCAACTAACATTTAATTTGTAATAGAAAACATCTTCTTCAAACATTTCATAAGAGCTTCGCTTCATACTCATATTTAGTGGGTGTTTCATAAGATTCCTCTGCACATACAAACAAATTAAAATTTAAATGAATTTTGGTTTTGGTTGAGTGCTTCTGATTACTTAAGCATAAAAATGCAATTGAAGAATTTCCACCAAAAAAATCTACAACAAAACAAAAAACTAATGCACCTTTTTTTCTTTAGTTAACAAGCAAAATCTGCATAATTTGAATACATCAAATTTAGTCTTTAAACACAAGCCCATAGAAGAACTTTTTATCATAGTTACCAGCTCCAGATAGATAATTTGAAGAAAATGGATTATTTACAAATACAACAAATTGATATTAAAACCAAATTAAAGCATTTTCATTTACAGTCATTTACTTTGAAAAATACTAAAGATCATCATTTTGTTGTACTAACACAAAGGATTTGTGTAAAATATGTTTGTTTTCAATGTGATTTTAAAGGAATTAAATGTAAAGCATGTTTGTTACAAAAGAAAAAGCTTAATTCAATTTTTTTAAATTTTCCCTCATTTAAATAAAAATTTAATTTACAATTGCAAAATTTCTTTTCCAGATGACTCGGCTATGCGCAGGAGAAAAAGACGTGAAATGGGCATGTCTCGTCCTTTGGTACCCAATGATGATGCCTCTCTTAAGGCTTTGATATCACCCAATAAGACACGTGTGCCATCACCTACCAAACCAGCCATACGCAATGATTTATCCTATCACATGGAAATGGCCCGTAGAGGTTTAGATTTAGCCACCACCTCGGATCGTCGTAGAGCTCAGACGGCTAGTCCAAAAAATATTAAAGAAAGTACGTCCCCTAAATCGTCTAATGCTCCCTCTAGAGTTAGTAAACGTAGTGATACTGTGGCCATAGGTGAATTGCGCAAGGAACGTTCCTCAGAGGTGAATCGTAAATTGAATGAACGCACTCGTACTGGTTTGGAAGAAATCATGAAAATTGTCGAAAATGTTAGTGATACCTCACCAAATCCATCGAGTGCTATAAATGATTTAAACCAAACTATGAATCGATTAAGAGCCAGTCAAGAAAGAGAAAAAGAAAAGGAAATGGCTGCAACAGCATCAGAATCTCTTAACTTACCATCCACTAACGGTGAGGAGCAACAGAGACGACCATCACCGGTTAAACATGCAACTTTTGTGCAGGAAGAACGTATTTATTATGAACCAGATCCTTTAGAACATATCGAAAATTCCAATAGTGGCGTGTTACGTTCAATGCGTATGCTTAAGGCAAAAAGCATAGAAAGAGAAACAGCTGCCTCTGAGCCTGCCAAACTCTCACCAATACTAAGACGCAAGAGCACAGATTGTCCTCCTAATTCTCTAACACAAGGCTCCACCACATCTGCAGCCACTAATCATATTGTGTCAATTCTTAAGAAAAAAGATCATCTTTCGGCGGGAGAATCAAGTTCAGCATCTAGTAATGCCTCTCCGGTAACATTCTCATCAAATGTCATGGATACTCCCTCGAAACAAAAACGAGCTGGTATACTCAAAAAACGTTCATCTCTAGATGAGTCACGCTACTATTCACGCTCTCATTCTCCAGATGAACGTAGTATTTTGATCAAATCAGCTCGTCGCAATTCACTCGAAGAAGTAGCTAATGGCAGTTCATCTTCCTCCTCCGCCCAGGGGACAGGTCATCATGGCATTTTAAAACAAAGCAGTTATGACAGTTCCAAGAGTGATGGTTGTCCTTCTGCTACCAGAGAACCCCTGCAACCTCATAGTATACTCAAGAAAAAAGACTCGACATCAACACCCTCTGATGGGGGTGATCATGCTCCTAAACATGTATCGATCTCTCAAGCTGTGATTTTGGCAGCAGCTGAACTATCGGCAGCTGTTGAAACTGGTGATAAATTTCCAAATGATGACAATTATACACCTAATAATGAAGAGTACGATATAAAACCTATACTCAAGTTAGATTCCTCCACAGGTGATGAGTCGGTTAAACCGCCTAAGCCTATTTTAAAGAAAAAATCTTCTGGTGATTCGGATGAACATGAAATTAAACCCATACTAAAGACTTCACGTAAATCGAGTAGAGAGGAATTTGAATTTGGCCCCTATTCGGATAGTGAAAGTCAACAACAAGAACCTTCTGTTAAGCCCATACTTAAAACTGATTCTCCCTCCAAACGACGCTCATTGGGCGAACCTGATAGTGGTAATCTCGAGGGCGAACAACGTGAAACGTTATCACCCTTCCAACTGAAAAGACGTACACGTTCTCTTGAACGTCATGATCAAGCACCTGTGATTGATTTAGCTGCTGCACTCAATGCGATTGCTACCTCACAAGCATTGCCCAGTGAATTGGTTTCATCTTTAACCAATACCACGTCCGGCTCTAATATATCAGTAGCTGAACGTATAAAATCTGTTGAGAAGTTCCTTGCCAATCAAAGTGGCCAACGATTGTCAGTGGCTGAAAATCCTTCTACATCTGCTGTGAATACATCTTGGGAATCCCCTTTACAAAACGATCCAAATTGTTCAAGTAATGTTACAACAGGTAGTGTGAAAATATTAAAACCCAGTGTCATAAGACGTGATCTCTATAAGGATAGATTTAAAACTCAACCTGTGACCAGTGATGAAAAGAATTTGTAAGTACTTTTATTTATTTTTTTTTTTTAATTTTATTAAGTTTTTAATTAAAGTTGGCTCATATGTGATTAGTAAAACAGATCGTAACTTCACTTAAATATGAATAGAATATTGAAGCACATATTTACAAGAAAGATATTCAAATTTCCATAGTAGGCTCGGTTTATTTTCAAAGGGTGATGCAAATCCTTTATATACGTTTTTAATATTGTTGGAAAAGTAATAACTTGAGATTTATTTAAAAGTCTTTAACAAAATTTTAAAAAAATCAAACATGTGGACAACGTTGTTTTAATCCCAAAATAACCGAAATTCCAATTGGGGGAAAGTCTATTAAATAAAAATAACTGTTTTCAGTAATTAACACACTTTTCAATTGCAAATGGTTTGGCTCATTACAGATTTTTGCGTAACTATCTTATACAAGTATATATAAGGAGTGAGATAAAAAAAAACGCTTCACCAACGTTTTCATTAAAACTTCTAATCCAATTATTAATTATTTTTTTTTCTTTTCTGATCAAGTTATCTTTTTATATTAGTGTCACTTATTATTTTTAATGTCAAACTAACAATTAAAATGAGTGACCAGACAAATTATAAAATATTTTGCATTCAAAATTCTGCCCTCAAACTGTTTCCGACGTTATTAAACAGTATCGGGAGAACTTGTCCGTTAATGGAAATACTGGTTCAAATACGTCTTGTGTCTAAAGCCAAAAAGTAGAAAACATTTAACAGATCTGTCAGGAATGAAGCCGGTAAGCTCAGTACTCTGACTATTTGGTTAAAGGTAATGCAGGTTTAAAAGCATACAAGACTCAAAAAGTCTATCTATCTACTGGTAGATTTTTTGCAATTTCCTGGTCCAAAATTCTATGCTGCTGATGCTCAGGGGAATGTTAAAGATAACTTTAGGTTTAGCTGTCAAAATTTCGCAAAAAGGTTGTTCGTATGGCATGCAATATGCAGTTGCAGCAAAAGAACCCAATCATTTGTTATAGCGGGCTCTATAAGTACCGAAATTTACACCCAGGAATGTTAACAAAAAAAAACTGCTTCCATTCACCAAGCCCTTGGAAGGTACAAGAACAATAATATAATATTTGTACCAAGAGAACAAATATCATAATCCTGAGAAGTTTTCTATTTAAAAGAGACAAAATTGGTTCAGTATATCAGAAGGAATATACCGATATCTCAGGCATCCTCTAAGTTTAAAGGAACATTTTTTGTAAAACTGTCATTTAGAAATCGAATAAGATTTTGGCATATTAAAAAGTTTGGCATTATATAAAGTATTTCATTATCATTCAGTATCAATATTCGGCATAACCGTTGTTTTATCTAAAATTTGGATACAAATTTTGATCCCAATAATTTTTATCTAAACAATTTCAATATTTTCAATTGAATTTTAATTTAATTTTCGCTATTGTGAATTATTTTTAATACCGTCAATGAAACTCATTCCCTTCTATACTTCTGAATATTTAAAAAATAAATTGTCGAAAAAAATTGTTTAATAAATCGAACAGATGTTGTATATATATATATCCGTATCACTTAATCATTTAATATGCAACATTCACAAAAAACTTAATTTTATAAATAACTTCAAGCAAGAAAGAAAAAAATAAAACAACAAAATAATTCTTTCAAAAAAAAATCAGACTAAAACACACACACTCACATACATACAAACAAACTAACTCACAAATTATCCATACAAATCTTTAATAAGACAATTTTTTCACACTTTTGGCTTTTCACCAAGAAAATTTGTTTTTCGTGACTGACTGACAGGTTTTCTTGCTTTCCGTTGCTTTGTGTTATAGTTCTTCCACAAGTCGTTGAAACTTGCAATGCAGCAACAGAAAAAAAGGAAATAAATTGAAGAGAAGAAATACAGAAACTTTAAAATGCATTTTTTCGTCTATAAAATATTTAAATTTGATGTAACAAAAACAAATATTAACTTTAAATACAACAACAACTAGAATAGTTTATAAATAGTAAGTTCGACCAGGCGTCTGTCCGTCCAGAACAACACGTTCCAAATAAATAAAAAACATATAAAATTTTGAAAAAGGAAAAAAAGAAAAAAAATGTACATGAAAATTGAAAACTGTGATATTTGAATTTGAATATTTAAATAAAAATATTTGGAATTTGGAAAAATTTAATTGTGTGAAAGAAATCTTTCCGTCTCTATTTTGGTGAAAAAAAAATAAGAAAATGAATGCATTTTGATATTTTAATTATGTCGAACATTTTATGTTATTTTATGTTTTTTTTATTGTCTAATTAAATTTTAAATGCAATAAACTTTTAGATTATATAGTAAAGAGTGAGATTAAAAAATTCTTAACACATCTTTTTCATAAAAACTTTTAACTTGGATATTTTTTGATTCGATTATACCCAACACCAAAGGTGGTAAAGAGAGTCATAATGTATATATATTCTTGCATCAGATCAAAATCTAAGTCGTTTTAGCTTTGTCCGTATGTCTGTCTTGTTGACATGTTCACGTCCTTAATAATTGACAGACCTCAATGAAGTATTTTTATAGTCTGATAGATCTGATATCTGAGACAGCTTCGTAAGTTCAATAGAAAAACTTTTGTAAAATTGTCAATTATAAATGTGTAAATGTTCGAATAATTGGAATGAGTGACCAGAAAAAAGTTCGAACTAAAATTAAATATTTTCAACAAAACTTAATTTGGTCTTACAAAAAGTTAGGCAAGCAATGTTATAAAACAAGTCCGAGGGAACTGGTACGTTTATAGAAAACCTGGTTTAGGCCCACATATTGATTCTAAAGCTAAAAATATAGAAAGCATTTTTAAAAGAGCTCTCAACACACCCCGAGGGAAAGCGGCCCGGTTAGCTCCGTGCTCGGAATAAAAAGAATTCCTGACGCTAACGTTGCTTAAAATTAAGAGGCCAAAAATGACCACGTTAATTAAAGACGAGATTTCTTAAGAAATTTTCTTGTTGCATAATGAATGACAAAACAAATTTTCTGGTAGGAATATTAAAGAACAGTTTAGGATCCCAAAGCACTAAAATTTCTTAAAAAGTTCTTAGTATGACAAGCAATCGTTTGTTATAAAGGACTCTATAAATACAAAAATTTAGTTCAAGAACTGTTTATAACAATTGTTGCTTCCATTCAAAAGACTTCATAATGTGTCCACTTATTTTTTGGCCTGACTTAACATCCTGTCCCTTGAGTGGTACAAGAAAAATAATGTAGTATTTGTGTAAAGAGAGGCAAATCCTCCAAATTGCCCGGAGAGATATTGGGCTCTTGTTAAAAGTGTGTCCGGAAGTGTTTTAGATTTTAAAAGGGAGATGGACTACCTATTCGAGTAAAGTGACGAAAATCAACATTTCACTTTTTTTAATTTTTAATAAAAATTTCAATCAAATAAATAAAGAAATCTGTACATCTGTTTCGTTTATATTCACATATATGTATGTTAAGAATTTTTCGATTTCACTCCCTACAAGATTTTTTTGAGATTGAAACTTTTTTCATAGTTGACGCCAATATTTTCATGTTTATTATTTTAAACATAAATATATTTATAAATGTATGATTTTGTGTGTCCCTTTTTAAAAAAGATTTTCCCATTTAAGTTAAAATAAAAATTTTTGTCTATTTTTAAAAATTTTTTAATAGATTTGGAGGATTTTAAGATTTTATGCCTCAAATACACTAAATATAGTCAGACCGGAAGAATGGAATTTAATCTGAAAATAGTACAAGATTATTAACAAAATGTTGTAGAGCTATAAATTGACGCGGTACGATTAAGTCATTAAAACATTTTTGGAAAAATGTTTTTTTTTTTGTTATTTTTTAGAAAAATATCGAACCAATATTGTCGATCAAATATATAAATTTTTAGTTTAAAAACTTCTTTTTAGTTTATTTTTATTTCCTGTATTCAGAATTTGTTAACTAAAACTTTACTAAAATTGATTTATGGATTTTTTTTTAAATTAGAATTTTGATTAATTCATTTCCTTTTCCTTTCACTATTCTGAACCGGTTGACATAGAATAAATTACTTCTATTGCTACAAATCTGTTGATATCATGATCAATAAAATCTTTAATAAATAATAATATTAATTTACATAAAATTAATTTTTTAAACAATCTGAATGGATTTAATATAACAACAAATACCTTATAGAAGTCAAAATACTGATAAGATTATGTATCAAAAATAGATCTCATAAAATCAAGTCCAAGTTTTTATTATTTATTATTGTTTTAAATTATCTTTTACACAATAAGATTTACGACTTCGGAAACTTGTTTAGAATGCTTTTGGATAATTCAGTTAAAATTTTATAAAATATTAAAATAGAAGATATGGGTTTTAAAACTTTGATAACAGTTTATAGGATTTTTGCCTGAATTTAATGACAATTTGTAACGTCCTCAGCAAAAAAGTTATAATTCGATATCTGAGACAACCTCAAAATTCCAAAAAGAAAAAAAATTGTTTCTAAAATCTTTAACAAAAATTAAACAGAATAAACATATTTCCTCTTTGTATAAAATTCGTCAAAATCGGACCAGTTGAAAAAAGTTATAGTCTAAAATATGCAAAATTTTTATAAATTGCAAAAGTTTTTGAAACACTTAAATGTAGACCAATTCTATTGCAATTCGGCGCAATACTTTAGAAAATGTCCTTAATATATGATATTAATTTTATAAATATCGGTCCATGTTTTGCTAAAGCTCCTATATAAGACCCCTTCTCAGAAAACGTTGTTTGGCTCATAAAACTCTTAAATATATACCAAAGCTGTTGAAATTCGAAGCGATAATTTTGTAACTGTATTGAATATACGTTATTAATTGGGAATAATTTTGGTAAATTTTTTACGGTATAATTTGATTGTATAAAAGTTTAAAGTGATTTTTGGAAATGGTTCTATATGGGAGCTATGAACATTACTTTCGATCTTTGAAAATTTTGATTTAAGTTCCTTATACAAATGTCAAATTTATTTAAAATATGTTCATATCAATTTAATTTATGAGTTTCAAATCCCATTAAGGGACGGTATGTTTTATGGGAAATTAGACCCATTATCAGCATCTTCAATAGGTTTTGTTATTTTCTTAAAATAATAATATACCCAGAATTCCATCGGGATAACTCTTAAGATAATACAGGTAAAGCTTTAAAGGCTTCATAAAGGCGGCCAGAAAGAAAGGTAAATCCTTTCAAAAAGTTATTCTAAGCCGATCAATTAAATTGTGTTCAGCACAATTTAATTGAAATATGTTTTGAATTAATAACCTTTTCATTAATACAGATTTATAATTAATTCCAAACTGGTCCAAATTAACCTAAAATTTCTATTTGTTTAATATTTGATATGAATATTTTAATAATTAAAATCAAATATATTTTTGTAATTTATGACCTTCTTCAATATAGAAACCAAATAATCTATTTAAACAAAAGATTTCAATATTTCCAAATAATCGATATTTATAAATCCATTTAATCAAAATTATTTGCAAAACTCTTTTTCACATATTAAAATTACATCAAATAATATTATTATTCATTAAATGATTGTTTTTAATACAAAAAAATGCAAAATATGTGAAACCTTTTTTCTTTTTTGCATTTTTTTTGTAAAAATTTGACATTGAAAAAATGTTAATTTGTTTACAAAAAATTATTTAACGAAAATAATAAAAATTCATACTCTTCGGCCCAAAAACAAATAATTTTTTTTAACAAAATTAACATATTCGTTAATACGTTTCATAAAAGCGGAAATGAAACAAAAGAAATTTTTGAAATTTTGAATTAACTGATATGAAACAGAAAGAAGAAACTTTTGCAAAACTTTTTGTATAAACAAATTAAAAATAAAAATTATAAATGAGTTAAAATACTATATTCGGTTATGCCGAATCTTCAATACCCTCTAACACAAATGCGTGTGACACATACACTTACAGAGGTGTACAATATATATTCTTTAATATAACACTGGAACGCTTAATGAGTCATAAAATTAGTTATATTTTTAGCTATAAATTTTTTCCAAAATCTTTTAAAACTCTTAAATATTGACCAATTTTACTGAAATTAGGCGCAATGCTTTTTAAAACTGTCCCAAATATATGCTATTAATATTGGTCCACGTTTTGCTATAGCTTATATACAAGGTTCCTTCCCTACCAAAGTGGTTTTGAACTCATACATTTTTTTAACTGTCTTCAGAGCTCGTGAGTTGATAAATGTCGGTCCATTTTCTGCTATAGTTCATATATAAGGTTTCTTTCCGCAAAAACACTGTTAAGATTGTAAAACTAGATAGTAATTTTCAGAATTTATGACAAAATTTAACGAATTGTTGATTTATAATTGACAATTTTACAAAAGTTTTTTGCTTGAACTTAGAGGTTATATCAGATATCGGTCTAAATCATCTAACATAAAAATTTTTCTGGTTTTAAATAGGAAACTCCTCAGGACTATAAGAAATACTCAGACCAAATTTCATTTAGTTCTGTCAATTATTGTGAATGTGAACGTGCCAAGAACAGAGAGATAGACAGACAGACAGACAGACAGACAGACAGACAGACGGACCGACAAACAGGCGCAAAGACAGAGAGACAGAAAGGCTGACGAACATTGCTAAATCGACTCAGATTTTGATTTGATGCAAGAATGTTTATATATGTTATTGGGTCTGAGATAATTCCTTCTAAGCGTTACTCTCGGAATGACAAAGTTAATACACTTTCTTCACCACTTGTAATGGTGGAGGGTATAAAATTATAAATATATTATAATTATTTAAAATATAAACCTGCTATTTAAGATTCAATTGAAAAAAAAAAAAACAAAAATAGTTACAAAAATAAAAATAAAAATAATAAAAAACATTAGTAATAGAAATTTATTGTTTAAATTCACTAACTGGAACATTAAAAAATATAAAAATCCATTTGTTTATAACATTATTTTTATTATTGTTGTTATTATTATTTGTTGTATTTGTTAATATATATAATATATATATTTTTGTACTCTTCTCGAGGTTGGTTTATTGCTGTTTATAATTTCACAAGTCATAATTTCCCTTTGAAGTGGCGTTTTATAAATAAAAATAATAAACCTTTTTGAATTTATTTTGTTTAAATATTTAAATATAAAAATATTTAAATAAAATATTCCAACTAGTTCATGTATTAAGTTTATGCTTTTGTCAGTTTCTTTCTTTGCATTATTTTGCTAATAATAATTTTACACTAAATAATCATAATAAGTTTTTCTGTTTGTTTTTATACCCTTCACCACCACAACTGATGAAGAGGGTATATTAACTTTGTCATTCCGTGTGTAATGCTAAGAAGGAATCATCTCAGACCCCATAATGTACATATATTCTTGCGTCAAATCAAAATCTGAATCTGTCTGTTGTTGGCACGCTTACACCCACAATTATCGACAGGGCTCAATGATATTTGTGCCTAAGTGTTTATTATAGCTCCGAGAAGTTTCCTGTATAGTATAAACTATGAGAGAAGTTTCCTATTTGAAATCAGCAAAATTAATTTCATAGACCGATATCTAAGGTAATATCTAAGTTTTAGCGAAGAATTGTCGTTAAACTTTCAATTAGAAATCTATAAATTAAAATAAGATTTTGGTATAATTTATATTAATATGTACTTCATTATCATTCCAAAAACTGTCAAAATCGGTTCAGTAGCATTAAGTTATACCCAAAAATACAGCTAATTTTATGACATATTAAATGTTCCATGTTATGTTTAAGAAAATGTGTGTATGTATGAAACATAACGTCTTCCCTTACACGCATTTCTGATGGAGGGTATTGAAGATTCGGCTTAGCAGAATATAATATTATTACTTGTTTTTTTTTCTTTTCCTAATTTGTTGTTTCTTATTATTTTTCTGTCACAATTCCACATTAAGAGGGTTTTGTAAACATTTTGACCCTAAAAAAAACTACTCAAGGCAAAATGTTAGTTCAAAGAAATTATCTGCTATTTGTTCATAATTAGAGAGGTGGGAAGGTTCTTTCATTATACTTAATTTTGCTTTTATATTCATAAATTTGCAAATTTGCTTTAAAGCGAATTTAAAATAAACAGAGTGTTTTATTAAAATGTGTTATAATTTTTATGTGTAATAGAGATATAAATACTTTGTAGCCTCTTGCCCTACCGAAAAGTTGATTAAAATTTCATGAGATTTTAAATTATTGATCACAAAAATAAGTTGAAATTTTTGGATATAATAACTAGTCGCAATTTATGGCTTTTCTCCCACGCTATCACGATTAGCAATAATGTTTTCCATACAACGATCTGTTCGATTATATACTGGCCTCCACTGTTACGTATAATTCTTCATGGTTCAATTTCCCAAATATTAAGTGAAGGAATATCAAAATTAACTCCGAGTTAAGATCCTGAATTATAGTTACACCATTCTTTATTAAAGCCTCTAATCCTGGACTATTCTTTATAAGCTTTCTTTAGAATTTGTCAACCTCTTTTAAAAACACCTATATTCAGAACAACTTTATAGACTCTATAATTATTTTTCTTATTTTCTCACGAATTATTACCACACAAGAGCAATTTGAATGATTTACATGTTTTGAAGTTGAATCAATATTTAAAGGTTCTAGAGTTTTCATACTGTTATGACATTCTGATAAATGGGACAAAAAATATATTAACTTTTTTGGATTTTGTTCGCAATGATTTTTGTTGCACATTTCGATATTTATAAAATCTACAGCAAAAATATATCGCTTCCTAAATACAATTGGATAAAGCTTGTTGTTATCAGAATATCGAAAGTATATGTGTTTTTCCCGCAATCAAAAGTTCTATAAAAATGTTGACTTCAAAACGTCAATGTATGTATAGAATAGGCATTTCATAGTCTATTCCACTTTGGGACCGGATCAATTTTTTGGTAATGAATCCATAACAGTAATTAAAAAATATTGCTTCATAATTTTATAAGAAATTCCCAACAGGTTGACCATGAGCCATATTGGAAATAAATCGTAATTGAAACGTTAAGTTCTTATGAAATTCTGCTTCTTCATAAAATTCCAAAATCTGCTTGAATTTCCATAATATTTTATCTCCTAAGAAGCCAAATTGCGATGTTTAAAAATTATAACCTTTTTGTCCAAAAAGCATTTAAGAAAATTTTTCTTAAAAAAGTATATCAAATTTACACTTTCGTAAGAGTTTCTTTGCGTAAAAAAAATATTAAAAAAACTGAGTCCATGTTAGGAACAGAGGTGCGCACTCACACTACTATACATATGCATTTGCTGCTAACTTTGCTCCAAATGATTAGAGAGAAGCAGCCCTTTTAAAGTGTATGTGTGAATTAAGCAATATTTATAGTTTATTCTCGAGAGAATAAGAAGTCAATACCTCTGGTTAAGAAGGAATTCCCAAAAAGTGGTCCCTAACGGAAATTAAAACATGCTGAATTCTAACGAAATATTGGTTCTAATTTTTTTATAATTAATGTGGAAAAGATTAAAAGTTTGTGTAGCGGGTCCAAATTTAACCACGATTTCTTTCAAATGTCTTAAAGGTCTGCAAGTTCCACTTGCATTCGAATGACTGGAGGTGTTTAAATTTATGACCTTAAGTACTGTCTCCCGTAAACTTAAATTGTCTAAACCTTTAATGTCACTGTGAATAAAATTGCCCTAATTATTCGGAAGTAACAATTTTATGGCTTGATTAGAACTTTATATTATACACTCGATTCCTCTCTATATCGAGTAATAATTCGTTTATAAAAATAACACCAAATTTTCGAATATCATGCAAATATGCGTAATGTTAATTTAACATTTATTTTAAATATTTACAAATTATTTGAATTTTGTATTTAGTATCGCTCTTTTACCAGTTCAATAATGGCTAATTAGTGGTTATTGGGGTAGTGGCACGAGTAAATAAATACTAGTATTGTGTTGCACTTGTTTTCAGAAAAACTAGTAATTTACCTTGTATTGTTTAACTGACTTTTCAATTTATAAACATTTTCACATATTTATCTCCACATTTTTCCGTTGTCTCTAGTTAAACGTTCATTTTTTGGGGTTTTTGGGTGATTTTGTTTTACATTTTTTTTTTCGCTTAAATGATTGTTGTTGTTATTTTGAATTTTTGAACTCAATCATTTATTCTTTAACATTTATTTGCCACAAATAAATGTTAACAACATGTAACAAAAAAATTTTACTATCACATTATTATAGATTTTCGATTTGGTCTGCAAAATAAATTTTGCTTTAATTTAGTTGTTGTACAAAGCTTGTTGTGGGAGGCCGTTTTCAAAGTGAAAAATTTACTAAAGAAAATAAAATAACGTTCAAGGAATCAATAAATTACAAATCAAAAGAAAATTTCTAACAACATGTATTCAGCGTACTTTAGAAAACGGTAACGTTTTGCTAATAAATGCGATTTAGTTCTTTAATGTGTTGTTTTTCGGATTTAAAAGTGTTGGGAATTGTTTTTTTGAAATTGTCTAGTTTTAAGAGAATTTTAGTGAAAGAAATAAATAAGAATGACAAATTATGATGTCGGAGGCAAAATGTCAAGCATTTTACCATGACTTAAAATAATTAATAATCGCTTAACTACAAAATATCTAAATATTTAAAATAAATATTAAATTTCGATCAAAATTTTCACAATTGAAATAAGTTATAAATATTGGTTTCTTTTTGAAATTTGTTATTGTAAATGTTTTTATCAAAAAAAATCGACTAGAATATATATTAAAGGATCTAAGTTATCCTGGCAGAAACATCTTACTTATTGTCCTCTGATCCTGAATTTATTTCAATATGAAATTTCATTATAAACGTCTTCGATTCACAATTGAAATCGGTTTCTTTTTTCGCAGTTATTCTGAAATGTGTTATTGTGAATGTTTTCATTATAGACGTATCTATAAACGTCTTCGATTCACAATTGAAATCGGTTTCTTTTTTCGCAGTTCTTCAGAAATGTGTTATTTTGAATGTTTTCATTATAGAAAATCGACTACAATATGTGTCAAAGGGTCTCAAAAATCCTTCTGATCCTGAATTTATTGAAATACAAAATATTCGCAATTGAAATAATTCTTAAATATCGGTTTCTTTTTTCGTAGTTATTCAGAAATGTGTTATTGTGAATGTTTTAATCATAGAAAATCAACTAGAATATGTGTTGTAGTATCTCAAAGTATCCTATATTACCTGGCAGAAACACCTAACTGATGGTCTTTTAATCCTAAATTTATTGAGAGACAATTTATCGAATTCACTTAGCTGACAAAACGGGAATGTCGAAGTGTCCTCAAAGAATATTGATCTTATTATTCTGAAATAATTAAGAGACTTTGGAATTCCCCGCACTGGCAGAAAACAAATTTCTTATTTTAAAAGGTGATTTTTACAATGAAAATTTTAGGAGGTTTTTCAATCATTCCCTGTAGCTCATTGGAACCTGTCAAAATTTCGCTTGAAAATATATATCTTCAATTTTATCTTTAATACATTATATTAATGCAAATACTCAAATAACATTATGTAAACCCAATGCTATAATTCTTCCTTCAATCGTATTTTCATGTTTTAGTTCGACATCTGTTAGATCTCCTCCAATCGTAATAGCAATGTAGAATTGTTTAAAATTTATTTCAGTCAATATAGTCCTTGAGAAGAATTTTCGATTACTCCTGCTTATTTGATTTTATAGTCTGAATAAATTTTCTCGAGTAAAGCTTGAAGGAATAAGTTCAAGTAGGTCGTTTAGATTACCCAATTCTTTCTTTTAAGAGTTATCTATTAAGTCCAAGCATTAACGCGCAGAGTATTTTTAATTCTTCAGAAGGTCTGAACGTTATTAACATTAAGTTGTGTATATCGATGATTTTTCTCGATAAGATATTTCATCCGGATCCTTGACAGTGATATGAAATGTTCTCAAACATAACGAAGTAAGATTGGCTCAATAGTTTACCAAAGTATGTAAAAATGGTCCCAATACAACCGAACTACAGCACGAAATCTAAAAAACTTCGAATCAGATAACAACTTCCGTTTCTATAGCTTTTCAATTCCCGCTTTATTCTCCTACTTTTGGAGAGTTTTTCCTAAAGGATCGCATCCATAACTACATCAAAAAAGTAGTTAGAGCAAAGCAAAAGTAGTATGCAAGTTGCATAAAACAGTATCGAAGAAATCGTAACATTAAACCCTTAATTATCCTTTGAAAGAGTCAATATATTTCTCATATCAATGTTAGCAGAACAAAAGTCGCAAACTCTTGCTAAAAAATATTTACATATTCAACTTTACCCAACTATTAGAACCGCCATATATTTCCTTGATATTTCCTCCTACTGTTCTACTTTGGATCTAAATTTTTTCTCATTTTACTTGATGGAACAAAATTGGAAGTCACATCCTTTTCAAAGCTGACATAACTTCAGCAAGAGATTACCGATATTGCACGTCTGAAAACCAGATGAAAAATACATGAAATATATACTTCGAATCTCCCAAATCTTCAATTTTCATAGTCAATATTGCCCTTTTCCATATATATTCTGGAGTCAATGACAAAATTCTCTTTATGAAGCCGAAATTTTATAAATGTGTAACAGATGTATGTCTCTCATCAGATTTATAATGAAGATCTCTGCAGTGAGAAAAATTATATATAAAATTAATTTTTATCTTCTAATTTCATTTCAAATCCAAAACGTTTCTGTTTTTCCCCAACAAATTGGTCAAAACAGAAAGAATGAAAAACAAAAGCTAAAAGAAAAGTCAAAATAAAGCGATCATCATTTTTATTATACTCAATGAAATGAAAATTACTTTTATTCCCTAAAAATGAAAATTGTGTTAATTCGAGAGAATTTTACACTACAAAAAAGAAAAAACACAAAATAGAGTGGGAATTGAATAAAAAAGCGCGCGCAGCTTTTTTCTGTTTCAATTTACGCTCTCCAAAAGATCGCTAGTCTAGCAATTTTGCTCTTGTTGAGAGTAAATAAAACAAAAGTGTTGTATTTTTTTATAATTTTGAATGAAAACAATTTCGAAATATCCACTATAAGTTTGAATATACATTTATATGAAATTTCATTTAGTTTTCATTTTTTTTGTTTTCTTGAGTTGGTAAACATAAATACAAATTTTGCATTTTCAGTTGGTAACGGTCGTCATTTGAATTTTCACGCTTAAACTTTTTCGGTCTTCGGTGTTTTTGATTTTTATTTTTTTTTGTGTCTCGAATAAAACTATTAGTAGTGGCGGGTATATAACAAAAAATATCGTTTAGATTTTGATAATAAAATAATAAATAATTTGTCTCCAATTTCTATATACTTTTCGGATGTATGAAATCGTTTATATAAGAAAATTTTTATAAAAAAAGAAAAAGAAAATAATTGATAAAATTTTTTTATATACAAATAAATAAAAAATAATAAATACAACAAAAAAGTTTATCAATTTCTTTTGTTATTTATTGCTATTTTTTCATAGTGTTTTTAGAACGATCGTGAAAAGAAAGAAAACGATCGGTCGAGGATCGTTTAAATCTAAACAAGTGCGGTTATTTGTTTTTTTTTTATTAGGTTACCAATATTTTTTTAAATAATTTCCGTTTATTTTCAATAAAATGTGTTAAACGATCAGTTGGCTGAATTAAATTATAAAAATAATTGAAAATAAAAAAGAGTGTTGGGAATTTTTTTCAAAATTCTGTGAAATTCTTATGGCCTTTTAAAGTTTGTTTTCAAACCAAATAAAATCACATCTAAAAATATCTTTTATGCCACAATATTTAAAAATATCTTCAAGAAGAGTAAAAAATCGATCTGAAAAAATAAAATTTGTGCAAAAATCTCTTCACTCTTCAAAAAGAGTGTAATTCTAATAAAAATTCCAGAGAGTTGAAAATGTGTTAATGTATTTTATTTTTGAAATAGAAGCAAAAAAAAAAAAATAAAGAAAAAATAATATTTGGCAAATGTTGAAATTATAAAAGAAAATCAGAAAAGAAGAAAATAGAAATAAAAACAAAAAAGAATAAAAATAAATAAAAAATTTGTGTATATGACCTCGTCTTTATAATCCATTATATATATATTTTAATTTACATATATGAGCCAACTATTAACATATAAATTACCGTTAAAATTTCTAAAAAGTTATTAAACCCATTAACAAAACAACAACGAAAATTATTTTTTTGTAGCTTTAAAAATAACGTGTCATCTGTCAACAACTCGTTGGCAAGTGGTTCTGCTTTTAAACCAGCCCAATCATTAGAAGGTCTTGGTTTTGCACATTTATCCTCACACGGCAATCAATCGCCTAACGCTCCACCCTCAGCATTTACTTTAACGCGTTCATTTACTCAACCTCTATCAAGTTCTATCCATTCACCACCTCAATCGTCGTCTTCATTTAAGGCTGGTGTACCAGTGCCTGTACCGCGTAAATCACCACCCCGTTCTAATTTACTTAGTTCACAACAAGATAGTTCAATCGCTCATAATTTAACTCTGTCATTTACGGGCGATTCGGGTTTATCGTGTAATAATAGTAATAGTGGTGAACGTTTATTCGAAATGTCTAGTCTTGAACAGGATGTTGATATGGCTGGTGAAAATCAAGAGCCAAAAACTCCTCTAAATAAAGACTCATCCGAATCGTCAGCATCGTCGTCGGGTGTGGTGCGTACGAATAGTGTACGTGCTAGAGCGAATATGTTCCAACAAATGCAAGAGAAGACGAATAATGGCGGCGCGGCTTTGAATCGGGAGGAACGTACATCACCGAAAAGAGGTAAGTTTTAGAAATAAGATTATTATTTAAAAAATCTGAGATTACTCCTTTTTAAAGGAGCAGCATATTTAGGCGGTTTAATTTCTTGAACTTGATCAATAAGGGTGTATCTCTTTGTACAATATTTTTTTTAAAAAATATGGTGTTAAAGATATAAATTAGTACCAGGAAACATTTACTATTGCAATAAATTTGGGCGCTTCTAAAGAGGAATGTTGTTCAAATTTTATTATCAAAGGTATTCAATATCCGCGCCTGATTATTTGTTTATTAATATTATGCTTCAAGATAACAGAATTGATTAACATCTTCTGTTTTACTTGCTCCGATCACAACATACCCTATGTTTCCACTGACAGCGTTACACTTCGAAAATTCGAAGCAAAATCCCAAAACTGTGTTCGGCAAGACATTAATTAGCTGCATAATTAAAATCGTTTAGGCGGTCCCCATACTATCCCTCTGTCATTTTCCAGAGTCTTTGCTAGAATTATAATTTTGGTCTGCTGCTATAGCCAGCGTTACAATTCGTAAGTTTAAAGCTGGATTTTATTCGGAGTATAACGCCAAGAAAGAATCATCAAAGACCCCAAAAAGGTATAAATATTTTTGCATCAAATAAAAATCTGAGTCGATTTTACCATGTCGTGGAAATTAAATCGCTTAGATATAAAGCTGTTTTAAAAATTACCAGAGCTCAATAAAATTTGTCCTTAGAACAATGAGAAAAAGTCTGTGAAGGGAATTTTTGATAGTCCTTCTGGTAGCAGTCTTTCAATGATTTTTTAAAAGTTTTATTTTGCAAAATTTCACTTGCAAACATGACAAAACTACTGATAAATGCTCCCTCGCTATTTCCCATTTTATAACTACTTCTAATCGCATTATTGTGCAAATACCATGATGCACAAATGAGCCCTAAATGACAAAAAAAGTTATAAACTAGAAATGTTCTTGCAACAAATTCAACGAAGCATAAATTTGTTTATTTCTAACATAATTTTTTGTTGCTTCCAAAACATTCTTGTTGTATTTTTTTCGCTAAATTAAAAAAAAACTACAAATAATTAATGACATCAACTAAAAGATACAAAATGTAGTTAAAATAATAAAACAACAAAAAACTGTAGATATAGAAATAAATGTTTATGTTGACGAGTTTGTTTATTTATGAGTTAAATAACCTGAAAAATATGTGTCACCCTTCACATAAGAAACCTGATAATTATTTACAAAAACAATAGCAAAACATAATAAAAATTATAGTAACAAATACAAATTACATACTTACTAAATAATTAATATACACACTAATATAAACATTAAACTTAAGTAATCTTTATTATAATTTTATGAGTGTGTTAAATTTCTTAAAAAAGAATTTCTAAATGTTCTGTAACCGAAATAGTTTAGTTAAAAAAAAAAAAAAAAAAAAAAAAAAAAAATTTAAAGTGGGTATGAAATTACGGTTTGTTTTAGGAAAATAACTGAAAATTTAGGAAGCTAAAAAAAATCTTAAGAATTTTTCATTATTTAACAGTTTGTCAATTTAAAATTTTCATTTGTGCATTTTTCTGTATTCTGTCTTAAAGTAAAATTATTGCTTCCTGACTGTTTAATTTTATAAATCCACTAACTTTTATCTGGTTGCACTTTGCTACACAAAAATTCTCATTAGTCCTAGATCTCTTAGATCTTTATGTTTTGCTCCCCCCGTGTCCTATCCATCAAACGTTTTGTCCACTAAAATAATTCCTTGAGAACTACTACTGGGTCCAAATTCGAGAACCAATATTCTATAATCAATATTTGTTTTGTACGGGGAGTAACCCTCCCCTAGACCTATCGGAACTCTTTATAACTTATGTTACTTTCGGATATATTGGGATCATTCTATGAAAATTGTATAAAGATTGGCACTGCTGTTTTGGACTCTATACATTTACATACATACACATACATCCTATTTTTTATATAAACAGATTTCTTATTGAAATTGTTTCCTTATTTAACCTTGAAACAATTTAAATAAATTTAAAATAAATAAAATATAATTTATTTTTAATTTCATACCTGTTTATGGGCCAAAATAAATTTTCAATAGATAAGAGACTTAACATTTTATTTTTTTTTACCATTTTGTAATCTAATCTAAAATATTATTTTTATAATTTGGGGTCTACAGAAAAAAGTTTGGCAATAACCCTTGTGCTTATTTTTCAATTAAAAACACGTAAAATTTTAATCAATTTAAAATAGTTTTCGAGGGTCTTTGCCTTAAAATATATATTTTTTTTAAATTAAAAAAAATCGATATCTTGTTTTTACTTTAATTTATATAAATAAGAATGATATTATTCTGTCTAGACCTTCGATCATATTGTTTTTCACCTACATAATCATTTTGGAATCTACAAGGAGTATAGTGCCTCAATTAAACCGACAGTTGATTGTTCAGCTTTTATAGTCGATGAATTGATCTTTAACAAAGTTCAATGATTCTACAGTTTCGTATCTATTGTTGCCTCGAACAACGCCATCTATGTATGATGGAATGTTTCGCCTTGAGATGTGTTTAAGTTTTTTAGATATAAAATCAGGTCTTGCTAAGGGGTTTGAGCTTTCCAGTCTTTCACACTTTTGGTACATTCTCTTGCAATGAAACAGCACATGGGCGGCGCAAACGATTTTGAGTTTAAGCCACAACCAGCACCAAATCCCCAAAAAATCTCAACCAGTCCAATTTGACAAGACATAGTAAGTCTTGCCATGTCAGGGGTCACTGATTCTCGTATAACCGGACTTCAAAAACTTTTTACTTACATGCATCTCTCATGCAAATGAGTGTATTACCTCAACCATGTGGTATTCTCTCTGTGTAGTACATCAGTCCTATCTGATTATAAACAACTTTATAGTTGTGACTGATGTAATCGTTATTAAATAAATTTTAGTTTATATAAAAAGTTAACCTAAATTGAAATAAGATTTATAGCAATTACAATTCTAATGTTATAAAAATAATTTTAATTAATTGATGAGATTAGTATTAATCACTTTTTTCTATAAAAAGTTATGTGACAATTGTTTTTATTTATTTATTTATTTTTTAATATGAACATGAGTTGTTTCTAACCACCAGTTTGACCAAATAAATCCACTACAAATTATGTAAACTTTATGAGTAAATCAAACCTTAAAGACCACGAATTATTTTTTTACAGCCATTTTAATTAACGCATAATTTCTTATTGTATTTTAATCCCCTCCATCATCTCATACTACAGTGGGGCAAAATCGTTTTTTTTTTATTGTAACTCTTGATCGGCTCCAGAGATTTGCATTGGGCTGAGTTATAGGTGTATGCAAAGTCACAAATTAAACTTGTAATATTTTTTGATAACTTCTCCGCATATTTTTGTGAGCTGGTCCCTGCCGAATTCGAAAGTGGACATATCGGGCTTAAAAAATTAAAACGACCTCTTTCAATGATTTTTATGAGTAGATTTGCTAGACAAAATCTGCTAGATCTATAGGTAGTTTATATCTTTTAGTTTAAAGGAGCTGGTCCGCCGAATACGAAATTGGACATCTGGGGTCTAAAAAAAATATTTAAAATTATGTAGATTTATTTTTTTAATTTTTAAAAGTGGATTTTAGACAAAATCTGTTTACAGATTATAGATCTATTATAGTTTGAGAGATATTTCTTCTTTTTGGACTACGTTTCTTGATTAAAATGAAATTCGAAAAATAAACTTGTCGATAAAAATAAAGTGATATTTTCAAAAATATGTCTTCAAAATATTCAGAAAATAAGTTCATTTTTCTAAAAAAACCTCTTAAATTTAAAATTTTAATGAAGAGTTTCCTTTTAATTAAAATTCTTGATTGAATAAAATTATTCTTTATTACTTTTTTCAGTACCGCGTCGTTTATCACCTTCTCCTGCTGTTAATACGGATGAACCGAAAACACCAAATAATCCACCTGTTAATCCAGATGATGAAATCGGTGAGTTAATTAAAAAATTTGCATTATCATTATGTTTTCTACTAAACATCTTAATAACTCTTTTGTTTAAGAATTTGAACTAATTTTTAATTTAAGTTTTTTTTTTTATTTTTCATGGACGCCAAAAGTGTTTTAATTTTAAGTTTTTCTTTTTTGCTCATTGAATGCAATTTTTGTTGTCGTTGTTGTTTGTTTGTTTTGCAAATTTGTTAAATTTATTTTTATTAAATATATATAATTTCTTTCTTATAAATAACAAATAATATAATTTACTAATAAACCAACAGAAAATAGAGAAAAAAAGCCATAATTCAGGAAAAAATTTTTAAATATTTACAAATTTTTTCATTGGCCTACAATAAACGCGTTAATTTCAAAATAATGTTACATATACACATATAAATATTTATCTAAGAGTTATTACGTCTGAAATTTGTGGTAATAAGTATTTTTTTACATTACACAGTGGTTCCAAATCGATTGTTTTTGGCTATAATTCTGTAACTTTTGAATCCTTAAAAGTACCTTAATGAAATTTTACATAGTCAGAGTGGTGGTGTTTTTGAGTACATTTTGGAGAACACAAGCCCATATATGGTTAGAGGCGTAGTCAGCGATCGTTTAAAGTTGACTACGCCGGGTATGTTGATTTTTTTTAAAAATTCGCCAAAAACTCATTTATGAACTAAGAGAAAAGAAATTTTGCATTTAGATAGTCCTTACAAATGTTTATAAAAACTACACTAAATGTTTGGGTTATCTCTTATAGTTTAGGAGATATTTAAAACGAAATAAAAGTTTAACACAATTTCAGCCCTGTGGTGTATTTTTAGTTTTTTTTTTTTTTTAATATAGCGAACTTACTTTAGGTCCTACTTTTTTAATATGTGCCAGATTCCCTATAAAATTCTGTAAAACATTGGTGAAATAACTGTATAAATATATGCATCTACTAAAAAGTTATTTTAATCTGAAGTTGAAAAAAGGTGGCAACATTTATTTTCTTATAAAAACATTTTTTGTTCTTTGTTATATAATTTTTTATTGTTTTATATTAAATCTTAATGAGAATGCATGTAAATTAAATTCGAATGCCATTGGGACAAAGACATGCCCACGAGTCCTATCCAAACTTGAAAATTTTTGGAAATCAAATTTTTCTTGTTATTTTATTAAGTTCCTAAATCGCAAAGCTCTAATTATTTTTTTATTATCCTTAATATATACCTACATATGTAAGGTAAACACACAAAAAGTATTTTCTGCCGGACGGCTCTTGTAATGACAAGGCGATCATTTAAGTGAAATAAATCAAATTTTTAAACATGATTTATAAGTATAAAAATTTTGGGCATTTCCGAATGGAAAAGTGGGAATCTTTTTTAATCCCTGAATCATGAATAAATTAATATACACTGTGTGGAAATTTGAATTAAATATTGTTATTCTTTTGAATTTTATCAAGGTTTAAACATGAATTTTGAAGTAGTTCTTACATTTTTGACATCAAACGTTGTTCCATATTTTTTTCTTAAAAATTATAAATCCGCAAGTTCTGATATTTTCATAGATACCAAATACTTGAGATAAAAGTTTATGTCTTGAGTGGAAATCTAACATAAACTAGGTTTCCACTAGTAAAATACATTCTGACGTTGTGAAATTTCAGTAAGATATCTCTAGAGGTTAAAAGTTAAAGAAATTAAAAAAAAAATGATTTGGACACACTGTGCTTTATTATAACACTTTTTATACTTTTCCATTTCTTTATTTCTTTTCATATAATTTTTTCTCTTATTTTATAATAAAATTTATTTCATTTCATTTCATTTTAATTTCATTATTTTTTATTATTTGTTATTATTGTTTTTGTTGTTTATAATTTCATAATTAACTTATTTTGGAATGCATTTTGTTTTTATTTAATTTAATTTCTTGATTTTGTTTTAATTTTTAATTTAAATATAAATAATACTTTTATGTTGCGCATGCGCTTTTTGTTGTTATAATTTTATGCATTTTTTAAGTTTTTTTTTTTCTTTTTATTTATTTTTTTATTTTTCGCTTGTCCGATATAAAAAAACTATATATTATTTCCATAAATGTTTGGTTTACGATTTTTGTTTAACCATCAGTGAAATTAAACAAAAATTTGTTTGAATTTATTACATAATTTTGGGGAAATAAACAGAAATATGTTTATTATTTTTTGCGTTAATTCTCTAAACATCTATTTCTTATGATCAAATGGTTCGCATAATTTTTTTAATGGAAATTAATTACATAAATTATGATAATTTATAATGGAAGATAATTAAAAATTTTAATTATTATGAGATTTAGAGAAATAATTATTATTTAGAATTATATAGATCTATAAGGAATAACGGAAATGATTCCATATTATAACTGACATAAACAAATCGGGAACTTAAATATTAAACAACTTAACACACATATCATTTGGTACAAGATTTTCATAACTCAAAAATTGCAAATCTGACACCAACAGTTCACAATAACTAAAATCTTGTTGTTAGTAAAAAATCGTTATAAAGGAATATTAATTATGGACTGAGATCGAAAAATTCTTATCATTATCGTTTTTCATTGAGACTTTAAACCCAAGTATTATTTGTTTTGAACTTGACAGAAAACTTGGTTCAGCTATAAGGAATGTTTCACATGAACAGGGTCAAAAACAGTAACAATTTCCCCAAAAGTTCTTGATATGAGAAGAAACATGCAGTAATGGCAAAAAATCCAATCTTTTGTTACAACGAGCTCTATAAATACCGAAGCTTGTCTTTATAATGCGACCACTTATTTAAGAAATGGACTATGAAAATGTTATTCTGAAATTCATGATTTATAATCTATACATATAAAATAGTATGTATGTATGTATGTATGTATGTATGTATGTATGTATGTATGTATGTATGTATGTATGTATGTTTGTATGTATGTAATGTATGGACTCTATACCTTCTGGATCAATTTTTATGAAAATTTCCCAGAATGACCCCAATATACCCGCAAGTAAGATTGGGTAATAAAAATTCCGTTAGAACTAGGGGGAGGGGTACCGCGCATATAAAGTTAATATTAATTATCTAATATCTAAAGAATTATAACAACGAGAGTTCTCAAATTTGGTCTCAACAACTTCCTCAAGGAACTGTTTTACAAGACAATAGGTAGGACGGAAAAGACCAAGGAGAGGGGTACCGCCAATACAAAGCAAATATTGATTATTGAATACCTAAAGAAATATAACAGCGAGAGTTCTCAAATTTGGTACCAATAACTCAATGAAGAGTTTTAACGGATAAAACGTAGGACGCATAGGACCAGTACAAAACAAATTTTATGATGATTATCTAATATCTAAAGAACTGTAATAGGGAGAGTTCACAAATTTAGCCATAGCTACTTTCTTAAGGCACTGTTTCATTGGAGAGAACGTTGAATGGATAGGACCAGGAGGAAGGGGAAGAGTACCCCCATACCCATAATATTGGCTATCGAACCCCAAACAAAGCGAGTTTAAATTACTAATAATCTATTTAAATTGTATGTTATACAAATCTAATATTTGCTTAGGGTCAGCGTCGCCCATAACATTTTTTGGCGAAACAAAATTTGACGGTTCTGCTAGTTTTATATGAAATATTTTTTAAACACATTTTTCAACCCTCAATTATTTTACAATTGAGCCACGTATAAGTAAATGCCAACTTCAATAAGATTTTTATCATTCATTAAAAAGAAAAAAATGCTTAAAAAAATTATCACCACAAAAGCGAAACAATACAAAAACAAAACAAAAATAATAATAAAATATCTGGAAAAATATTAAACAAAAAAAAACAGAAATGAAATCAAACCCAGAAAAGTTAATTTCCTTGTGCCACGATAAATAAAATAATAATCAGTCGGTTTTCAACTGCAAGTGCAACATGAATTTCAAAAAAAAAATTCTAAATTTTAAGATTATTTGTAAATTTGACGTCAAACAAACAAGATAAAAGTTTTCAAAATAAAAAAAAATACAAAAAAAAAACTAAATTTTCAAATTCCAAAAGAACAAGCAAACAACAACGTATTTTTCTTAAAAAAGCAAAGCAACAACAACAAAAACAAAAAAACTTGAAATGAAAACACGTGAGTCTTGAAAAAGTGTTTTATTTCATGAAATCCTACTTAAGACTTTATGTGTTTTTCTTTCTATTTTCATTTACAAAAATAAAAACAACAAAAAATGATGGTCCCTTTAGAACCCTCATCCTTGCCAGTATCGGAACGTTTAAGATTTTTCAGCAGCCTAAGTGAAGTGGGTAAACGTAATTCGTGTTCTTTTACACGCAGCCCACCATTTAATTCCATCGAACGCAGTTCAAGTGTAAGTTCCTATCACTACTATATGGCAACAACACCACGCAGTAGTACCAGCCTAAGCAGTGCCAGTGTTACACCGACACCCATGGAATGTCCCTTGCCCATATTCATAGAATCACCCACGATATTGAGAAAGAATAGTACAACCTCAACCGGGACCCAAGAGAATGAAACTTCAAATGTTGACACAGCACATGATTTGACAGATTCACGTTTTGCCATCAAACCGGATATTGTAAAAACTTCACCATTTTTACAGGCCACCAAACAGGCCCCACCCATTCCAGGTCATGTGACAGAAACAGAAACCACACCAACTTCCACATTAACGCCCACCATGAAACGTATTAAATTGAAGACTATAGGAAAACTAATGTTACCTTCAACATTCCTCAATAATGATCGTAATAATAACAATTCCAAAGAGTCCTCAGCCACAAACCATAAGGAATCGTCATCAGAAAGTAATGGTGAGAATGAGCATTCTGGGCCTCCTAAGAAAATAGGCAAAATCAAGTCTCCCTTCATAGAGAATTGTAATCAAAAGCAGCAAAAACAGATGCAAGTCAACAGCAAGTGCATGAAATTTGATTACAATAATAAAACTCAAAATTCTCTAACGGCTTTAACATCTTTGGAGAACAGTAATGATCATCATTCCATGGATTTAAGCACCTTAACAAATGGTATGAGTAATGGCTGCAGTGTGGGACAGCGAAAATATCAAAATATTTCTTTACAAATAAATGGTCATCATCATCATAGTGAAGATTTTAGTACAGATTCGGGTAAAGAAAATGTAGACACTTCTCTGCAAGAGCAAACTACACCAGTGGTGGAAATACGTAGAAAATTTACCCGTAAAGCAAATACATCACAATCCTTTAATACCAGCACAGGAAGTGGCATTACACGATCCCTAACACCCCGATCAGCTTCATTAAATGGACCTCATTCATCACCACAGGTGGATGATAAATATGCAAAATATTTTGGTGTTAACAGCTCAACGAATAAGTCCACAAAATCTAATCAAGCAGCACCACCTTTGCCCAAACAACCACCACCACCAACTTCTAGCAGCACAACAGCATCATTGCCACCGCCATTGACACAAGATCAATTTGGCCAAAATACAGAAATCAGAAATCAACAACCCCAGGTTATGGCCATCAATCGCAATGTACGCTTATGGAATTCCTCCGCCAGAGGTATAAAACGTATGGCTGCCGTTATTAATAAATTTGAAGACATCATTGTTACCGAAAAGGAATTAAAATTGGCCTCAAAAGAATTTGATAATTTGTTACACAACGATTCCATATTGAAACATTCCTCAAAAGAAATCGAAAAAATCTTTTCGAGTATAGTGTGATCATGAGCAGCATTTAATGGCTGAAATCTAAAGGGATGAAATTGAAAGGTTCCCTAAGTAATGTATGATTTTATTTCTGCATTTAATTTTGTTTTCTCTAAATCTTTAAGTTCGGATTTAAATGTCTTCTTAAGAATGAGTCCAAAAATGTGTGTTTGTGTGTGATTGTGTATATTTTAAACAGTCGAAAATTTGTTTGATTTTATATTTATTTTTAAGAATGAATATTATTTTTTATGTTTATTATGTTTTTTTCTTTAATCCCAGTCCAGGGAATTTAATGATCTGTAGCCGGTTTTAGAAATAATTTTAGTTGTTTTTTTTTAATTAAAACTCTCTTTTATAAAAACAATTGTGAAAAATGTGAATTTTTTACTGCGGGAGATTTCCTTGGAAAAGCACTGATCTTCCAGGAAAATAGAGTTTGAATAAAATTTCGATATAAAAAAGGTTTTATCTTCTTCCTTGGATTGTATCATTGAAGAGATTTTAGTTTACTTGCGCGCGTTTAAGGATCAGATCCTTAACCAAGAAGACTCTATTTATCTGATTTGGAAACCCGAAGAATTCTAACCGTTTTATTGCCGCCACCATTTAAATTTAAAACTTTTCTCAGTCCTTTACTTTTAAAATTATTTAAATCAAACTTTCTATCTGTTATAAAATTTCGGTGACAAACTTTAGTATTTTTCTAGGGATTTAAGGAATTCGAAGGCTTAATTTCAGGATTTCTTAACTTTAGCTCTGAAATTCGACTGTGATGAAAATATATCTGTTTTAGGAATTAAATTTATTTTAAAGGAGGGACATTTTGGTTTTTAGTTTTTTAATTATCTTTTTTTCAAAATTTATCTAAAGCTTTTCTTTTAAATAAGAAAACGAATTTAGTTTAAACAAAAACTTTTTTTATAAAATTTTCTAAAAAAATATTGTGTTAAAATAGAATAATATTAGAAAAAGCTTAAAATAATTATAATTTATTTGAGCTTAAAATCAGTCATTTTTCTGTGACTTTGAAAGAGCTTAAAATTCAAAAACTCTTTAAGGTTCTTACAGATTCAAAAGAGTATTTAATGAAATAAAATATGACAGTTTTAAAATCGCTAAAATATAAAAAAGAACAAAGCTTGTAACTATCTAACAGCTATAAGTTTTAAAGAAGCTTAAAATGATAATAAAATTTCGCTGGTTTAAAAAATTCAAAATGGGTATTTCTGTGTATTTAAAACAGCTTTAAAAGCTTTAAAAAAAGCTCAACGTTATGTAAAATCTGAGTTTTTAAACCGTTGTATTATAACAGAGCATAAAAGCCTATAAAGATCTAAAAGCTTTAAGTTTGTAAACAGTTTGAAATTTTCAAAACATGACATTGTTATTGTATTAGAGCTTAAAGTTTTAAAGAAACTTAAGTTTGTAAAGTTTAAGCATTTTAAAGTTCAAAATATAATTAATTATGAAAGTTCTTAAACATCATGTTCTTAAAATAAAGCTTTAAGTTGGTAAAAGCACTTTGAAATATTTTAATTTAAAGTTTTTTTTTTTAATTTTGTTTATTAAATATTTGTACAAACTTTTCAAAGTCTCAAGATTTTAAATAGCTTAAAGTGTTTGAAATTCTTAAAATCTCGAAAGTCTATTGATTAATGGTGATTTAATAAAGCTTAAATACTTTATTATTTTTGAATTAATTTGAGAATTTAAATTAAGAAAAGCTTTCCATTACAAGATGCATCCATAAAAGCTTTCATATGATATCGTTGAAGTATAAGATGTAACAATAATTTTTTTTTTAATTGAAACTATTTTTTTGAAGCTTCAAAAGCTTTGAAACTATAAATTCAAGTTTTTAAATTATTAAATTTTTGAATTCAAATATAAATTTTTTATAAGAAAATTTTCAATTCCAATTGAGATGCTGTGAAATAGAATGAACCCAAGTTCTCTTTTGTATTGTTTATAAATACTTTACCAAAGCTTCAATTAAATATGTGACCTTTTAAGCTTTTAATATTTAAATTAAACTTATTTTTTGATTAAAGTTCTTGATTATGAACAAAAGCTTAAAGCTTTTGAAAATAATTATTCTATATAACACATATTTTATTTGATGAAAAATATTTTTTTAGCTCTTTAAAACTATTTCTTCTAAAATTTTATTTTTCAATATCTTTTATCATTTATTTATTTGTTCTTTTGTTATTTATTTTATTTTATTTTCATAAAAATCTTTTATTTTTATTTTTGAAAAAAATCTTTATTTAAAAAACTTTTAAGAAGACATTTTTTTTAACTTTTCCTTAGAAATGAAATTTTATGCATTACAGAACTGTGTTTTCCTTTTTATTTAAATCCTTTTCATCCTTGGCGACATTCCTTAAAAAATGAAAAGAGATTTCAATGAAATGAAATCATTTCATACATCTTAAGCTTAAAAGCTTTAAAGATTTGTTTAAATAAAAAATATGACTTAATATAAATTTATAAGAAAATAAACATTAAAAAGTTTAAATTTATTAAGTTGTGTTATTAATTAAATCAGGTGCTGTTAAATAAAATTAATAATTCTAGAAAAATATGTTAAGCAATTTTATTAAATTTAAGAAAAAAATAAAAAAAATCAGTTTGTTATTAAAAAGAAAAGTTTGTTCAAATCTAAATATTTTCAAAAACTTTTATTTAAATGCCAATTTTAATAAAATTATAAAATAAAAAATGAATTTAATTCAAAAGTTTTTCCGTTTAGCTCAATTTAAAACAAAAACGAAAATTTATTTTATATAAAAAATTTATCATGCCAAAACCCTTGAAAAAATATAAAACGAAAATGGGTCTAAAATAAATAAAAAATTATTAAAAAACATTTAATTAATTTAATTTTAAGAATAAAATACAATGCTGAAACTAATATTATTTCGAAATTAAAAAAGCATATTCGGCTATGTCGAATCTTCAATACCCTCTACCACAAATGTGTGTGAAGTAAATACATATACTCTCCCAGATATATAAAAGTTGTTTTTATTAAAAATAATACAGAAACACTTAATGAGTCACAAAATTAGTTATATTTTTGACTATAACTCTATTTCTACTGAATCGATATTTATATTTTTGAAAAGGTAATGAAGCATATTTGACAATTTTGCGAAATATCTTCGCTTGAACTAAGAGGTTGTCTTGGTCTATATTTTTTAATATACTGGACCGATTTTGGTGGTTTGAAATAGGAAACAAACATTCAGGTCAAATTTCATTGAGCTCTGTCAATTATTGTGGATGCTAAAGTACCAACAACAGACAGACAGATGATCAGACGGACATAGCATACGGATTTTTATCTGATACAAGAATATATATACATTATTGGGTCTGAGATGTTTCCTTCTTAGCGTTACACAAGGAATGACTCACCACTTGTGATGGTGGAGGGTATAAAAATTAAACGAAAACGATAAAAGTAAATAATAATAAAACGATTTTCCTTTTATTTTTTTAACAAAAAAAATCCTTAATAAAAATATTAAACAAAACTTCCACAATTCTTGCTTTAATTTGTTAATAAAAAAAGAGATAATAATTAAAAGAAAACTGTTGAATTTTAATTAATTTTGATTGCCTTAAATATTGTATATTTTTTAATTGTAATTATTAATATTTAATTATTTATTAATTAACTTTCTTAAAAAAGCTCTCTTATTTTTTCTTGTTTATTATTAAAAAATAAAAATTTTCTCTTTTATTAATTAATTTAATTTATTATTATTCTTAAACAAAAATTCTTAATGGTTTTTTATTAAAAAAAAGAAAAGTTAAAAATTTATATATTATACATATTTATATATATAAAAATGTTGCCCACGTGCTTAATTTTTATTCCTTAATTTTACATTAAAAAAATCATTTAAATTTAGTTCATTCGAAACAGAAAGAAAATATTATATGTGTTATTAATAAATTATATATTTAAAATTATATTATACAAAAAAACAATCTATATATAAAAATAAATATCATTTTTTTGCGAAAAATATTAAAAATTATTTTTAAATTGTTTTATTATCAAAATACTATTAAAGTATGAGAAAAACATGTTAATGAAAGAAAATATTTATTTTTATAAATTTCAATATTTTAATAATAATTAGAATTTTTTATTTTGTTATTTAATTACCATATAAATGTACTATATATTATGGAAAATCAAGGTCCAATTGTATATTCGACTTATAATAGTTTTACCTTATAATTATAAACAAATTTTAATTTCTGAGACGAACGGTTTGACCCAGAATCACTTTCTGACTCGATTTAACGATATCCGGCTGTAACCAAAGTTAAGGAGTTTAAAACTAAAAAACCAACAAACGGTTAAAAATTTATGCAACATTATTTAAAGACATTTTGAAAATTCTTTGTACTTAAGGAGTATTCGATCTCACTCATTAAATGTTTACCATTTAGAATATCTAAACTTCACTCTTCTCTCTTGTCTTAAATTCAGTTTTGTGCAGTGATGATTTGAAAGGAACATTTGAGCCTCATAAATAAGGAAAAGGCACTTTTTTAGTCAAATGGAGGGATGCCTTGTGTTTAGATAAATTGATCTTTCTTCAATTCAATTTGTCAATTTGTTTTCAGTGTTATTAAACGGTACCGGGAGAACTTGAACGTTGATAGAAAACCATAAAAGAGAAAGCATTTTCAAAAGAGCTTCCAACACATCTGATAGGAAAGCAGCCTGGATAACTCAATGCTCGGACTATTTGGTACGAAAAGTTAAAGTTAATACAGGTTTAAAAACATATATGGTGCAAAAAGTTCCTGACAGAAACGCTGATAAAGACTTAAAAGCCAAAAAACGAAGCTCAGAAATTTAAGTCGTTTTCTAATGAAAAATTTCTCGTTGTATGTTGGACGACGAAACATATGTTCTGGAAGATCTATAAATACCGAAATTCAGATTGAGGAATGTTTTCAAAATGTGTCCAAAAATTTTTTGGCTTGGTATCCCGTCACTATGGTAAACAAGCCCTTGAATGGTACAAGAACAATAATGTGGAATTTGTACAAAGAATGGAAAATCCTTTTAAACTGTCCGGAGCTAAGGCCAGTGTAGAGATATTGGGTTCTTGGGTTGAACTTATTGACAAAAAAGCACTATAACAATCAAAGTCTTCCCAAATTGGCTTTATCTAATAAAGTCATGCTTTCGCTTTGGACATTATATGAAAAATTTTACTTGCTATGTATCTCAACAGTTTCTTCATTAAATTTAAATCCAAACTGCAGACCCACCAGTCCAAGAGAGATATGCTGTGTTCGTTTAACCATGATTAAAACTGGTTTGAAACCGCAGCATCTTCATCCATTTTTTCATCCTTAAAAAGAGAAGAGCATCTCTAATCATCATTTATTCGTTATAAATTCTGCTATTCATTTTCGTTGTAACAAAACAAATTTTAGGTTCATCGTGTCAGTATGAGTCAGGACCGGCTTAATAAATTAATTTTTTTTAGAGAAAATTATATTTCTCCATTCGTCTGTCCATTTTAGTTTTTTTTGTGCAAATTTTGGACGATTTTCTTTATGGTGTTTTTGAGTATTTAAGCTTCCTTGTTTTTATGTATTCATCACTTCGTAAAATGTGAGCAACGTGGAAGTCTCAGAAAGATTTAACGTGTTTTTATTTGTTACGGGTTGCTTTTCCTGCTTTCTAATATTAATTTATCTTTTTCTTAATTTGTATTTCCTTAAGAAGGTTTCCGAACACCATAATTCTGTTCTCTCTTAAAGAAATTGTACACCTCAACAACCAAGTTCTTTATAGGAATTAAAAATTAAAAAGGATATTTTCTTGATCGGTCTGAAAAGTTTAAACATTATGAAAATCTCTTAAAAATTGTTAAGTTACCTCCCATTTTTTTATGAGAACAACAAGGACAAATGCGTTTATAAGAATATGCAACAGTGTATAGCAAAATGGTTTTTAAATGATGTTCTAAGTGATTCGAAATAAAAAACCTCCGTTATAAATTAATGATGATGTCTGGGTTACATATTCCAGGGTTAATAATACTAAATTCAAACATTTAAAATTTTAATTTTTATATTTTTTTATAATTTTAATTTATCTTCTTTTGCCAGCACGTTAATGATATCGCATGTTTGCATATAAATTCATTTTAACTGAACAATTCAATATAATTTTTAAGCAAAAACTAATCCATTAATCTGAAAAAACATGCCCTAACTCTTTTTAATCCCCTCTAAAGCTGAGCATGAGGATTTCTAAATTAATACTAAAACTCCAGGTGAGTAAAAAATTGGCTTTCCTACCAAGAAACCTTATTGACGTTTAAATAATTTTTAAACAAATTAATAATTCTCCTTTCTTTCTATGCTCCTTTGTAGCGTCATCATCCACCTCGAAACAAACACTTGATGCGCCACGCGGTATATTAAAATCAAAATCGGGTGGTATCGGTATCGGTTTTATGCCCATGGACTTAAGTAATGAATTGAAAAATCGTCTTAAAAGTTCACAACATGCTACCGTTTCAAATCTTAGTAAATCGGCCACTGCATCTGCTGTACCATCCACAACGAGCACAGCACAACACGATGATGCTGTGAGTTTAGTGCGTAATCTATCGAATCTAGGTAAACCACCAGCACAATTACGGGATCCATTAAAAATGGAACCTGATATTGCTTCAGCCTCAGAGGGTGAAAGTTCTGGTGGTCGTGAAATATCGGAGATTATTAAAAATAGTGCTGTAGCACGTCGGCGTAAATTTAATGAAGGGTGAGTTTTGTTTTACAAACACGCAAAAAAAAAAATCGAAAATTTTGGATACGAATGAAAAACACAAAAGAAAACACACAAAATAATTAGTTATTAATATAAATGAAACAAATAATAAATAATTAATTAATCTAAAATAAATTAAATGTATTTTTTGATATAAATGTATGTTGTTTCCCCTCTCCCCCTTTTTTTTTGTAATTTGTTCATGATTTTAATTAAAATTAATTAAATTAATGATATTAACTAACTAATTAATTAATTAATTAATTGATGAATGTGTGATTTTGTATTTGTATAAAAAAACAAATAAGATAAATAATTTAAATTTTAGATAGTTTTACTAACTTAATTAAAAGAATGTTCTAAATTTTGTTTGTAATTTTGAGCTTTTGTGCCCCCTTTCCCCCATTTTGTACTTTACACTTGTGTACTAATAAATCTAGAAATCTAATCTTATGCAAAAATATTGAAAATATTTAATTGAAATAAAATAAAATAAATGTTTTGAAATTGAAAATGGAATTAGATTGATTTAAAGTGCAAATAATTAAATAATTGAAAATTTAATTGAAAATTTTGAGCATGAAAATTTGAATATTGAAATTAGTGTATTCAAAAACCGAAACAGGAAACCGGTTAAGCGTTTTTTTTTTTTGCATTTCAGAAAACCGACTGGTTTTGAATAATTTCTATTTTCGAATTATTCGACATGTCGGTTTTTTACAGTCGGTTAACCGATTTTCAATGGAAGTCAGTTATAAACCTTTCACTATTATATTCAGCTTCATTTTTGTATATTCCGCCTTGACATTAGAATATAAAAAAATTTTATTCCGTGTTTTACACGAGCAAAGTATTGTATGCATTCTTAGACATCATATTAAGAATCGGTTTTGCTATGTCCGTCAATAAAAATTATAAAATAAGATTCTGCAAATTTTTTATTCAGCAATATAAAGAGATCTTTAATTTCGACATATTCAGAAATCGAAAAAAAGTTTCTGTAAAGTAAAAGTTTCTAATTTCGGGCATTTACAGTTTAAGAATAATTTGATAAATTTTGTTACAAATTGTTATTTTGACAAAGAACCATTATTTTCACTTCATTTGACATAAACGTCATTACACGATATATGTTTTTATTGGTTAAACTCAAGATTTTTAATAAATAATAATTTTTTTCCGTCCGGTTAGTCAGTTTTTTTAACATAAAACCGTATTCGAAATCTTTTTTTTTTTCGAATATTTTGAAAACCGGTTTTCTGAAAATGTCGATTTTTTAAATACACTAATTTGAATTAACGAATAAAACAATCTTCAATTGCATATTAAATCTTAGAAGCCTGAATTTTTTATATCGAATGATTAATTTCAAATATGTGATTGATATTAAAAAAATATGTATAAAAATATCTCTAAAAGGGTGTTCAAAATAGTTTTCAAAGATCTAAAATTTTTCTAGTCTAGTAAATTTAAATAATAATATTTTAATCTTGAGTTTGTGGACTAATATAAATTATTAATTAGATATACAATTTTTATCTCATCAAATATTTACCATTTAGAATAGTCTAAAATTCACTCTTAAGTCTAATCTAAAATTTTAAGTTTTTGTAGTCTGAAAGTTCATTTTTTTGTCTGGTATATCTTCTAGTTTAATTTTAGACCAACTAGAAGTTTAGTCTTTAGAATTGTCAATTTAATATTCATGCTCATCTAAATCTTAGTTTTCAAAAAAGTCTTTAATTTCGTTTTTGGTTCAATTTATAATTTTGGCTTTAGACGGATTAGTTTTTTAAACTCATCTTAAAACTTAAATCAAAGCATAACTGGCCTTAAATTCATTAAAAAGTTTAGTTATTGTGTTCTTGATTTCCAACTATCGTTTACGGGAAAAATATAGGACGGACAGGACAAGGGGGAGAGGTGTTCCCCACATAAAGCAAACATAGATAATTGAATATCTAAAGTAACAACTTCACTGAGGAATATATTGGGTAGATAGGATCAAGGGAAGTGGTATCCGAATGCAAAGCAAATATAAATTTAGGAAAACCTCAGGAATTATTGCAGTCTTAAAATTTCTATATGTTTATATAGGGCAGATGGAATTGGGGGAGAGGTAGCTCCTAAAAAAACAAATATTTGCTATCAAAATTCTAAGGAACAATTTTGGTGCAAACATGCTGCTAAGAGTTAGCTTCACTAGTAAAAATATAGGACGGATAGGATCAGTGAGAAAGATTGCACCCCCCCCCCCAATACAAAGCCAAATTTAATTTTCGTATAACTAAAAAACTATTACAGCGATAACTCTATAATTTAGTCCCAATCATTACATCAAGAAATTGTTTAACTGGACAATATATAGGACGGATAATATCAGGTGGAGTAGTAGGACCCATATAATGCACAAATTAATTATCGATTTCCTGTTGAACTATTTGAGCGGGATATAAACAATTTAATCCCTATATTTCAATAATCGAATTGGACAAATCCCTTTTCCTTCGTTATCCACTATGCAACAAGAATATTTTCGTAGAAATTTTGATTCCAATTCCCGTGCTTTGTTTTGGATTTTTGGGCAGGAAAATTTTTGAGGCTTGTGTATTTTTAAACCCAGATTATTTTTAACTTTTCGTACCAAATAGTCCGAGCATTGGGATAGCCGTGCTGCTTTCCTACCAAATGTGTTGGGAGCTCTTTTAAAATTGCGTTTTATTTTTTGGCTTTAAAACCAGGTTTTTTATCAAGAGACAAGGGACAAAGATTTTCAGGTCTGAGAGTGGCAGGTTTAGACAGCACTGCAATGGGCGATAGAGGGGATCTCCAGGCACGCATACGATAACTTGAAATCGCGAAATTTGTAAAGATCTAAAGGGTTTTGAACATTCCTAAACAGGCTCTGTTCTTATATACGAATATACTTTCTTACATGCCTCTAAAAAGAATGCAATTGTGTTAAATTAAAGTTAGAAAGATTCCTCTGATGTCTATTTAGAAGGATTATCCTACTATGAATTTTATTATGTTCTTAAACTGAAAGGATCTTCGTTTCCTGATGTCAATGGTGAATTAAGTAACATGAATTTTAAATTTGTTATATTTGTTCTTAAATCTTAGTGTTGATCAATCTAGTACTTTAATAAGTATAAAATGTTGATGGTCAGAATAAAATTTAGCTTGGAATACGTAACACATGGTAAAGTTTATGTTTGATATTCTAGTGAATTTGATTATCTGGGAAAAAGGAGAACTGATTTCTTGTTTTAATAAGCTGAACACCCTTTTTATTAAGAATATAAAAAAATCTAATTTGTAGTTAGTCCTACTATAATTACACTAAATCTTAAGTAACAAAAAAAACAAAAAACAAATCAATTGTCATATTAAAAATAAATATTAAAGTAGAATAAAAAAATAATAATTAAAAAAAAATAAAACATTTTCCAAAGACTGGTCTTGATATACACTTTATTAATTTTAATAATTTTGTAGTTATTAACAAAAAACAAAAACAACAATTACAAAAACTATTTTTTTAATAATTGCACTTAATTTTTAACAAAGAAATCTAATTTTTTTAATAACAAATTATTAAAATTTTCAAAAGGAAAACAAAATTAGCACTTAAATGTAAAAAAGAAAAAAAAACAATTTAATGAAACCAAAACAAATGCAATAATTATTAATTGTATTAATATTTTGCACAAAACACATAAAAACAACAAAAACTTTCAAAATTTTTTGAATTTCTTAAATCTCATCATCCAGCTAAAACTTATGAAATTATATAATAAATTAATTTTATTATTTTTTTTTGAAAATCCCCGTCCCAAAATTAAATAAATTGAAATTACAAACAAAAATCAAACAAAATTCAAGCAGCTTTTTTTATGCAAAACTGAAAAATCAACCTCCTCCGACAACTGCACAACATTTTTGGCCACACAAACAAAATTCTTCCTATTCGAACGCTTCTTATTATGTGCAACAGCAGATACAAAAGCAACAACAATTACAACAAAAATATCTTTATAAATAAAATACAAAACTGAAATTGTAAAATTTGAAAAAAAATTAATTATTAGCGATAAATTGTTTTTTTATAAAAAAATCTATAAAAAAAACTCTTAAATAAATTTACATTTTAAGCTTTTTTCATTACTCTTTCTGTTAATTAAACTCATTTAAATAATAAAGAGACATACAAAAACATTTAAAATAATTATTAAATAACTAATTTAATTCTAAAAATAAACAAACTATTTTTTTAAATAAATCATTAAATATTAATTAAATGTATTTTTTGGTAAATTTATGAAAATATTAAACAAGAAATAAATGTAAAAATTTTTCTCCTTTATTATTTTTTTATTTGTTTAAAAAAATTCTATTTGATTTTTGATATAAATAAAAAAATCTAAAATTATATAAAAATATGTGTTTTATTAAAAAAATGTGTAAATAAAACTTTTTAAATAACCTTTTATTTAAATTTAAATTAAAAGAAAAAAAACTAACAATTTAAATAACAGTTTTACTTCTTCTAACAATTTGCAGGGTGCGCCTAAAAGCAGGCTTTACAAAATAAATGTTTATTTAAATGTGTTGTGTTGTTTTTATCTTCTCCGTTAATGTAGAGTTTTTACTTCTCTTATGTTAAAATCCACTTCCAGTACTTGTGGATTGCATTGCAATATTACCAGATTGTTTAAATAGCTTCAATATTATAATCGCATGCCAATGCTAAATTACCTAAATTTTTTTAATAAAACGAAAGAATTATTGAAAAATGTGATTTTTATAAATCGGAAACTTGTTCATCGAAAAATTTATCGGAAAATATATTGTTTTAATTATTATTAATTTATTATAAGAAAGTTTTCAATCAAATGAAGAAATTATAGTACAATGGACTATGAGAAATGAGAACCACTTTGTTCCAGCCTTAAACAGAAAAAATATTGTCATTTCAATTATCGTAGGTCGTTAGGGTACAATGGGTTTGTGCATAAGTTTGTAACGAACTGAAAACTCATTGCTAATACCAATTTTAAGTATATCATTTTCTGATCGATTTATCGATGTCTGTCCGTCTGGCCGGCTGGCTGTCTATGTAAACCAAGGACGATGTCTATTAAAATTGGTGATAACGAATTCATTATTTCGCTTAGAACCCATACAAATGTTCCTCCCAGACATAAGAAAAATAATAAATTTTAACCATAATATAATTTAAAAAAATTAAACCATAATATAATTGCCCCTTTGGAAAATCACGTTAAAGACCAAAAAAATGTGTTCAATTAAAACTACTTCTCCCCAGTAAAACTGTAGATATTAGACATCCGATAGTTAATATTTGCTTCGTATTAGTGTCACTTCTCTCCTTGATCCTATTGGTCCTAATAAAGCAGTTCCTTGGAAAAGTGATTTGGACCATATTTTAAACTCTCACTTTAATATTTATGTAATTATAATTTCCTTTAAACGGTGTTACCTTTCTCGCTAATATTTCTACAAAATCATTTCAGAAGTCAAGCTGCCTTTAGGTACCAAACAAACACAGATTGTTTATTTATTGATTTTATTAAGATTTAAATTTAACGATTTTTTTTAAGAAGATTTCTGGCCTGATTTGTTTAAGTTCCAGTATATCTGGTAGCCCATCTAAAATTAACATCCACAAAGTAAAGTTTTAAGTGGAATTTAATTTTTATTATTTATAATTATTTGCATTTATCGATATGGCAACTTTATGTAATAACACTTGCTCTCACTCACTTTGTTATAATTTGTTCTCTCTTTGTTTTTCTTGTGTCTTTTTCATCAAAAGTTAAAGCGCTGCTGTCGTTGTGGTGGCAGAGACCAAAACATGGAATATGACTTTTTTCCTAAGTCCATGATAGAAGGAGACTATCAAACCCTTACAAATTTCACCTTTAGCTATAAAACTTTCTTGGGGCTTAAAGCGAATTGAAGAACCCTTCTGTTGAGACACTCTGCCAACTGCACTACTTGCTGCTGGTGGCAGCTCAGCAGCTGCAATTTTATTGCACCACAAAAAATGCGCGTAGTGTAAACAAAAACTCTAGTTGTTGTTTAGTTTAACTTTCGACTTGTTTTAGTGAGGTTGTGTTCTTTTCTCTCAAATTGAATGAAAAATATTGTGTGTGTGTCTTCCGATTTTTATAAACAAAATATTAAATAAATAAAAAACAGCTGATATTTAAACAAACATAAGTGAGAATAATTATATAATAAAAACTAATAATTTAATTAGTCAGTGATTATTTAAGTTATTTGAAAAAAAATTTGTTTGGCAATTTTTTCAAGACAAAAAAACAACAAAAAATTTTAATAAAGAACGCGCAAAAATTCTAGTGTTTGTTGTTGTTGTTTGAAAGTGTTTGTGTTTGGCAAAATTTTGCTTTAAAAAATGCATAAAAATTATTGAAATGAAACATCTGTAGAATTTTTTTAAATTCAAATTCGACTAAGAATTATTTCATAAAAATATTTCTTCCCTTGTTTTCTTAAAGAAAAAAATAAAAACAGCAAAAATATAACAACAACAAAAAATAAGGCGAGAACACAAAGAGATGAATTATTAAAAGCAACAGTGTGTTTGCATGTTCTACTACATGTTGTTGTTGTTATTATTATACCCTACACCATCATAGGTGGTTAAGTCGTTATGATTTTTATGCGAAAATTGTAACGGCATCACTTTCGTCCGTCTGATCGGCTGCCTGGCTATCCATGTGAACCTTGTGAACAAAATGCAGTCCGTAGTTTTTAAGAAATCATAATGAAATTAAGCACGTCTCATTATTTTGGCCCAATTACGATGCCTATAGAAAATGATGATCTTGGGTCCATTTTTTCACCTAGCTTCCATACAAATATACTTCTCGGAATGGGGATTTAGGGTCACAAAAGTCCTTAATATAAAGCGATTTTAAAGAAATTTGGCATAAATAAGTCAATAGTATTTTAAATGATCTGTAAAATTAAACGAGGATCAGTATATTATTTTTAATAAGTCCCATAAAACCCCTCTTCCAAATATCACTTTGAGCGTTCAAAATTTTTCATATGGGTTGGTATTACAATGAGAATTGTTCAAATTAAGATAAATAGAAGTAAAAATCGATGTGCGAAATTTTACGATATTTGGTCTTTAATTCTAGCTCCCATATAAAGCCCACATAAAAAGTCCTTTTGGAACGCACTAATCTCACATGAATGTTAGTAACATTATAATATACTGCAACCTTAAGTATAAATTAAAAAATGTCATTGTACGAGGGTGGTTCATTAGTTTTTTCGTAGCTACCACTTTTAACCAACAATGTGGTGTAGGTTATTATAGAGTCGATCTTGACCGTCTATAATTTCTTGTTATCTGTTTTATCTCAAATTGTTTACATCAAGAAGATTGACCAGGCGAAATGTTTGTCGGTCCGTTTGTCTCTCAGTCAAATAAACTCACCAACTCTGAGTCTAAATTGTCAGTTTTCTATATGTAATTTTATTCTTAAATAAAACAACAACAACAAAAGTATTAAATCTGTTGTTTTTTTGTTAGTCTTTATAAGCAGCAGTGAGACATTTTAAAAATTGTAAATAAACAAAAAGTGAGAGTGTATTAGTGAATGTAATAACAAAACCCATAATAAATAATTCATTTTGCAGCTTTTTTGTTGTAAATAAATAATAAATAAATTCAATTGTAAATTAATTTCAATCACTTTTTCTAGTGATAAAATTGCAAGTTTAATAAAAAAAGAAAAACAAAAATATTTGTTTTATCGCAATTTTAAATTATTTAAATAAAATAATAAAACACTGCGTTTGGTGAAAAAAAAAGAAACAACAAAACTACATAAATATTCTAGTGGAAATTTTATTTTTTAATTTTGGCATCATGACATTTTGAATCTTCAACGGATAATATTTTTGTCTATACTTTTTGGCCAAAAACTCATCTCTGCTACTGAACCAGGTTTGTATTTACTTTTTTCTGTTTTAAGTTTTGTTTTGTTTGTCTTAAATTACCTTCATTTATCTTTAGTTTGTCTTTTGAGTCTTTGTGGTGTTTTTTGTTCAAAGTGTTTTTGGTTAAACACACAGTTTCCCCAAAAAAGGAAATCACGATCAAAAGCAAAATTCGAGAAGCTATTGAAATCATCATAATGAATATTTCTTCATAACTTTTAAGGAAATAACAGTGGGGTAGAACTATAAAAATCATTAACCAGACCCTATAGATTTTCTGCAATTACATTATGTGGTGCCATAGAAAACAGCGTGACATTTGAAGGATTCTTTCCCGTGACTTTTCCGCCAAATCGAATTAGCCGTTCTATTTTTTATAATGTAATGTTGTGTATTGGTATCAAAGCTAGAGTTAGAAAGCTTTCGCATTAATGAAACCGAAAAAATCTTTATGTGGACTGTTCATATTAAAATCCATAGACTAAATAAGGATAAGCAGAAAATTCGAAGCCTTTCAATGTCATATGTGGACTTGTTTTTGTGGTGTCAGAAGATATCTCTTAATATGATCGGAAGCATTTATGAAATGTTTGTTTTAAATTTTATTAACTAAAAAGGATTTGACTAAGACAACTTATGAAGCTGTTACCACATACCGCAACCTGTGAACTTCTCGTTCTTTTTAAAATGACTTGTGAAATTAAGTAGACATATTAGAGAGTCTGAAGAATTTAATCTAGTTTAATCAGCTGATGACTGCTAATTCCAACATCTACTTTTTGTTGTATTTCAAATACATTTTTTTATGATAGGGAGTGTATTAAACATCTTTGTGGGTAATAAGATTTTTTGGACTTGTTTGTAATGGACAAAATGAAATACTCCCACTACTTTTAAGTTTATTTTTCGACACAAAATATCTTTTTGAGTCCATTTAACGATGTTAGTCCATCCGTCTGACTGGCGGATCATATAATGTTGTGAATATTGCACAGGTTGCAGTTTTAGAGATATTTCTATGAAATTTTATACAGAATATTTGGTCCAAGGCCTATTGCCTTGGATTATTCAAATCTAATAAAAAGTAATAATTTTTTAACATATGAGAGGGATTTGATTTAAATGGCATAAATCTGTCATATAAGAACTGAGATTAAATAATTCTTAACACACGTCTTTTATTACAACTTTTAACCCTTTGAAAACATGTCATTATGTTTAATATCAAAGAAATAAATATATTCTTAATCTGATAGAAATTAGTGACCAAAAGTTGCGCACTAAAACTATTAAATGCTTCCAACAAAACCCAGCTTATTTCTACAAAAAGTTGGCATACATTCAATGGTCTGCCGTTAAAATGCTTCCAATATTATGAAACAGTACCTTGAGAACTTGTCCGTTGATAGAAAAGCAGGTTCAGGTATAAGAATGATACACATGGTTTTTCTAAAGCCAAAAAATAGAAAGCATTTTCAAAGAGCTCCCAACATATGCATTAAAGATAATGTAGGCAAAAAAAAACATACAAGGCTCAAACAGAACAAGGAATTTGAAGTCAAGTTTTCTAAAATATTACGAAGTATATATTAAATTTCGAACTATAACAGCGAGAGCATTTAAATTGGGTCTCAACAACTTTCTCAAGGAACAGTTTTACTGGACAAAACGATTTAAAATTTTGCAGCAAATATTCTTCTTATAACTGGAAAAAATATAAAATAACTGAAAAAATAGGACTTATAGGATCAGGGGGAGAGGTATCCTCCTACAAACCAATTTTAAATTATGTCCTAAAAATTTAAGGCACGTACATACTTCTCTTTCGTCAATCATTTTGATTTAACACGATTGTTATTCAAACTAATTAATATTTTTTAATACAATTAGACAACAACAATTTCAATATTGTATTATATGTTCTTCGATCGAATTTTTTGCTTTAATATAATAAAATTCACTAGAGTTGTATTTCTCCCGGGAAATGGTGTAGTTCTTAAGTAATTTAAGGAATAAATATTTCTCTGTTTTGTCTGTGTTTCTACCAAAAAAAAACTATTTGTTCTTTCCATTGTTTTCAATTCCTTTTACATTCATTTTGTTCTTTTTTCGCTTAAGTGCAGGTAGTGGTTGCAGTTGTTGTAATTGTTATTGTAATAATATTTCAACCAAAATCTAGAAATGTAAAACTTGTCTTTTAAAATTTACTTAATGTTTTCCCACTTTTTTCAAAATTGAAAATCAAAACAAAATAATTTTAAAAAGAGAGAAAAATCTCTGACTAAATAAAGTTTTTTTTTTACAAAATTGAAAAATTCATATTCGTTGTTGTTTTTATGTCCGTTTTTGTTTTGATTATATAAATTTTTGCTGATTTCTTTTTTTAATTTTTTTATTTTCGTGTTTGTTTTCAGTCCGAAATTTTTTTGGTGTAAATTGTTTTGATTTGATATTTTTTGTAGTTTCGGCGTGATTCTAATGAAATTTTATTGAATCAGCAAAAGTTTTTTTTTTAATTGTAATTAAAATTTATGTTAACGTTTGTGTTTTTTATTAAACATTTTTTGTCGGATAATAAAATATAATTTACAGTTATCGGATGTCAATGTAATTTTATAGTTGATGAGAATTCTGAGATTGTGACTGGTACGAAATTATAGGAATTTTTATATTGAGTGATAAGAGGATTCATGTTTTCTCTAATTGTAATAGTTCTTTTTTTGTTGGGGGGTAGATTGATTATAACTTTGGATGGCATTTTAATTAATGATTAAGTAAATAATATTAATAATATAAAGTTCTGAAAATTATGTCGATCAAATTTTTATAAAAAATTTCGATTTATACTAGAAATTTTCTTGTTTTCTTTTTAATAGATATTTTACTGAATATCACTGAAAGGTATAATTATTTGACTTTACTTAATCTTTAAGAATTTCAGCTGATTTCGAAATCCTTTAATGTAGTCGCATCGCATATTTCATACTTTCATGATATAAGGAAATTTTACTGTTATATTGGGTCTAATATGGGGACATTAAACTGTTATTTTCATTAAATTTGAAAATTTTCCAAAATTATAGTACCTGACAAAAATCTATAGCATATGAAGTCTAAATTCAATAACGATTTACTATAACATTTATGAAGCAAAATTCGGCCAATTGCTGTTAAAAGTCCCAATTAATGGTCATTTACTTCTCATTAATTTTAAATAAGATTATGTTTTTCAAATTATAATTACTTCCATAATTTTTTTGATCAGTTTAGTTTATTACTAGGAGTAAATACTGTCGTATGAAAAAATGTTTATCTGAGCAAAGTATCCATTTAATATGGATCAAAATAATTTTATATATTTAAGGAAGATCTATGTCCTTTATTTTTATGTACTAGAACAAACAACTAATAACTAAATAATACTATATTAGGCCGCATTTTAAACAAATATTGCATATTTTTAGAATATTGCTGCATGCTTCTTACTTACTTATAGACCTGAAAAGATATTCTTTTCCTTTATCGGGAACTGAAGGACAGGGTCATTCATAATCTAACGTTATTCGTAATTGATTCACGAGCTTTGGGTTCTTTCCAAATCTAATGCATCTATTATCATTAGTGATCAGAATACAACACACGGAAAAAATCAATGTAAAATTAAATAAATAAAAAAATAATTTAACTTGTTTTCAGCTACGTTTCAATGTTGTTTCATAGATAAAAATAATGTTAATTTAACATTGTTTCACAGTAAATATAGTTTATTGAAAATATTCTTTAAATTTGACTACTTGAAAGTGGTTTTTCAAATTTATCGTTTTATAATTTTTTTATATTAATATCGAAAGATTCTAATATGTACAATGTTATTTCACCACAAACGAAAGAACGTTTAATTTAATCCAAATAAAAATTTTTTTCAATCCAAAATCAACTATGTTTAACGTTGATTTTTCTTCACGTTTTTTTCTGTGTGAATAATATTTCAAAGTTCAATATAACTTTATCCCTGATATCTAAAGTTTTTTATAAGTTTCTTTATTCTGCGGTACATTGTTTCCCATGTCCTGCTATTGATACTGTAAACATTTTATAAATAAGAAAAACTTTCACATAACTTTTTCATGTTTATTATTTAATTTAATTAATAATAAGCATGAAAATTAATATAATTAATTTTTGAAAAATCATTTTGACTCCAATTTTTTGACATATATTTCCTCAAATCTCAATCTTAGTATAGCAGTTATCACTTGCAGTTTTACTTTTCATTGTAAATATCAAAAAAATCGAAGTTTCAAATCTAACAATTTTAGCATAGGAAACTGTATTATCACCACTCTTATTATTTTGAATACAGCTGTAGATAGTCCATGTACGCTTTTATTTATTTGTTTCAGAGATATTCAAGTAAAATAAAATTTACCCTTCTTTTTAGTATTTAATAGTTATATAGGTTCCAACATAATTCACTCAATATCTGATAATCAATATTTGTATTCTTTGGGGCAAACTGTGTTGCTTGGCCGTCCTATATATCAAACAGATGCATGATTCTGACAGAATATGCTTCATTATAGTATGATTTCCCCAGAACTTTAAGACTCTAATTGTAATAGTTCTTAGATGTATGATTCACATTTCAGTTGTATTTCCACCATTGATTTTATCTGTCTTATATTTTTCTTAGTGATTCCATAGGTTGATTAATTAGGACAACATTTTTCAATTCTAGATATAACAGTTTGTCAAATACCCAATAAAGAAGATCTGTTTCGTGTGGGTAATTTAAAGTTTTTTTAAATTTTAAAACTGATTTCCTATCAATATTTCCTTTGTACGTGGGTACCTCTCCACTTTGTTTTATTTACTCAATATCTTATTCAGTAAATCTGAAAAAAATTATTTAGTTCTAGCGATAACAGTTCTTTAGATATCAAATAATCAATTTACGTTTCATATGGGAGAAACCTATTCCTCTGATTGTGACATTGTGAAAACTTCAATTTAGATTTGTTTTTAAATTGCTGTGCCCTACTTTTGTCTTCTGATTTTTGTCAAGCATTCCCGACTAGTTAAAGAAAAAGTAAACCTTTAAACTTTTTCTACACACAGAAAAAACATGAATTAAAATCAACACTGAACATTGTTAAATTAAACGTTTTTACGTTTGTGTTGAAAAATATTGTACATATTAGAATCTTTCGATATTAATATATAAAATTAACAACGATACATTTTTAAAATTACTTTTAAGTAGAAAAATTTCAAGAATATTCTTTAGAAACTGTTAATGTGAGATAATGTTAAATTAACATTTATTATTTATAATCATAACTGAAAAAAGTTAAATTATCTCCATTTCAATTAATTTTACATTGAATTTTTTTCAAATGTGTAGTGAAGGTACAGAACACTGACCTAATTGTCTTTAATTTATCACCAACTACGAAATTGTTGTCATATCAAAAGAAGCACTAAAATAATGGTGCCTAGTTTTTTTTTTCAATAAACCCAAAATTTTAATTTTTAACACAAAATTTATGTTGATCCAAAAGTGATGATTACAATGAAGTATGAAACCGGTTTATTACGTATTTAAATAAAACTCATTAATCTTTTTTAAATCTATTTTAAATAGACTTAATATTATTTATTAGACGTTATCGATCAACTAACAAATTCATAATTATTAAAAAATTCATTCTCATTGATCAATTCACAAAAACCAACGAAAAAAAATTAACGTAATTTAAATCGTTCAATCACTTCGATCGTCATCATTCAAAATCAATTCAAATCTTTATTTTGAAAATAAAGAAAATAACAAAAATTTTTATAGTAAACAGGTTTGTTAGATATTAAAACGCTTTTTTATAAAAAATACATAAAAATTATTGTATTTGGTGTTTTTTTTTGCTTAATTTATAAAACAAATACGAAATAAATAAAAAATGTGGGCTAAAATAAAAGAATATGCGCCAAAAAAAGTCAAAAACTAACACCTACAAATTACACTTAAAGAAATTAAATAAAATTGGAAATAAATTTCAAAAATAAAATTTTGTTTTAGAAAATTTCTATTTATTTTGCAAATTTTTTATAAATTTTTTTTCTCAAATTTACAAATTATGATTAGAATTTAACCCACATTAATTACATATTTACTTCATTTTATTTGTTTCAAAATTTTATTCCCCATTAAAAGTAAAAAGCAACCAAAACAAAATTGTGTTGATAACCAAAAAATTTAATAAATTTGCATGAATTTATAATAAAAACAGCTGTTCAACTAATAGAGTTACTATTAGTTGATTTAATTTGTTTAGTTTACGCCTAATTTTGTATATTGCACAGTGGGGCATTGAGCGATTTTTTGGAAATAATTCTGTAACTTTTAAACGGATAATTACATATATTTCTATGACCTTGAGAGTTCTAGAACGAGTCTCAATATTTGCAAGAGTTTGTATTTTATAGGATTTAATCCAGTATTTCTGTTACTTCAGATTTCCTCTATTAAAGCAATGGATATCTTACCTTTAATTATTCTATCTATCAACCGATATCCGATTTTATGGTCCGATGGAAATTGATCTAGATGATCTTGATTATTTGTCTGTCCTTTGGAGGAATGGTGATGTTAGCGGTTACCTTTTTCTCTGTTTCTAATATGTATATTATCTTTACTTATTCTATTCATTAGAGCGATATATGCCTTCATACTTCAGTGGAGGTTGGTCTGAATGACCTCGATCATTAATCCTCCAAAATTATTTTCTCTTGGGAGTCGGTTAGATTAACGGTCACCTCCTCTTCTGGTTCTTGTATTTGGATGGCATCTCTTGCTTACTGAATAGACTGACATTTTATGATACACGATAGGTGTTTTGCTTGAAGAAGATAGTTTGGAAGAGAAGAAAGCCATACACTTTAACTCGCAAGCCAGAATGTTAAAAAATAATAGATGTTCAACAGAGAAAAGAATCGAGCTTGTGGGACATTTCTTAGTGTTATACATTCTGTGTATTGTGTAGGTTTCCAAGGATATTGAATATACAGTTCGATGTGAACTTGCTTTTCCACTGTTTGATGTACATTGACGCCTTAATATGACTGGGTACGTCATTCATTTTCACGAGCTTTAGCCTTTTGAGGGAAGTCTATTGCTAACGAGCTTTTTGAGGATGCTTCTACACGATTGTGATGCTAATTTTTTGTATCAGGACACCCCTTTTATATTCATAGCTCATTATATTGATTGGAGTACCAGAATGGTCCCTGTTATAGCGTTCTTGACCAATCTTCCAGTTACTGTATCAGTTACTGCGTAGTACAAATCGTCCTTGTAAAGTTTTTTGATGTCTCACACTCTGTTTCATTCTCTGTCTTACCCGCTTCTGCTGAGTTAAAATGAAAATTTGCATCCTCTGAGACCTCCTGTACTCCACCTTATCTGTCTTGTAGGTCACCTTCGCTAACTTTCCAAAGGATTTGCTCACGAACGTGGAGTTATGATGATGTGTGACTCACGAGTAGATCAGAGATCACTGCCTTATCAGGGCTCTTCAGCGTAACTTTACTGTACCTTTTTTTAAAGTCAAATATTTCATGATTATAATATATTCTGTGCCCTAAAAACTTAAATTGGCAAATTTATCAAAATAAAATAAAAACAAATTTTTGTCAGATCCCAAATAAAAGTGAAAATAATTAAGAAATTGCCTTATTTCTGAAGAAAGATATAGAAATGTTTATCTTAGAAAGAGGTGGGGAATAAGAAAGATAAATTCAAAACAAAAGGAAAGTGTATAAGAAGAAGTAATTAATTAATTAAAAAAATTATAAACAACGATTTTTATGTATTTTCGGTTGCTGATTTGATAATTAATTAATGCACAAATAAAATTTGCATAAATCTATGTTTTAACTTATTTACATAAAATGACATATTTAAAAATTTCTTAGCTCCAATGATGATGGAAATTATGACAAAAAGTCTTTCTTTTTTAATTTCTAGTTTGAAATATGATTTTGTTAAAATGGGTTAAATAAAATGGCATAATTAACCCTTTTAGAACAGTATTTGATACTGTTAAATGGGTTAAATACTAATAAACATTTAATAATATTCGATTAATATAAAAGTACCAAATAGATAATTACTCTTTACAACGTACAATGCAAAGGACCAAAATTTAACCACTTAAATACTTTAATTTAAAAAAGTACCTTTCAACAATTTTTTGTTTCGTTTCAACCTGAATATTTGGTCAAATATAGATTGCACAATACTATTTTAAAGTTTTTTGTTTATGTTAAAAAAAGTACCATTAAGTTAACCAAAAAGTATCATTTGCACTAATTTTGTTGATTCCATCATAAATATATTAAAGAAGTACTTCTAAAGGCACAAATAAGTCCATTTTTATTTAGTCCATTAGTACAGAATTTTATTAAAAACTATTATCAGTGCCATCATAATTCAAAAGTACCAAATTTCTATAATTGATTTCATGAGCGATTTAAGTCGTAAAGAGGACGATGTTTTTTTGTTTAGAGTTTATCTTTATTTCACATTATTTCTATTTTGTGGGTCATAAGTTAGCCTTTAATAACCCCGTCTTTTTTCCATTTATTTCCTTACCCTCTTTGGTCATCATAGTCTTCGAAATTTCATGGAAAATTCTAAGAAGTTCTAAAAAGTTTCCCATTAAAGTCGGTAAAATCAGTCCTGCTGAAAAAGAGTTATAACCCGATATTTGAGCCAACCTCCTTTAACTAAAAAAATTAACAACCTTTTTGAATAAACGGTTTATTCAGTTTTCGTAAAATTTGACTTTAGTGAAAAACTTCATGGGCAGGATATCGGGAATTGGTATCTTCCTACAAACGAAACATTTAATTTCACCAAACACTATAATAAAAGAAATCTCACAAATTTGACACATAACAATGATTCTAGACTATTGTAGACTTGCAAGTAGGACTCCCCAAAAAAACTAAAAAAACGAAACTTTTAAAGATAATTTTTTGAAATTTGAAACGAGGGTAAAAGCCTTAATAACAATATTTTAATGCCGAAAAGAATTTCAGATAGGGTACGGGGGAATGGTATCCCCATTTTAAACGAAAAATTTTAATATCGCATATCTCTGATACTGTTGCAGGAAATTTAATGAAATTTAGCTCATGAATGAAGCTTAAGAACAAAACATTGACAATTTTGGCATTTCTTATTATGTGAAGATTTCAACTACATTTTGCCACTAGCAGGTTCAACTATAAACCCAGATAATCTAGATGCTAATGCATTATCAGTATCTCTCAATTTTTAATGCAAAAAAAAAGTTACTTCCAATTTAATGTAAACATTCGTTTATTTCATTAACAATTAACTTCATAACTAATTAATTTCATTTAAAGGCCAACATCACAAATTAACTCTTTCGATAATTATTTGTTTTCTGACGTTTCCCACATTTAACTCACATGTTTATTATTATGTTATTTTTTTGTTATTATTATTTTCTCACTCCAATGATTTTAATCTTTGTCATCTCTAATTGCATTTTAATTTTATAATTCAACTTCATTATATCAATCAAATTAATAGATCAAATGAGAAGAGTTATAGAGAGAAAAAAAATATATATAAAACGTGACTTTTTCTAATAAAATTTATTTAAAAAAAAAGTAAATACCCACAAACATTTTAACAAATGTGCTAATTTGTTTGGAGAAAAACACAATAATTTGTAGAGAAAAAATATAAAAATAAAAAAATGCAGAGCATTTTAATACGGAAATGCACTTAAAATGAAATAAACAAAAAAAGCTTGAGTTATTTAGTAACAGAGCAGCTTAATGTGTATCCACATAAGTATGTAACCCCTTGTAAAATGGTAATAAATATGAAAATAATAAATATTGGGTATAATAAAAAGTATTTTCTTGAAGGGGTTTCAATAGATGCAGTGAATGTCTTAACAACGGGAAAACGTTGACTTTATTTAACGAACACTTGTTGTTTGAACAACTATCTTTAAGATTTAGATTTTAATCTATTTCTAAATCAGTAAATTCGTAAGGTCAACATGGCGTATTTTTTATCATATTTAACATGATTATGGACTCCAATACTTTGCTTATTTCTTTGGCAGAGACTTCAAGGATGTACTTCGCTCTGATAAGTCAGTCATTATGAATTTTGGTACTTAAACTGCTGGAATTCCAGAAAAAAGTCCATAATTTTCTGAGTATTTTTTTTATTTCTGTTCCAAAAGTTTTGATGTTAGAAATACTCTTTGCTCCAAGTTATAAAGTTACCGAAAAAGTGTAAGATGCTTCCAGGAGAAATTTTAAAATTATAAAGATTTATTCTTTCGATTTTGTTTCGGCAGACTCCTCCAATCATTCAGTTAGTGAAATTATGAAGATGATTGGAGGAAAAGATTGGTTTAAAAGCTTTTGAAAGTTAGTGAAGTCTTCTAGAAGAACTTCTAATAATATGTAGAGTTATTACTTCTGTTTTGTTCTATAAATTACGGCGTAAAAGTTGTATAGATCGGTCAATCTTGGAAAATGTTAATCAAATTTTACATATAATAAAATAAGATCGACATATAATTTATCGGGACATACTGGTAGGACTAAACCAAATGGCAGTCTCGAGTAACTTAAAAAGAAAAAAGATCGAAAACTGTGTGAATTATGAGGAACAGCAGCAAAAATCTATTAATAGATATTATGAAGGCGCTTGCTGGAATAAAAGTATATTAAAAGCTGCCGAAAGAGAGCAGAGGTCTTTTATATTTGGAAATATTACTTTGATTCTGTCCGGATTCTGTTTGGTGTAAAGAAGGCACTGATCGGTCATTCTTTGTGGTAGAATTAAATTGATATACAAATTATGGGTGTATATTGACGAATTTAAAGCAAAATCTGGGTGAAATATGAGGACTTGAAAAGAAAATTTAGAGAAATAATGCAAATTCTTGGTGAAATATATTAAAATTGATGCCAAAAAAGTGAATATACCTCTCAAATTTCGGTGTAAAAACGCTAAAATCGATAAATGAACGACATACTGTGGGAAGATAGTGAATGCTGAGTAAGAAAAATCACCTGAACTTCTTGAACAATTACAAACGAGGTTCGAAAGTTTGAATGAAAGTGTCTAGGAATAACAATAAGAATTTGAAATACTCTCTCCATGATTCCCCGAAATTTAGTTGTATTTGGCTGGATGATATGGATCCATTTTTGTTTTCTCTCCACTGCGAATTATTGATATTACTTTTTGAATTCCTTTTCAAAGCAGTCTACAAAATCGTGATTCGGGAATTCATTCATTTAATTCGTAATTTTTATAGTCCATGTTTGATAGCAAAACTATACTCAGAAAACTAGTCGAACTGTAGATGATGAGTCTAATTTTGTTAAAATGCCCTAGAAAAAGATTAAAAGATTTTCAATACGGTTTTAATTCAATATTGTTTCTAGATTCCAAGAATCAAATAAATTTATTTTTAATCTCAGTCTAACATGGGAAAATAGATGCCAATCGCTTTCAAATAAGGTTTTTGAAATCACATTAAACTATCACGTTACGGAAATTTTAAGGATTTGCTGACCCCAAGCCATCCTTTAGGGAGTTGCTTTATACGATAAAAATCAGATATTGCCTTTAGACTCCAGATTGAACAATCAGATCGATTCGAGTTGTGTTCAGCAAATAAAAATACTTTCAAAATCTCTTTGAGCATTACAAAAAGTAAAATATAGAACTAGAAAAGACAAACGGAAATATGATACTTATATCTGGATCCTCCAATAAGTGAGTCTAACTCACTTAACCAAATTAAAAGCTAATAAATCCGTTTGTTCTTATGGAGCTATAAATCCACCCCAAAAATTACGGATAATAATCTTTATTATGTAATAATTTTAAACCCCGCCAATACTTTTTCTCTTACCCAATAATAAAAAATAGCTTCAGTAAAACGTCATCATCATCATTGTTTTCTTTCGTTACATGATTTCTGCTGCTGCATGTTTATAACTCATAATTCATTTGAAAATATTTTTTTTCAAATATAAAAAAATTAACGAAATAAACAAAGAAAAAGACTTTGAAAAACTGTATAATGTCAAATATAACTCCTCACGCACGTTTCTTTATTACGGTTTTTTTCTTTGGTTCATAAAATTTCACACAAATACCAAAGTCACCATGTAATTGATAAGAGACAACGTTTTTCGTTTTAGGGCTCCAACACCATTCGAACTACAAATGCATTTCATTAGGAAATGTCAAAGCAAAAAACGAGGATTTTTCCAATGACTATATTCTCCCTTGAAACAAACTGTAATAAATTTTCTTAAATTAGGAGAGGAAAGAAAGGGGGTGTTGGTTTTCAATTCATTAAATTGAATTAATCCTCAAAGCGTAACTATCAATCACTGCGGTAGTTAAACATGCCGACCTCTTATGTAACAGTTTGAAATGTACGCTTCAATTGATTCACGGTTATTAACTTTTTTCCATTGGGGTCATTTCGAAGTAAATGTTTACATTGATGGGTCATTGTACCTTAAAGTTAATTACAAAGTTTGAATGTTTAATCTTTAAGGTAATTGCAACAAAGATTTCAAGGAATTTTGGTGTTACTTCAATGAAATAAAACAATGAATCAGAAATCGTTTGTAAATTAAGGAGTGTCTTAATGTCAATCACATTTTACATAGAAGTTCGATGATGTTAATGTCATGTCATTGATTGATATACATTTTTAAGGAATTGTATGGAAATGAATAAGAAAAATCGGATTTAAAAATAGTGATGATGGAAATGTTGTATGGAAGCCAAGTTTTGCCTATTGTAAGGTTAGGTTGTTTGTAGCGCATTTTAGAATACTTCTTCAATATGCTATTAATAGAGAGAACAGAACAGAAAATGTAAGTTATAGATTTAAATCAATTTAGAACCGTTCATCTAAATATGTTGAATTATTGTCCAAATCTTATTCGTAAGTATTTAAAAATCTTCGTTATACTGAGATCCCTTCTGGATCCTTTTCGTTGTGGCGCCTGAAATACACATGGGCAGATTTCTGTAGAGTTGTATCATACATTGCCACATGTTATTGCCTTGGAAGGCTCTGTTTAAAATATGATTCTATGTCTTTGATTCTGAGATTTATATGGTCCATATTCCATACCATCTCTTCCACTAGAATTTAGAAATTGTTTATCATATATAAGCGATCTCGTTAAATATAACATTTAGAAACCTAACAACAAATTACTGACTCGAATCTTTATGCGGAGAAAACCCCTTCTACTCCTGTCAAAGAAGTTAAATTTTTTCAACATTCTATTTGGTCTTTTGTTGAACTCTGTATGGAATTGACCAAATTACACCACTTTAATGATAAATTTCTGAGCCTGACCCTGATTTTTATATCGAAACAAGTTTTCTATTAAAGCTAAATTTTTCAGATCATTTGTATCCCCTACACTAGGTAGTTGGAATATTAGACTTTAATTTTTATATTTGGGGCGGTGAAAAGAAACTAATGGTAGGGCCACTTTAAGAATTGCTACCACCATATACTTACAAATTGTTATATTCTGTTTGGATGTTCGGTATTTCAAAAAGTTTGGAAAAGACTCATCTTAATACACTACACAAGATCCTACAAAGACATCCTACAGATGAGCAGTTAGGCTCAAGGCTTTTCCGGAAAAATTAAACATAAATATTACAACCTAAAGTTTCTAACTAAAATTTAAAAAAGTTGGTAGCAGTGTTACCAACTACTCAAATGACAAATCATTAACTCTTCCACAACAATTAACAAAAGAACTAATTGAACAGCAATTGCAGTTTGTAGAGAGAGAGAGAGAGAGTGGGAGAAAAGATGAAATATCTAATATACAATTCCGGGGGAAAGTTAAAAATATTTTTGGGCCAATAACTTTAGTAATGAAATATTTTAAGAAGAGTCGTATCGTATGATGCTTTCGAAAAAAGGGTTGTCGTACCATTAAGCATAATGCATGTTTAATACATTTAAAAGTTTAAATGCTCTTGTAATCGAAAAAGTTCAATTATTTATTCAAAATTTTGCATCAGAGTTTTTCGAAATATGTTAAATTTTTTGAATACAATTTAGACGTAACCAAAATATTAATAAGTTGGTAGTTGCGTTACCAACTAAAATCAGAATCTAAATTGCCAACTAGTATTTGATGCGAAGGATACGAAGCGTTTTTCATTCTTTGAGTTTTTATAATTTATTTATAAATATAAAATACATATTTGTCAGTAAATCTGATCCAAAGACCAAACATAATAATTGTTTTTCAATTGTTCTAATTTATTTCTTAAAGGAGAAAATTATCACATTTTTTCTGCATTTTATAGGTTGTTGTACTAAAAAGTCGACTTAAATTAAAAAAATTTGAAATGTCTAAATTTCAACATTAAATATTTAAGAACAATATAGAATACCTAATGTTGGCAACATTAAGTTTAAGTAGTTGGTAACTTCGTTGACAATTTCTTTGTTGACTCTAAGGATCATAAACAAGCACATTATTTTAATTGGAGTTCTAAATTATTTCTAAATAGAAAAATATTTCACATTTTTTTCTATTTTTTTATTAAAGTTTAACTCTAAAAAAATTCTTCATTTTTCATTTATTGTCATCTAAATACATATTAAAACATTCTTTTTTACGTTACAAATAAAGTTGATATTATGATGACACAAACACTAGACAGTTAGTCAGACAGTTACATATGTCTAATATAATATTCCATTCATCATAAAATACACCCAACAATGTGCGTCATTGTGAGAAAAAAAGGAGAAATAAATAATAAAAAAATGAAGAAAAACTATTTCGAAATGATTCACAAACATGAAAAGTTTCCATAGAAACTCAAACTTTTATAATTTTTTTTTTGTTTATTTTGTCGAAATTGTCAAGACATCAAGGAAATGTTACACAACATGTTTCAATAAAGATGCCACCACATTTGCAACAATTCTCGATGTAAAGAAATAAATGAAAAATGTGGTAGTAATGGTAACGATTTTTATCAAGATTGTAAGTTATTAATAGAGGAAATTAAAAGTTAATAGAAATTCTAGGAAATGTTCTACTTAAATAATGGAATTTAGAACGAGTTGACGAAAAAATAAATATTAAAAGAACTAGTGAATGAAATCAAAATGAGATAATGATTAGATCCCATTTAGTAATGCTGAAAGGAAGGATTTTTAATAAGCTCATCATGGGACATAAGGAGGTCATCCTTCACTTTAAAATAGAGTTCTGTAACTAAATGGGAAACTTTAAAATAGAGTTTTGTAGGATTAAAAATGAAATTCTTAAAATCATTTCGTTTTTATACCCTACACGACTACAAGTGGTTAAGAGGGTATGTTAACTTTATTATTCCCTGTGTAACATTAAGAAGGAATCATCTCATACTACTGCAACAAATTAAAATTCAAGTCGATTTAGCTATGTTCGTATGTCTGTCTGTTGTTTGTACGTTCACATCCACAATAATTGACAACACTCAATGACATTGGGCAAAATCGCTTCGAAATATCAAAAGATAGAAACCGATATTTGAGGCAACATCTAAGTTCCAGAATTTTCGTAAAACTATCAATTAGAAATCGACAAAATTATCAAAATCGGTTCAGTAGACAAATAGTTATAGCTAAAATTATATACGTTGGTGAGTGTATGTGTGAATGTATATGTACAAAACATAACGTGTTTACTTCACATGCACTTTGTAGTGGAGGGTATTAAATATTCGGAATGGAAGAATATAACATTCTTACTTTTTTAGTTCCTATAGTTTCAGCTAATTAAGTTCATCGACATTTCAAAATTAAGCCTTGTCTTCCATTTGACCCCTGTTCTAGTACTTTTTCACATATTCTTTCATTTTTGTTTTCAAACAATGTTGCCTTGAAGGATTTTACAAACAATGACTAAAATAAATTATAACGCCACTTTTCCTTATGAATGAATGAATGAATGAACGAATGAATTTCTACTAAATAAACAAAAAATGAAGAATGAAAATAATGAATGAATGTAATTTTTTGTTGTTTTCATGTTTGTCTTGCTCTAAATTGCAACATTGGAATAGAGTAATGAGCTATTTACTTGTTACTATTTACTTGCAACATGTTACTTTTAACATTCAACTTGTTATCTGACAAGAACATGACAATTCATTAACTTTTCTACAACAATGAACAGAAGAACTAACTGAACAGTAGTTGTAGTCTGTAGAGAGAGAAGAGAGAGAGAGAGAGAAAACATAAAGCAGATACTTTCGGATGATAGTTGAAGGATACATTTTGGAAGTAGTCGGGAGGAAATTGGAAGTCAGTAACCTCAACAAGGAAATGTTTTTGCAAAAGTCGAATCAGTAACCCTTTGAACTGATTGGATTAATTTTAAAAGTATTTATTTTGTTATTGAGAAAGTATCTTTTTCGATATTTCTTTCATTTACTAAGGGGTTGTCCACTTCTACGCATAATGGAAATTTAAGACGCTTGAAAAGTTTGCTAATCTTGTAATTGTAAATATTTAAATTCCTTTTGAAATATTCCCATCAGTAACCTTCGTGAAATGCCTAATTGTTGATCACTACCATAATGTTCACTCGCTCGTTACCTCATCTGATAATTCTCATTAAAATATTCTAGAAGCTAAAGAGTTCAAATTATTTAAATGTTGTTTCAACATTAAATGGAGGGAGAATTTGCTCATTTTTAAAGTTAACGGTACTCTGAAAAAATATATTAAATTCTCTCGAATTCGGTTCTTAAGGAGGGAGGAATGGAGGGAGTGAGAGTTTGTTTCCAATATGACTCCCAGCGAAAAATTTTTGAAATCGCTACGAAAACCATAGGACTCGATTTTGAACCTTATTATAGCTCTTCTCGTTTAGATGATCAAGCGGATGTGAATAACAATCAAAAGAGAGAGAAGATGTTCAAGACTTTGCAATATAGATGACATCAGAATCTCTAGTTTAACCTCTAATCACGCTATTAGTATCTTCTGGTGAATTAATTTCGTTAACAGAGCATTCAAATCAAAATCCAAATCTGTGACACTCCCTAATTATGTATTTAAAAAAAATATTTCTCGCAATGAATGCATTTTTCTGTTAATACAATCAATATTTAAGATCTTCACTCTTTTTGTAGCATTTTTGTTTTTCTCTTAAAGTTTTTTGCATAAACGTGATTTCGTTTTCATTTTTTTCTTTTAGAGAAAAAAGTTTCACTTCTTGCTGCCAGTTAGTGAGGAACTGGCATCTTTTTCAGCCCACAGATTACATTGTTTTATTTAGTGTGTATTTCCTATTTAAAACAAAATGGGCAACAAAAATCCAGCTGCCCATTAATAGACAAATCCAAAAGTCTGCCTACTTAATGCGTTGCAAGTAATATTGCATTTCTACTCTTCATACACATCAGATGCAACGACGTCTGTCTGCCCTCCAACAAATCTCATTCCTGTATGGAAAACTAAAGTACATTAACCGCAATTGAACGCGTTGCGGCGGACGTTTGTGTGTGTGTGTCTATATGTGCATGAGTGTTATGTTGATGATGATAGTGGGGGTTTGTAAAGAGAGCCTCCATCATCTATTTCATCATGAAGTGGAAGAGGGAAGTAGGTTGGAGGAGTTGGCATGTAAAGTTGTTATTATATTCATTCCTATTTAAAGATATGTAATGATATCTTATGAATAGTTTTTTCCTCTATGTTGTTATTGTTAGTTTTATATTTATTATTATTGTTGTTGTTGTTGTTTTTGCTGCTGCTGTTTTCAGCAAACAAAGATGCAACATTGTTGTGTCTATAAATGGACCTGGTATATAAAAAAATATTTCTGTTGTTTTACTGAACTTTAATTTACATTCTCTTAGTGGATGTATTGTATATTCCTATTTTCACCAAAGGGCATAAAATGTTGTTGGAAAATAATTTCCATTTAATCCCATAACAGTTTGCAACAATTCCTTTGAAGTTTTTCTTAATTTGTTTCATTTGAAGTGTAAAAAAGAAAAGGACTACTAATATTTCAGAAGGAATTCTTAAAGTTTTTAATTAACAGTATGAAGTTTTCTTTGATCATTTAAGGAGTTCAAGTGAAGCGATAGATGTTTTAAATATTCACCATTAGAAGCAACTTGTTTAAATTATGTAATGAGCAATATTTGCTCTAAAAGGTGTTATCTACTTCGGGACAAATTCCGAATATGTTTGGATATATTGGCACCGAAAAGATTCTCTTTAAATGAAATTGAATCCGAAAAATCAGTTATCGTTTCTTTTGGCAGAAAGTAAGAGGGAGAGTGAGAGAGAGAGAGCTTGGATGGCTAAGTGGAAGGCGTAGACTAATCCATTAACTCTGTTGAAAACTCTCATTTATAAACACTAAAAAAATAGAAAAAATGCAAAAGTTAAAGTTGAAGAAGAAAACATTCCGTAATCGGTCCTTTTGGCATGAAGAGAGAAAGCACATATTTGCAATGACACAACATGTCCTTGAGCTTGGAATATAAAGGAATTTCATATTTAGAATGTCAGATTAGATCTCAATGTTCTGTCTATCCGACTGGCTGTCCATAAGGAATTCTATATTAAATAAGGAATTTTATCACAAATAATTCTTGTAATATTCTAAATATGTCAAATTTCGTTAGAATCAATTCGTTATTAATTATAGCTCCCAATAGAAACCCACTTCGAAATATTACTATAAAGTGCAAAACTCTCACATAAATTTAAGTTTATAATAATATTTGGTTTAATTAAGATATAAACAATCGGATATCGATGTTTAAGATTTTACGCGGATCGGGGTATAAGTAATCACAAATAACCCACCGAAAAAATAATCTTAGAACACATGCATTTCACATTAATTTTAATACCATAATAATGTATTGCACCTTTCCACAGCGACCTTATACGAGGGTCTTTCGTTATTGTGATTTATAACCATAACTATGGTGAGAGAAATAACATAGTCGGGCTTGGCAGACTATAACTGTGTTTATTGTTTATAGTGTACCACTGCGCCTATCAAATAATATTTTAACAATATTTCGATCCACAATTTTAGTTAAAACAAATAGTTTGGATATGAAACCGGATATATCATTTCAGAAATTGACCTTTTGAAACAAGTTCGGATTATATTAGGAAATACTGGTGAATTTCTTCAATTTCGAAAAATTTGTTTTAGTGTGGAAACAGATATTGCCAAGTCTTTTCAAATTTTTTTAATAGATATATGTTATAGAAAGGAATAAAAAAATAATTGCATTAAAAGTCCCGAAGTCTTGACTCTACTTTTCAGACATTTCAAATTAAATCTGACGAATCACATCAATGTTTTCTACACAACGAACTGGGCCACAAAGTTTTCAAAAATTTTAACCCCTCCAAACTTGAATTTGTACCAAACTTAGTTGAGCATAAAACTTGACATTAAATTGTAAATCATAGTTAACATGGTACATTTTGGTTGGAGCACCCTATAAACAATTTCAGTCATTAATTTAATGTTTCATTATTTTTCCAAAGTTTTTATTAACCCTTTAAGCACTTTATGCTTTTTTATTTCTTTCATTTTGCACAATCTTGACTTACAACATATTTCCCCCGAAACCTGATCTATAAACTAAACACTTTAATTAACTAAAAGCTGATTAATTTTATTTAGCGTTATAAAAATTTAGTTATTATAAAAAAATATATTTCTAATAAAAACTTTAACTATAAACTTTTTTTACTTTTTCAATAGCATTTTAAGCATAAAATCTATGACGTCATTTTATAATTAAATTTTAAATGTTTTTTTTTTGTATAATAAAACTGTCAAATAATTTAGAGTTTTAAATGTTAACAGGTATTAAATTTAAATATTATAAAATTTTAAATATTATTTGAAATTATGGGCGCGTTAAATAAAAATAATCGTTTAATAATAAATTTTAACAAAAAGTTCATTATTTGAAAAAAAATCTATAAATAAAAATATAAAATTCTAAAATTGAATAACAAACAAAAAAAATTATAAATTAATTAATTGTGTGTTTAGACAATAATGAACAGGGGAATCGAAAGAGTCATATAAAGATATGATTTATTCAGTAAATTTTTAGAAAATTAAATTTGATGTATTGAAAAATACTACATTTTAGCATTTTTTACTTAAAATTGCATATTTTCCTCAATATAATTTATTTTTGCATATTTTAACAAAAAAGTGCTGAAAGGGTATATCAACTTTGTCATTCCGTGTGTAACGCTAAGAAGGAATCATTTCAGATTCTATAATGAATATATATTCTTAAATAAAATCCGCCTGTCTGTACGTCTGTCTGTTGTTGGCGCGCTCACATCCACAATAATTGACAAAGCTCACTGAAATTTAACTTGAGTTTTTGTTATAGTCCTGCGAAGTTTTGCTGGTTTCTTAAAATCGTTTCAGTATATTATAATGTAAAGTAAAATCTTTTTTAAATTGTCAATAATGAATCGACAAATAACAATAATCTTTGACTATATGTACTTTATTTCCATTTAAAAAAAATTATCAAAATCGGTTCAGTAGAAAAAAAAAGTTATAGAAAAAACGTAACTAATGTTATGAGTCACTAGATGTTCCTTTATTATATTTGAGAAAACATGTTCTATATTGTATACGACTGTGAGTGTATGTGTGAGTCTGACTGTATGAAACATAACGTATTTACTTCACACGCATTTGTGGTGGAATGCATTGAAGATTTGGCATAGCCGAATATAGCATTCTTACTTGTTTAGTATTGAAGAATTTTTCATATTTGTCTCAGAATGACCAATTTTATTTATTCGTATCTGTAAAAACGACACTGTAAAAAATATCTATCCGAAAAAGATTTAGTTTCGAAAATGTTAATTGTTATTTGTTGAATTTTTTAATAATTTTCTGATCATAATTTATATTGGCTTCTAGTTGCCCTGATTATATAGTTTATATAAATACTAGACGTCATCGTGATTGTATTCCAAACAATCGCTTCAAGATTATAAATATTCCATTTGAGTAAAAAACCAGCAGTTAAAATAAACAAAGACAGTGGGGGACAAAAGTATAGAAATGATGTAGAAATATTTATTTTAAAAATTTTGAAGATTAAAAATAATTCTATTTATTTTTAACGAAATAAAAAATTTTAGTTATACAAGATCCTTGCAAAACCGAAATATTGTTTACCCTTACGGATTTTAATGCTCAATTTTTAAGTCTATTCTCGTAACTTTACACATGCTCCATTTTTCGTTTCACAAGGGTACTGCTAAACCTTTATCAAACGCGTGACATTAATCGGGTTAGTTTTAAATCTTGGTTAGGACTTTATATCTAAATAAGGTTCTCCGAAAGTTGACAAGCAGTGAAACCACTTCGGGCAGCACGACAGATTTCTATATTTGTGCAAATCACTCTAAAATGCCTTCCAATATTCCCGATTTTGTGATTTGGAAAAAATTAATTTCGCAAAATTATTTCGAATTGGACGAAATTTAGTTCGAATCTATTTTTTTTTAAATTTTTTTCATAATTTGATTCTCTTTAGGAATTTTCAACGAAAAATTGAATAGAAAAATTCAAATTTTAGATAAAAACTCGTATTTTGGTAAAAATATCAAAATTTTTTGAAAAAATTAAATTTTATTTCATTTTTAGTATAATATCGAAATTTTAGTATAATTTTAGAATCGAATCTGTGAAAAAATTTAGTGAAACATTTTTAATCGAATTTTCAGTAAAGAATCGTTTTTTCAGAATATGGGAATTTTTATATAAAAATTTATAACTGTGAATAATTTAATTTTCAATATTTATCATCAAAATTGTTGTGAAATATCGAATCTTTATTGAAGAATTGAATAAATTTTTTAAAAGTCGAATCAGTGAAAATTTTAATTTTCAAAGAATTATTGATATTTCATTTTTTTATTCCCATTTTTAGTGAAAATTTTTAACAAAAATCTAATGTTTTTTGCAGAAATTTTACTTTTAGTGAAAATCTTTTTTTTGTTTTTTTTTTTTTTTTTTTTTTTTTTTTTGAATGAAAATGTTTAAGTAATATTTCGAATTTCCAGAAAGGAATCAAAAGAAATAATTTTCAATAAAATATCGTATTTTCAATAAAACAAATTTAAAAATTGAAAAAATATTTTCAGCGCAAAATTTCATTGAAATATCGTTTTTCTTGATATATTGAGTTTTCACTGAAAATCCGTAATTTCGGAATAATATTCGTAAAAAATAGAAACATTTCAATTTCTAAGTAGATATAGCAACGATACGTTCTGGTCCCAAAATATACACAATGAAAATTTCCCACTTTTTATTGCTGTATTGTTTCACAGCAAATCTCTAATCAAATCGGTTCTTAAAAAGTTTAGATCAGTGTGTGAATTATAGCGGAAATTTTGGTAGAAGTGAAATTTGATTTCCATATAGTACATTCAGTAGAGAATCTTATTCACCAGAAGATAGGACAGTGTTACCACATTTTTTTTTCTAAAAAAATTATAAATAAAATCTGAACTTAGAAAAAGATGTTATAGACTAAATTATGTTTCAAAAAAAGTGAGAACTCTATAACTTTAGCATCAAATAAATAGTCGTATGTCTCTAGAATTCATAGAGTTTAAATGTCAAAAATTATCTAAGAATCGCATAATAAATATTATAAAGTGTCTTTAAAACTTTTTTCTAACTCTATGAAATTGTCGGTCTTTTTTTGCTTCCCACTGTATTTTTATTATTAAATATCTATTTGTTTGTTTATTTGTACTAATACTTCTAAACATTTGTTATTAATAATTTTTGTTTTTTTTTCTTAAATAAACAATTGCCAAAGTAAACAAATCCTAATAAAAATGCCAACAAACAACAATTATTTTTTTAAATATTTTCATTTTCGAACAAAAAAAATATTTTAATAAAAAGAAAAAACACAGACAAACGACGACGAGTCTACAGATAAAAATATACTTTGCAACTTGCAGTAAAAAATCTTATGGATTATTACGCTCTCTCTCTACTCAGTGGCAAAGAGCAAGTACTGATCGTTGTAATAAGAAATAACATAAACTGGGGATCTTCTTTCTTATAAGGCTGAGATTTTTATTATTATTGTTGTTGTTTTTGTCTACTTACAACATGATCTTTCAACTTTAATAATGTTGGATGAAGTAAGAAAAAAAAACGGCGGAAAGAAAAAGTAAAAGTATTTCTTTTTCAGTTGTTGTTCTTATTATTGTTGTAGTTCGGCCACTAAAAAGTTCAAGATAATAAAACTTACATTTAAGTGATCTGCAGACGGAAAAATGAGTTGAATAAAAAAAATGGATTTTTCTTTTATTTATAATAAAAAAAAATATAAAAATTCAATTTTTATAAAGTCAAAAGAGTCTAGAGTCTAGACATTAACTTAAAAAGTATTTAATTGACTAGAAATTTATAGAAATGAAATATTTCCCCATCTATTTTTAAAACTAGAAGTTATTGATTACTAACATAAGGAGTGAGGTGGAAAAATTCTAAACATACATGTATTTTTATAAAAAAAATCATATATGTTTTTCCTCTTCAGTTGCAGATATCGTAATTAATGTACAAATCATGACGTGTATTAAAAATATCATGCAACTGGGATTTTGTCAAGTCCCCTAATACTTTTTGTTCTAAATTTTCCAAAAAAGAAAAACGTTTTATAGCAAATTTAGTAACTCAAAACTTCAACCGTTTTGGAGTTAATGCGTTACATACATACACAAATCCTATACTTTATATACAGATTTTTAGAAATAATCACTAGTGATGAAGTTTTGAAATTTTTTTTGGACAAATCCTTCCCTCCACCCTCCATTTTAAATCTACCACTTCCTTGTACACCTTTTTGGTTCATCTTCAAATCTCTTTTCACAAGAGCCAAATGTATCTCCACTGGCCTTAGCACTGAGCAGTTTAGATGATTTGCTTCTCTTAGAGAGACTTATGAATGGAAGCAGCCTTTTTGTAAACATTCTTAATGTACATTTCGGTATTTATAGTGTCCGTTGTAACAATATGCAACTGCATATTGCTTGCCATATCAAGAGCTTTTTTTGAGAAATTTTGACTGCTTTTGGGTCCCAAACTTTCCCATAACATATCCTCGAACATCACAACATAATATTTTCGACCAGAAAATTTACCCAAACATACGTTTCGTCATCCATTACGGAGCAAGAGATTTTTTTTTTTTAGAAAAATTTACTTCAATTTCTGTGTTATGGTTTTAAACCCGCATTAGTTTTAAGTTTTCGAATCAAACAGTCCGGGCTTTACAAAAATCATGTGGCCCATTCCTTCTATCTGAACCAGGTTTTCTATCAACGGTCAAGATCTCCCGGTACTGTTTGCCCACAGACCTTTGAATAGTAGCCTAACGTTTTGTAGAACTAAATAATAAAGTTTTAATGAAACACGTGTGTTAAGAATTTTTCGATCTCACTCCTTAGAATAAAGAAATGAAGAGCAATAATAAAAAAGTAGATTTAATAGAATTTCTATGTTGGTTTAATAACAATCGATTGATCATACCGGAAAAAAGGCTTTTTTTCTTCCGTTTAACAAAAATATTCCTCAATATTTCCTTTAACTCTTAATAACTCTTAAGTTTAAAAATCATTTCAAAAGTCTTCTGGTCTAGTTTTTTTTATTTGTTTGTGTAAATATTTTATGTTAGATATTGCAACTTTACTATGACAATATGTAGCAATTTTATTTACCGTTTTTCTAACTGTTTCATGCGAAAGGTAATATTTCATTTAATACTTTGTCACATCTCATATATGAAACTGTCATAAAATATGACACTGCCCCATAGATGTTTAAGGTAATAAAGTGTAAAGTCAATGTAGAATTTATTAACGCCCATTAAACACATTTTTGCGCGATATAAAATAAGTTAAATAAGATGGATCAAGGCTGTTTTTGATATACTCTATGATGTTTTTAGAGAGAGAATCCAACCAAAGTTATCTTTTAAATTTGGTAGAATCAGTATTGTGTTTTTTATTATGAACTGTTGAATTCGGGTCAGATGATCCGAGGGGATCTGTTGCAAGGGTAAATGTCCTAGAATATATAAAGAACTATTTCATCTAGAGTTTTCAAATTGTGTTATTTTCCTATGAAACGGTTTGCTGGAAAAATTTAGAACGGAGTTGTCAGATTTAGACCATAACTTTCAATTTAGAATATAACTTACAACTTTTGAGTTCTTTTTTTAATTTATGCGTAATTTCGCACTCCAATTTCCAAAGGTTGTGAATAAGTTTTGAATAAACAATCAGAATTCATTGAAATTTAGTTACAGTTTTCTATATGAACTCATCAGCTCGGGTTCAGCTTTTAGGAAGTTGTAGACCGATTTTTGAAATATGTCAAGGAGACCTGAACCGAAATATGTTTTTAATACGTTTATAATTAATAAAATATTTAAGTAGGGCAAGAGTAGGAGTATTTCTTACCGAATAAAATTTTACTTCATAAATCTGCAATTTCATGAAGACTCTAATACTCTTAAACTCCCACCCGATTTAATATAGCGTACATATCATAAATCTCGCAAAATATTATGATTATCATGAAAAAGAATTAAACTAAAAATGAGAAGAAAATATAATTCTTAGAATTATTTTCCCAGACTTTTGTTATATTTTTAAAGCCAGTTTGATAAATGTTCTGAATACAGTTTTTTTCACTCTAAACAAAATTTCCATTTTTCCCTGGGGTCTTAAATATAGAGAAATAAAGAAAAAAATAGTAACAACAAAAACAAACTATCATTAAATGACAAGTTAATTATCTGCAACAACAACAATAATAACAACAAAATCATAAACTTAATAATCTAAACGTAAAAATAAACTTGTAAATCGATTATTAATGTCTTTTTGCATAATTAACATATTGACAAGCCACAAAAACATCTACGAACGAGAAAAATAAAAAAAGAAGAAATTGCGAAAAGATGATGAAAAAATCTCTTGAAAGTGTCAAGTTGCAATTTCTCGATCGCTTTATCATTATATTATCATGAGTATCGGCAAACATCAACCTCCAAATAGACAGACGAATGGATGAAAGATGCAATATTGGCAGCAAAAGCATTATCGTCATCATTGAATATTTAACTGGCCATTAAGAAAAATCAAATGGTCAATACATAAACACTATTAAAAAAATACAATTTCATATAACATACAACAACTGATCATAGAGGCCTGATCATTATATTCTCAACATCATAAACTCAAGAAGTTGATGGTGTTACTTGAAGAAAACTCGTAAATGTTGAACAAGTGAATGAGTGCGCCGAGTCCATGAATGAATGAATGAATGGCAATGACTACAACATTAACTTGTCGACTATGGCCACACATAATAAAAGTTAAATTAGTGAAATGATCAAAACTATCCCCACAGCAGAAGAAAAAACAAAACATTATGTTGCAAGTAATGTCGCCACAATGATCAATAAGAAAATAACAAAAAATTACAAACTAAAATCAATGAATATGTGAAAATTTCTTTTAAAAGAAACGCATCTGACCTGAATACATTTGTAAATGGCTAAAAACTGAAGATACTAAAACAACAAACACTCATTGCAAATCGTCTTTTAAACTAGTCATGTTAACAACTTGCAACCAATATCGAGGGAAAAAAACTCCAACAGATCCAACGAAAATGTTTTTTAAAAAAGTCAAAATAAAAAACAGAAACATAAAACTGGCTAGAAAAAATTTCCTTTTTGTTTATGTGTTACAAAGGCAATAGCTTAAAGGCACTTGCACTTGCACATTTACGCTTGCATCGCTTAAAGTTGTCAACTCAATATCGAAACAAGTTTTTGTTTCTCTTTCAATATAACGCTACTTAGGATAATGTAGGTATTTTGAACTTCTTCTATATTTAGTTACTTTATAAAAATATTCAAAATAATGCAAGACTTTTGCAATAGTAAAAATAAAGCATTTTCGCATTTCTATATATTAATAACAATACAAATCTGTCTTAATATTACGATTATTTTTATTATTTCAATAAGAATCATATGTTGTTGATTCCCTCACTATAAAATTGCGTTTTTGTGTAGCTAATTTAGAAATTTCTTAGAGTTTATGTTTTATTTGAATTGTTTTAATAATAAACTTTAATTTGAGACCCATATTGATAGGGTCTCTACTATATTTATTGATTCTTAAGCAATCGGTTGAAGTTAAAAATTAAACAAAATATTAAAATTTTTATCTTAAATTATAGCTTGTTATTAAATATAATATTTCGCAACATTAAAATGATATTTGCTTTAAGGCGATTCCAATAATATTTAAAAAATTTCATATTTTTCCGAAATTAGGAAATTTGGTTAAACAGACCGTAAAAATCAGTTCAGCTTATATTTTATTTATAATGTGTTAATGTTTAGCTTTAATTTGAGACCCATATTGCTAGGGTTTTTTAATATAATTTTCATTCTTAATGAATCGTTGATAATTTAAAATTTAATTTTTTTAGTAAGTTTAAGTTAAATATTAAATTTAGCATATTACAATATAGAAATTTAATATGCTTTGAGATAACAGCAAAATATTCCAATTTCAGATAAGTTTTAGCAAATTAGAAAGTTTGGTTAAAAAGATCATTAAACTTCTTTCAGTTTATATTATATTTACAATGTATTAATATTTAGCTAAATAATAAATTCAATATATTAATAAATAATCCTTGAATTTGCTTTAAAATAACTGTTAAGTTGATTTAAAAATAAGGTATTTTGATTAAACATATTACGAAATTTCTTTGATTTTACGATTTATTTCAAATTTATTATTGTTTAGCTTTAACCCATATTGATGGTGAAAATTTTTAATTTAAATTTTATTAGAATTTTTAATGCAAATTACAGATTGTTATTAAATATAATATTTAGAAATATATAAATTATATTTTATATAAAATTTTTCAAAAAATTTCAAAATTTAAAGGAGTTTGTAATTTAGTTGAGTAATTCAAGAAATTTCTTTGACTTTATATTTTATTTAAAATGTATTAATATTTAGCTTTAATTTAAGACCCATATTGATAGGTATTAGAAAACATATTTATCATTCCTAATAAATCGGTGTCAGTTGAAAATTTTTAATTTTTGTAAAATTTTAAATAACAATAATAGATTATTATATAATAATATATTTTTAAGCTTTAATTTAAGAGCATTATGGCTCTTAGGGAAACATGTTTATCATTCCCAATAAATCGTTGAAAGTTAAAAATTAAATTTTCGTAAAATTTTTTCATTTAAATAAATTATTGCTATTAAATTTTATATTTAGAATTTTTTAATAGAATTTACTTGAGATTACAGCAAAATATTAACAACTGGAACTTTTAGTTAAGCTGATCAAGAAATTTCTTTGAATTTATATTTTATTTTGATTCGATTAATGATTAGCTTTAATTTAAGACCCATATTGAAAACTTTTGTGGTATATATTGTTTATTCTTAATAAATCGGTGAAAATTTAAAATGTGAAATTTTGAAAAAAAATATTTGAATTATTGTTTTTAATACTATAAATCAACTATAACATCAACTAAAAATTGAATTTTTCGGTCAATTTTTGCTTGAAAGCAGGGTAATTGAAGGTCTTTTACAACTTGTGTTTATTTTAATTCCCTTTCTTGTGTTTTCTCCAAATTTCTTTCTCTGCCCATTCATGTTGAATAATTTTGGCGTTGTGACCAGTTTATGTTGTTGTTTTTCTTCTTCAATAATCATGTCAATATAATGCTTCCACATCCTTAGTAAAGTTTTTTTATTATTTTTTGCTTCTTTCTTTTCGCCTACCACATTACATTACTTGTTCATATCATATGGACTTTGTTCGTATATTTCCAAATTATTTGGCATAAATAATTTCTGTTTTTTTTTTGTTTTTACAAAAATGTTTCAATTTCTTGTAAAATTCATGTTTATGGTTATATTTTCCTATTTCGGCCATTTAAATATTTTTTAACGATATCAAAGTGAAAAAATCATTTGATTTTATGTATTTTTGGAATTCGGAAAACTTGTTGCTTAAATATCTCACGTTATATTAACACATTTTCCTATATATTTTTTTTTAAGCTGAGTTGTTGTCAGCCAACTAGTTTTTCCCCCATTGAGTCCATGTAACACACAATATTTCGTTTGTGGAAATATTTTAATTAAATTTTTGTGCAATTTTGATCTTTTTTATTCATTTTCGATTTTTATAGTCAACCAGTTCAAGTTTAGTGTTTTTGTTTTTATTTTATTTATATTAATTTATTTATGTTACTTTTACTCTTTGGATTATTTTTTGGTTTTCTTCATAACTTTTCCTCCATGTGATGTAATTTAAATGAAAACGCCGTAAATTGCAAGAAATATTGTTGAAAAAAATAATACATAATGATTTTTAATTAAATTAAATGGGAGTTAATAACGTGTTAATTCACTTTCACTTAAAATCATTAAAATCATTATTTATTGGTATTCGGATGGAAAAAGATGTAATTATTTGAATAATATTTTGAAATTATTTTGGCAGGTAAATAAATTTAATTCATTTAATAATTATAAAATGATTAAAAATAAAATTGAGGATAATAAAAAATATGAAAATATTTAAAAAAAATTTAATTATAGAATATTATTTTTTTATATGGAATTTTGGTTAATCAGATTATTAAATTTTTTTGAGTTTATATTTTATTTAGAAAGTATTTATAACTAGCTTTAATTTAAGACCCATATTATTAGTATTCATAACATATTTTTCATTCTTAATAAATCGGTACAAATTAAAAATTTAAATTTTTACGAAAATTTTAATAGTTTTCAGAAATATGTAATTTTTGTTAGCGGTTTATGAAGTTCCTTTTAATTTATATATAAATATATTTTAAATATATTTAAGCTGTTTTAACTCATAGCTTCAATTTGAGGCCCATATTTAATGGATATTTAATATATAGTTTTCATTCCTAATATATCTTTGAACATATAAAATGTTTAACCACAAATTATAACTTGTTACTTAATATAATATTTAACAACATAAAAATTGTGTTTAGTACAAAAATATTCAAAAGTATTGAACAAATTTAAGAAATTCGGAATTTTGGTTAAATAAATTGTTCAATTTCTTTAAGTTTATGTTTTATTTAAAATATATTAATGTTTAGCTTTAATTTGAGACCCATATTGATAGGTATTATAAATATATTCTTCATTCCTAATAAATCGGTGGAAATTTTAAGTTTGAAATTTTTGTAAATTTTTTTATAAAAATAAAAGAAATTTAATTAAAAGTTAGATAACTGCAAACAAATTTAAAAGTTGGGGAGGTTTTACGAAATAAGAAAGTGTTTGGTTTAGGAGTTTAATGAAATTCCTTTGAGTTTATTTTTTACTTAAGATCTGTATATGTTAAGTTTTAATTTAAGACCCATATTGATAGGTTATACAAATCATATTCTTTATTCCTAATAAATCGGTCAAAATAAAAAATTTAAATTCCTTAGAAAATTTTCCGTAAATGAATTGCTATTTTATATTTACATTTTTAAATAATATTTACTTAGCATTTTGAGCAGTTTTAAAAAATATTGAATTATAGTTGAGAAGATAATGAAAATTATTTGGATTTATAATTCATTTAAATTCTATTCAAGCCTAATTAATCGGAGAAATATATTAATTTGTAAATTTAGTAATTTTTTACTGAAAATGATAAACTGCTATTTAATATTATATTTATCGCCATTTTAATTACATTTTTTAATCTGAATAATATAAGAATATATAGATTTTTGATTACTCCGAATATGTAATTTCTTAAAGTTTACATTTTTTATACCATATTAATTTCTAGCTTTTATTTCAGACCCATATTGATGGGTTTTCTAATAAATATTTTCCATTCCTAATAAATCGGAGAAAATTTTAAATTGAGATCTTTTCTAAAATTTGTAATGCAAATTGAAGATTGTTATTTAATATCGGGAATAGTTTTATATATAAAATAATATATTTATATAAATGTATAGAATCCAAAATAAATTAGTTTCTTATGAAAAATTCTTAATTTAGCAGCTGCACACAACTGGAGGGGGAAAATCCAAGATAATAATAGTCTTAACTTAAAAACAATGCAAATGCGTTTTCAAGCAGTAGCCGCTACTTACAAGGTCTTTATAAGAAAAAAGGAAATCACAGTGTACAGAAAACTTAATAATTGTTGAAAACACCTGCATTTGGAATAAAACGTTAATGGAAAATATGAAAAAAAAATTAAAAAAATATAGAAATTATCTAAAGTTGTTAAAACAAGTGTATTATTATTGTTATTTCCCCAAACATGATCATCACCTTATTTAGTAGCATTTTGTTTTTATTTCATTTTTATACCCTACACCACCGTAGTTAGTTGGGGTATTATGCGTTTATGCCACAATTTTTAAGTATACTGTTCGACTCAGGATCAATTTCTGAGCCGATTTAACATTATCCGTCCATGTGGCCGGCTGACTGGTTATCCATGCAATCCTTGTGAACAAAATGCAGGTCGCAGATTTAATGAAATTTGGCATGTGACCCCATACAAATTTTCCTCTCGGAATGGGGATTTAAAGTCACAAAAGTCCTAAATATAAAGCGATTATAATGAAATTTGCCATAAATTAATCTTTAATATAATAAAATGATATGCCAAATTATACGAGGATCGGTTCAATATTTTTATAGGTCCCATACAAACCCTCCTTTAAATATCACTTTGAAGGGTTTAAACTACTTATACTTGTTGGTTATATGAAAGCAAAAATTGATGTGCGATATTTTACAAAGGTCGATCCATAATTTCTTCCAGATCCCATATAACGCCCACAGAAAAACTCTTTTAGAATGCACTAATACCACATAAACCATTATAGCATACTGACTCTTAAGCTTAAATTAAAAAAACGAAGGTAGTTCATTAAGTTTTGGAAGGTAACACTTACACCAGTAATGTGGTGTAGAGCTTTAAATAGTCGGGCTTGACGACTATAACTTCTTACTTGTTTAATAATAATTTTTTATGCTTTTCAAGAAGAAATTGTTGTATTTGTAATTTAAAACTGCTAAAAAATTAATTTTATCGTTTTACCTTTTAAAGTTATTTTTCTTGGGTGTTGATTGGCAGCCGTTTTAAACTATTTTTTTCCTTATTCGATCATTTTTTTTTCATAATTTGTAAATGTGTTTCTAAGCATAATAGAGTAAGAGAGCTATAATCGCCATATTGATCGAAGTGTAATATTTACATTTATGGTAAGACAAGACTTTATGATCAGGGTTTTCTATGTGTTACTAATGATTCAGTTATATCATGAGGAAGAACATTTTTAGAGACTTTTTAAACAAAATATTGTTTTTTTTCTACTTTTTAGTTGAAATAAGGAAATTTCAGTTTTAAGAAGGAAAATCATAAAAATGTCTTAATTTTACTATTTAGAATATTATAGTTTCATCATGATGATATCGGAATATAAACAGCAAATTAAAAATTTAACCAAATTTATTTTTTCATTAGCCCCACAGTGCAGTTCGATGAGCTTTTTTATTCTATAATCTAATAATAATCTTCATTTTCTCATTGAATAAAACAAAAAATTCTTCATGGCCTTTGGCTTAATAATCTTTTGTGTAAATTCTCGTTTATGGTTAAATGTGAAATAAACGACTACACGAATAATATCAATATTTGTTAACAGAGTTGCCAGATTAGAAATTAGAATAAAAATCTTTTTGTAATTTTCATAAATTTTTCATTTTGCGATAAATTTTGTTTTAAGAGAAATTCTTTTTCGACTAATTTTCTCTTAAGAGAAAATTCACAATGAATTTTCATTTTAGAGAAAATTATAATAAATTTTCGATAGATTTTGGTTTAAGAGAAAATTTCGAAAATTTAAATTTTGGTATAAAAAATCTTTTACATTTTTCTTAAAAAAATCTCCATAAACTTTTTCATAGTCCTGATTTTTTTATAGAAAAAATTCCCTTTATGTTGAAAAAATTCTTAAATTTTTTAAATCTCTTAAAATTTTAATAGAAAAAATTATCGTAGAACTATTTTTTATAGAAAAAGTCTCAACGAACTATTTTTATAGAAAATTTTTCATCGAATTATTTTTTAAAGAAAAACTATGGAAAAATTCTCTCTCCTTTTTATAGAAAAAATTCTCTTCAAGTTAAAAAAATTCCTAAACTTTTTAAATCTCTAAAAAAAATATAGAAAAAATTCTCATCGAACTATTTTTTATAGAAAAAATTCTCATCGAACTATTTTTTATAGAAAAAATTCTCATCGAACTATTTTTTATAGAAAAAATTCTCATCGAACTATTTTTATAGAAAAAATTCTCATCGAACTATTTTTTATAGAAAAAATTCTCATCGAACTATTTTTTATAGAAAAAATTCTCATCGAACTATTTTTTATAGAAAAATTCTCATCGAACTATTTTTTATAGAAAAAATTCTCATCGAACTATTTTTTATAGAAAAAATTCTCATCGAACTATTTTTTATAGAAAAAATTCTCATCGAACTATTTTTTATAGAAAAAATTCTCATCGAACTATTTTTTATAGAAAAAATTCTCATCGAACTATTTTTTATAGAAAAAATTCTCATCGAACTATTTTTTATAGAAAAAATTCTCATCGAACTATTTTTTATAGAAAAAATTCTCATCGAACTATTTTTTATAGAAAAAATTCTCATCGAACTATTTTTTATAGAAAAAATTCTCATCGAACTATTTTTTATAGAAAAAATTCTCATCGAACTATTTTTTATAGAAAAAATTCTCATCGAACTATTTTTTATAGAAAAAATTCTCATCGAACTATTTTTTATAGAAAAAATTCTCATCGAACTTTTTTTTATAGAAAAAATTCTCTTCGAACTATTTTTTATAGAAAAAATTAACAATTTAATAGGAACAAATTCTATAACAATTTTTTTAAGAGAAAAAAATATTTTCAATTCCAAAATTATCTTCGTTATAGAAAAAATATCTTCGAAGTTTTTTAATAGAAAAAAATAATTTGAATTTTTTCTAGAAAAATCTCTCCTTTTATAGAAAAAATCTCTCAATTTTTTTTAAATGTCATAATTTTTTATAGAACTTTTTTAATTTTTTTCACAGAAACTAATCGACTTAGATTTTGATTTGTATTATACATTAAGGGGTTTATGATGATTCCTTCTTAGCGTTATAGACAGAAATACAAAGTAAATTTATACTACAAAAATTTACGGTACAAAATTTCAACAAATCTTTAAAATTATGTTAACCTGGCAACTCTATTGCCTTAAATAGTAAAACCAATTTTTTCTTCAATAAAAATTATTATCACAAACGTTTTCCAATAATGGATTTTATTTTCTATTCTCCCTTTTTTATTTTGATCTTATTTGCTGCATATTTTGGATGATGTAAGAAAAAAGATGCTTCAATGAATTTCAATTTGAATTTAATCTTAAAATGTGATCGTATTATTTTCATCTAAATGGGGTCTAAGTTTTTTTTTATAAAAATAATGCTTTTCAATTGCATAATTAAGATTAGAGATAATAACATTATCTAAAGAAATAATTAATTATTTGGCTTAATTTTAAGTTGTCTAAATATGTTTTTAATTGGAGTATTTTTCTGAAAATGGTTTCAATGGAAGATTAAGTATTTTAGAAAATTGTTTTTATTACCAAATATTTCAAGAAATTAAATTGATGACATATTTTTTAATTTTAATTAAAAAAAATATGAAATCAATTTGATGGAATTATTTTAATTAAAAAAGAATTATAAAATTGTAGTTATTATTTTGAACTAAATTTTAATAAAACCTTTTCTTCCTCTTTTTCCAGGTAAGCACTTTTGATTTATTTCTTTTTTCTTTAATGGGTAAGTTCCGAAAGACTTTTATTTGAATTCGTAAAATTTGATTTGAAATTTCAGTTACTTAATTATTTAATTAAAACCAATTACTTAATTGGAACGTGAGATCGCACGGTTTTCATTAAAATTTTTAACCTTAATTGATTTTTATACCCTCCACCAACAAAAGTGGTGAAGAAGATATATGAACTTTGTCATTCCTTGTGTAAGGCTAAGAAGAATTCATCTCAGACATCGTAAGGTAAATCTGGGTCGATTTAACTATGTCTGTCTGTCTGTCTGTCTGTCTGTCTGTCTGTCTGTTTTTGTCACGCTCACATACACAGTATTTGACAGAGCTCATTGAAATTTGGCTTGAGTAATTGCCTAAGTGCTGAGAAGTTTTCTATTTAAAACCAGCAAAATTGGTTCTGTATTAAAGATATAGATCAAAATCTGAGCAAACCTTTAATTTCAATTAAAAATCTTTCGTAAAATTTTCAATTATAAATCGACAACTTAAAATGAAAATTTGACAAAAAATTAAACAGTACTCGCCGTGTCCGTTGATAGAAACTCTGATTCAGGTAGAAGTAATGGTTCACAAGATGTTTTTAAAGCTCTCGACACATCTGTAGAAAAGCAGCCAAGTTAATTCATAGCTCGGAATATTTGGTACGAAGAGTTAAAATTAATGCAGGTTTAAAATCATACAAGACTCAAAAAGTTCCCCACAGGAACACTGCAAAAAATTTGGAGGACAAAAACAGAGCACTAACATTTAAGTCAAGTTTTCTAAAAAATATTCTTGCTTCATAATGGATGACGAAACAGATGTTCTATCAGTTTTTTCGCAAATACCTGGTCAAATTTAAGTTGCTGGTGCTAAATTTTGAAAAAAAAAAAAAAAATTAGGACCCTACAGCAGTAAGTAAAAGAATTGAAGATCACAAAGAAGGTATTCAAAAATGTGGGTATTCAAATAGTGATTAAAGCTTTAAAATATATTTTTTGTAAATTATAATAATTTTTATCAAATAAAAAAGTGAAAACTGTTAGTTTTGTAGTTTCGTTTTTATTAACATATATGTATGTTAAGCGTTTTTCGATGTCACTTCTTTATTCCAATTTACTTAAATAATTTCAAGAGATTTTCAAATTGTTCTGTACCGAGCTCAGCAGTGCTTTCTACTGGTTCCACAGTTTCTGTGGTTTCAACATTAACTTCGGGAACAGTTTCTGCCTCGGTAGTTCTTGATGGATATGCCGAAGTTGTAGTTGAGGTAATAGGTTCAAAGGTAGTGGGTTTAATGCGGCCATCTAAGCAATCTTGTAAATTACGATAATTGGCTGCAGTCGATTCGACATAATTTCGTTCGGCTGTTTTGCAACATTGTTCGTGGCGCAAATCTATAACACGATATTTTTCATGCATAATATTAGCATATTCCGAGGCATTGCCGGAAATGCTGTAAACCGCTTTAGTATTATTAGAACCCTGAAATTATAAACAAAAAATTACAAAATATATTTTCATTTCCCTTTGCACTTCATACTCACAATTTTCGCATGACAACTAAAAACATCCAAAGTTGAATTGAGACTATCACAGTTAGATAGACGTTGACATATTCCCTGAGAAATTTCCAGAATTGTTAAGCGTTTATCCACCATTTCATTTTCGATAGCTTGACGTCCTTCTTTGGCATTCACTAAACATTGATTATAATTCAGACTATAAGTTTCACCCACTTCATTTGACTGCTCGATATAGTGTGAGAAACAAGCCATAGAATTTACAGGATCTCGAGGAATCAAACGTGAGTTTGTAAATATGCTGGGAGAATTTTGTGCTCCCGCTATATGGTAAACCCCATAGACTCCTTCCACCACAAATAACAATAAAAGACAAAATTTCACCTGAGTATTCATGGTTTTTGTTTTTGTAAAATTTTTTAAAAATTAAAATTTCGTAATTAATATTTTTTTCTGATTTCTTATCGTTTGTGAAGATCGCTAAAGACTGTTCTAATTTTGAACAATTATCTTAAGTCTTATAGTTGATTTTCCTCCTTTTTCTCCATTCGGCTGATAATTGAAGAAAATATTTTTGTTTTATTTAATCTTTGAAATCTAAGATTTGTTATCTTTAATTAAAGTTATTAGTAAATATTTTTAGAAATCTTAGTAAGAGTCTGTTATTATTATAGTTTTATTCTTATCAGATTGAAAGAAAAGAAAATCATTTCAAACTTATAGTTACTGATTACTGGTGTTAATGCTGCTGTGAACATTTTTATTACATTATATTTTTTTTAATTTATATTAATTTGATAGTATAATTTATGATTTATTTTTATAGAGTAACTTTGTTTATCTTATTTTGATAGGGCAGTGAGGACTTGGTGAAGATTTTGAAACAAAGTAGAAAATTTAATATACAGTGTGGGGTCCTTCCTTTTGGTTAGGTCTTTACCATCCGAATTTACTTATATAAAAATCTTTAAAAACGAATCAGATATGAGGAATCTGTGTAGTTTAATTTTTGTAGCCCCCATTCATACAGTCCAAATTTAAAACTTAAAGACACTCTGTGCAATCGTACTTGCCGTTCAGAGGTTACCGATTTATTTTCATTTAGTGTTAGGTCCATTAGATTTATAGAACTTCTTAATTTTTTGCTCTGATATTTTTTCTCTACAAAAGAACAAATAAGAAAAATAAACGAAGTTCTGATAGGGCAACAATATGTAGAATTATGGTGTCAAATTTGCCACGCATATTTGTTTTAAAAATAAAAGTAAACCCCTAAAAATGTTTTATGCTGGAACCAGGAATTGGCCTATTTCTTGCTTCATTATAAAAAGTTAGTGGGTAAAGTAATTCTCATTTCAATATGAAAAGTTATGAGGCAGGAAATTATATTTTAAAATTATTAAACTTTTTAATCGGATCCAATGTGATAAATAGTTCTTTCAATTCTTCAATAGTTTCAAATTTTATATCCAAATTTTGCCTAAAAAAATCAAGAAACTAAAAAGTCATTTTCTTTAATCAGTTAAAGTCGTAAATAAAATTTTAATGATAGAGAAAAAATCAATTTACAAATTGACCAAAATTGGATCGTTTGAGACCACTGTGAATCGGTACAAATTTTTAGATGCCTATGAATACTCACCATTAATATTTTAGAAAAATCAACATCAATTCCAGAAAAATTCGTTACATGGGCCGTCTGGTAAATATGATCTTTTATTTTTGTAAGTTCTGGCAAATTTTATTAGTTTTAAACCCTTTTCCTAAATGAAGCCCTCTGCGTTCTAGCAAAATGAGTATGGCTGATCTTGTAGTTCGTTAAATTCATTTCCGAGAAGGGATCTTATATTGAAGGTAATTGTGCGAGTTTTAATGGAATAATAACATATTTAACAGTTTTATAAGCTTCAGAACTATATCCGGAAACGGCCTTATATGGCTTATTAATGGTTATGGTTTTAACAGTTAAATTTTATATTCAGAGAAATGGCATTACATGAGAATTATAGTCTATTGTGGACTAATGTTTATAAAGTAACTTTACATATACTTTATATATATCTCTACATTTAAGAGTTATTTAGGAAGCTTATTTAGAAATTGGCTCACCGAATAGGTGAAACGATTTCTGTAATGTTTTTGTATAACAACCTATTAAAGTCTGTTAAACAGACAGATGGATATAACATAATCTGCACAGATTTAGATTTGTTGCTCTTCTGATTGTGGAGGATATAAATATTTAAAATTAGAATGTCATTTTAATTCCATAATCTAATATCTGCATTTATTTTCTATCTTGAGTATTCTGAAGATCATTCTTTAAGCCGGTTTTATATATTGACTTAATACCACATGCGACATGTAGCCTCCTGATGTATTATTGTTTATTTTTATATGTTCATGTCGTATAATATTCTGAAAGTATTTGCCATTTTTATCCCTAATACCATACAAACAGTATGATTATGTTCAGATGACTTTTGATTCCCAGAATTTATGGCATTTAATATCTAGATAAAAAATTTGCAAACTTTAATTATCGTATAACGGCATAAACTATTAAAAGGGTGTTCCAAAAAAAGTTAAAACAAAATGTTGGAAAGGAATTTATTCAATAATATTTTAAATGAAACAATATAATTACTTTGGACCTTGAAAGAAGATCCCACAGATCGACCAAATTATTAAGCATTTGCTGGAATATCCATAATAATTATAGTTCCCACATTAAACTTATTTTTACGCCACCCTGTTTATAAGATGATGAATTCATTGCAGATAAAATTCTATTTGCAAAACCCCATTCCAATTTCCTCGCGTCTCGTTTAGGAAAATGCTAAATTTAAAAAAAGTCTTATGTAAATATTTATGTTTTTAATATTTAATTAAATTTAGAAAAAATCATAAAAATGTTGATTATTAACCATAAACACAAAAACACGTTTGAAAATATAAAATATGACGACATTAATATAATTTTATTATTTTACTCATCACCAGCAAATCTGGTGATGAGGGTATATTAACTATGTCATGTCATGTGTAACACTGCGAAGGAATCATCTAAAATCCCATTAATTTAATATATATTTTTGCATCAAATCAAAATTTGAATCGTCGGTCCATCTATTTATCTGTTGTTGGCACGCTCACATTCGCAATAGAACGATATCTGAGGCAAGCTCTAAGTGCCAGCAAAAAATTTCGTAAAACTGCCAATTAGAAATCGACAATATAGAATAAAATTTTGTTACAATAAAAACTACTTCATTACCATTTTAATTTATCAAAATCGGTTCAGTAGAAAAAATTTTATAGCCAAAATTAAAGCAAATTTAATGACTTCTTAAGTGTTCCTGTGATATATTTAAGAAAAACTTTCATATATTGTATGTGATTGTGAATGTAAATGTGTGTATGTACACTGTATATTTATGAAACATAATGTATTTACTTCACGCTAATTTTTTGGTGGAGGGTGTTGAAGTTTCGTCATAGCAAAACATAGTATTTTTAATTCTTTTTTATTTATTTTACTAAAAGCGCTACGCCGCCTTTACGCTATTTTTTGTAGGATCCGTTGTTGGAAAAATTACTATAATTCTTATCGTCTGTTAACATCTGCTATAAAAATGCAATTGTTAAATTAAAGTGTGTCACACAATTATGATTAATCTTATGGTATTTTTATTAGGATCTTTTTGTGGTACAAGATAGTGAGTTATTTTAAAAGTGATCAGTGAGTGATTCATAATTTTAATTCTTGTTATTTGTGGTCAATTTTAATTGAAACTTTTTTATAGCATCTGAACACTTTAAGGGGTTAATAAAAAAAAAATAAAATAAAAATATTTATTACACAGAGTGTAAATAAAAATCACGTAAATTTAATATTTATTTTTTTAGAAATTTGATTTGCACGTGACCAAAAGGTACATTTTAGTTAAATCATTTTAAAAGGGACGATAGTGGACTTTTTGTGATGAAAAATAATTTACTGTGCAAATCAAAAAAGATTGTAGAATTTGCTACATTATTTGCGTTGATATAAAGGGTGATCCAACTGAAATGCTGGAAGGATACTGAAGTCGCTCGAAATCCTTATTGTGTTTGAACTTTTGAATCAATGCAAAATTCTCATCAATAATAAACGTTAGATATCTAGTTGTTGCTGCTGCTGCTAGTTGAGGTCAATATCTCTTATTTAATACTCACGCGTAAAACATTACTGTTAACCGCAGAATGAATGCAGCGCAATGAGTATATATACTTTCTACAGAGCCGATCTCTTAAAAATTACTCATAATTTAATTATGAAAACATTTGCACGATTTTGCCAAACAATCTCTACACAGAAAATTTTTCGAAAGATTCTATACAGAAAATTGTACGAAAAAATTCTTTCTACAGAAAATATAATGAAAATTTTCTCTATACAGAAAATATAACGAAAGTTTTCTCTGTACAGAAATGAAAATTTTCTCTATACAGAAAATATAATGAAATTTTTCTCTATACAGAAAAAAAATTAAAATTTTCTCTATACAGAAAATATAATGAAAATTTTCTCTATAAAGAACATATAACAAAAATTTTCTCTAACAGCAAATATAACGAAAGTTTTCTCTGTACATTTAATTTATCGAAAGTTTTCTCTGTACAGTAAATTTATCGAAAATTTTCCCTGTAAAAAAAATTTATAGAAAATTTTCTCTGTACAAAAATTCAAAAATTTTGTCTGTGCAGAAAATTATTCGAAATTTTTTCTATACAGAAAATATAACGAATATTTTTCTCTGTACAGAAAATTTGTTGAAATGTTCACTAAACAGAAAATTCTTGATTTTTTTCTGTACAGAAAATTTATCGAAAATTTTTTCTATAGAGAAAATTTATCGATATTTTTTGAAATAGAAAATGTATAAAACAATTATTTTTTTATCAAATTATTTCATATACAAACTTTATTATTTTGTTTGAATTAACATTAACATTAATATGAACAAAAAAGAACAAAATAATGAAAAAACTAGAAACATTTACAATTTTGTTACCACATCTGTTGACCTTTAAACATTAAAAAATTATACAGATTTTGTTGTTTTGTTTGTGGCTTATTTAACAACAAAACAAACAAAAAATAATTGTTTAAATACTGATTTTTTCTGTTAAATAATAAGCAAAACACAACAACAAAATCAAACAAAAATATCGGATCAGCAAAAAATTCAACGCCAACTACTCAAAAACGCGTCTCTAAATATCAAGTCTAAAACAACTACAACAAATGAACAAAAAATCAATGTTAACATATTTCAATTCACTAAAATTTAATTAAATAATTATTATGAGGGCTTTTTTGAGTGTTGAATTTTTGCTATTTTTATACCCTCCACCACCACAAATGGTGAGGAGAATATATTAACTTTGACATTTCGTGTGTAACGCTATGAAGGAATCATCTCAGACATCATAATGTTTTTGCATCAAATCAAAATATGAGTCGATTTAGTTAAAAGATATAGATGCCGGTCTATCTGAAGCTGCCTCTATATTTAAGGTAAATAACTTTCCCTTGATTATAGAGGAATAGTAATGTACTTCATTAATATTCCACAAATTAGTCAAATCGTTCCAGTAGAAAGTGTTATATTAAGACAACTTTATAAGTGTATTCGTTTCGGAGTCATGTGTGAGTTTGGGCAATAGTGGTGGAGGGTAATGAAGATTCGGCACAGCCGGATACAGCATTCTCACTTGATTCCATTTAACATTTTAAATTATACGATTCAATTGTTTTTGCCAGCCATAAATTAATTTCGACAAAAAAAAATTGAAATAAAAAAATGTAATTTAAATTTCAAGTTCAACTTGAAAGAGTTTTTGGCATTTTCTCTCACTAAGTATTTCTTAAACAGCTGTTGGTGTTTCAGACACGTCAGAAATCTGTCAAATTTTTGGTTAGAACAAAAGATTTGAAAATTCTAACTTTTTAATTTTTGTTTTCAATTTCAAATCAGTTCGCTTAAGTTCCATTTCAATTACGGTAACAACAAAAACAATTTAGAAATGTTGTTGATTTCCTAATAATTTTTTTGAAATTGTTGTTATTGCTGTTTGTACACTATTGTTTTTGTATTTTATTTAGTTTTTTATTTTCAGTTAAATTGTATAATTAAAATGATTCATGTTGGTAACAAAACAAAAATAGTAATAATAATTTTCAGAATTCTGAAAATTTATAGAAATGAAAAAAAAGCAGACAACAATTGTCAAACATGTTTTCAACAGTTTCTTTGTTTTCAAAATGCACAGTGAGGAAAATCAAATAATTTTTAATTTTCTTTAAATAAAAAATTAAACGAAAATTTTCTCTCAAAAGAAAATTTAACGTAAATTTATCGAATAATTTTTCTAAATTGAGAATTTATCGAATTTCTCAAAATAGGGAATTTATCGAAAATTTCTCTGAATATAGAATTTATCGAAAAATTTCTCTAAATAGAGAATTTATCGAAAAATTTCTCTAAATAGAGAATTTATCGAAAAATTTCTCAAAATAGGGAATTTATCGAAAAATTTCTCTAAATAGAGAATTTATCGAAAAATTTCTCTAAATAGAGAATTTATCGAAAAATTTCTCTGAATATAGAATTTATCGAAAAATTTCTCTAAATAGAAAATTTATCGAATAATTTTTCTAAATAGAGAATTTATCGAAAAATTTCTCTAAATAGAGAATTTATCGAAAAATGTCTCTAAATAGAGAATTTATCGAAAATTTCTCTAAATAGAAAATTTATCGAAAATTTTCTTTAAATAGAAAAATTATCGAAAATTTTCTCTGAAGAGAAAAATTAATGACAATTTTCTCCAAATAGAAAATTTATCGCAAACATTCTTTAAGTACGTGATGTAATTCTCGATTTTTTATTCTGCCTCCCTGTGCAATGTAAAGAAAAAAAATCATAAAGCAGTTCTTTCATTTTCTGATTCTTGTGGGGTAAATTTTTTCGGTTTCTTTGTAAAAACGACAACAGAAAACAGAAACAACACAAAAAATTGTCCCATCATAACATGATAATGACACAGCTTTTGTTGTTGGCGCTCTATTAGCGAGCGTACGAGTGAGTAACATAGTGAGTGAATTGTTTGGGCCATTGTGTTGATAGTTGAATGTACTTTAATTACCACTAGTTTGTTTTGATTAACTTGACTGTTTGTTCGTTTGTTGGTTTGTACTGTTCTTGTTCTTCAGTTGAATGGGCTCATCATATGTTGCTAATGTCAACGTACAACATGTTACCAAAACAATAATAAAATCCAATGACTTTTTATTATTTTTCCCCAAAATAACAGCAGATAATTTTGTCATATAATTTCAAAATAAAGAACAAAGAAAATTAAAAAAAAAAACTTATAAAAGATATTTCTTTTCTGTCTAATTAATGAACAAAAAAATAAAAAACACAAAAACAACAAAATTGTAATTTGATCAAAATCACAATTTTGTAGAAAATTGAGATTTGATAGAAAAATAACGAAAATGTGAAGTTTTTAACAAAATTTCTCTAAATTGTGAATTTATCGAAAATTTTCTCTAAATTATTTTTTTTAAATTGTGAATTTATCGAAAGTTTTCTATAAATTGTGAATTTATCGAAAATTTTCTCTAAATTGTGAATTTATCGAAAATTTTCTCTAAATTGTGAATTTATCGAAAATTTTCTCTAAATTGTGAATTTATGGAAAATTTTCTCTAAATTGTAAATTTATTGAAAATTTTCTCTAAATTGTAAATTTATCGAAAATTTTCTCTAAATTGTAAATTTATGAAAATTTTCTCTAAATTGTAAATTTATGAAAATTTTCTCTAAATTGTGAATTTATCGAAAATTTTCTCTAACTTGTGAATTTATCGAAAATTTTCTATAAATTGTGAATTTATCGAAAATTTTCTCTAAATTGTGAATTTATCGAAAATTTTCTCTAAATTGTGAATTTATCGAAAATTTTCTCTAAATTGTGAATTTATCGAAAATTTTCTCTAAATTGTGAATTTATCGAAAGTTTTCTATAAATTGTGAATTTATCGAAAATTTTCTCTAAATTGTGAATTTATCGAAAATTTTCTCTAAATTGTGAATTTATCGAAAATTTTCTCTAAATTGTGAATTTATCGAAAATTTTCTCAAAATTGTGAATTTATGGAAAATTTTCTCTAAATTGTAAATTTATTGAAAATTTTCTCTAAATTGTAAATTTATCGAAAATTTTCTCTAAATTGTGAATTTATCAAAAATTTTCTCTAAATTGTGAATTTTAAAAAAAATTTCTCTAAATTGTGAATTCATCGAAAAATTTCTCTAAATTGTGAATTCATCGAAAATTTTCTCTAAATTGTGAATTTATCAAAAAATTTATCTAAATTGTGAATTTATTTAAAATTTTCTCTAAATTGTGAATTTATCGAAAATTTTCTCTAAATTGTAAATATATCGAAAATTTTCTCTAAATTGTAAATATATCGAAAATTTTCTCTAAATTGTAAATTTATCGAAAATTTTCTATAAATTGTGAATTTATCAAAAAAATTTCTCTAAATTGTGAATTTATCAAAAAATTTCTTTAAATTGTGAATTTATCGAAAATTTTCTCTAAATTGTGAATTTATCGAAAATGTTCTATAAATTGGGATTCGATTGAATATTTTCACTAAATTCAAGATCGTAAATTTTTTAACGTAAATTTTCTCATTAGTGATTATTTATCGTTAATTTTCTCTTGCCAACATTTCACCTCTCCACCCAAATGTTCTTCCACAAAACGTCTAAATAAACAGACAAGTTCCTTAACCATGAATTCTAATGTCAAAGACATTAGAACAATATTAATGGACAATGAGCCCTTCACAATTTTTCCCCTCATATCCCCCCTTCCACTTTATAATAAACTGCAATTTTTACTTCCAAAACATATGAATGAACGGAAGAAAACCGCCCTTAACAAAGAACTCCTAACAAATACAATCAAACATGATTGAAATAAAAGAATGTTTTTGGATGAGTTTTGTTTATTCATGCATCGATTATTTTTGTTTTGTTTTTCGTTTCTTTTTGTGTATCCTTTATCCTGTCTCTAAGGTAGTGGGTGTGGATCCCTCAATAAAACACATGTTTGGAGAATAATTTTTTTTATTTCGCTACGCGAATGGTATGAGGTAACACATGTTTTCTTTTGTATTCATTATTTGTAGCCGGTCTTTTTTTTGCACACTTGTGTAAATGTTGTTATTGTAGACCGGGACTAGACGTTTATGAAATCATATGGTAGTTTGGGGTTTAATGCAAAACTTTTTTAAGGGAGGTTTTCATCTCTGTTTTTCGATTTGTTTATTTTGACCGGCTTTTGTTGTGAGAGAGAAAATCAAATGAGTACTACGTTTTTATACTCATTTCTTTTGGGTGGAACATAAGTTCCACAAAATAGTTCCAGGACAAACACAGGGTGTCAAAGAGATTTGAAAATGTATATTGAATGAGCATAACAAATGAGAGTTTAAAAAATAAATTTTATCTTCTGGGAAATATTATTATTCATATTTATTTAAAGTCCATTTAATAGAAAATCTGTCCCGATATGAAAAAACAGTTTTTTACTCAGTATAGTCTACAATTTCGAATATACATATATCGTCATATTTATAAAATGTTCTTAATATTCATATTTCTGTAAGATTTTTCATTCAGAGATCGTCAATTTTCCTTTATTTTTTGCCAGTTCAAGAGGAATCTAATGAAATAAGTACTATATAAATCGGGCCAAGATCAAACTTCCCGTTTCAAATTTTCAAGGAGATTTTAAATGAAGCAGCATATTGATCAAATTCGGTTGTATAGACTTGTATGAGTCTGTTGAGATTCGAATCACATATAGACCCAATTAAGTTATTAAATTTGTATTAGAACTCGATTTTTCCGAATTAAAAATTAGATCAAAACATAATCTGTTATTTTGAAAAACTCTTGCAAAATGGTCCTTCATACCGGATAATTTTAACTTAAATTTTAATATTATTTAAAAATATAACTTTTCAATGGCTCTTTTGTCTAAAATTAGGTCATTAATTAAATAAAATAAAAAAAATTAAACAAAAACTTGTGAAAAACTTCACTCTCTATGTTTTTGCTGTTTTATTGTAAATCAACTCATACGAACAAGTGAAAAATCGTTGGAGCTTGAAGACAAAAAAGATTGTTATTATTTTTTTTTATATTATACCTTTTCAACACTTACTTGCAACAAAATGTTTATTATGCAACAATTGTTTTAAATGAACGAAAAATGTAACAACTTTACAACACAATAATAATTTATCGCTAAAATGTTGAAAAAAATTTTTATAAATTTTAACAACAAAATTTTTACACAGACATCGGTTTTTTCAACATTATTAACGAACAAAACACTTTTACTTCTAAAAATAAAAAAGAAAAACAATTGAATACTGATGAATTTCTTTTATAGAGAAAAGATGATTTTTTTAAAAATTGAGAAACGACTCTAAACATATTTAAAGTTGTCGTTATTATACCCTACACTACCTAGACGGTTAGGGTATTATGAGTTTGTGCTGATGTTTGTAACATTCATAAAAATGTGTTAACACCCACTTTTAAGTGAGAAGAATCACTTTCTGATAAACAATGTCAGTCCGTTCGTCTGTCTGTGTCCAAGTAAAAGTTGTAAATACTCTGCGTTGCAATTTTAAGATATCTATGGAATTGTACAATTTTTAAATTGTTACATATTTTTACGTCCATATTCAGTACCTCCATATAAATGTGATCGGTATGGGATCTTAGGCATAAAAGTAAGTCCTTATAAGTCTTTAAATTGATGCGCCAAGCTATGCGTGGGTTAGTCCATTACTTCTCATGGTCCTACCCACAACCCCCCTCCAAATATCACTTTTAAAGGGCATAAATCTCCCATATACGGTTGGTATTTTAATACACACTGGGTCAAATTAAAATAAATATAATCCTAAAATCGATGTTCGAGATAATACGAGGGTCGCCCCATTATTTCTTCTAGCTCCGAATAACCGCCCGCCCCCATTTTTCCTTTCAAACGCTTAAATTTCACATAAAATGTCATACTAAAACATAAATTATAGGAGGGACGTTCATAAATTTTTCGTAACTGCCATTTACAATTAACAATGTGGTGTAGGGTATTACATAGTGCGGGCTTGACCTACTTTAACATTTTTACTTGTTCATTACATAAGAAAAAAGTTAATTACTCATCTCATATCCTACACCACCTTTGATGGTTGGAGCTTAATGCGTTTGTGCTAAAGTTTGTAACGTATATTGCTACCATCACTTTTAAATATACCTTTTGACACAGAATCACTTTTTGAGTCGATTAAACGATGTCCATCCGTCCTTCTGGCTGTCCATATAAACTTTGTGAACAATATTCAGGTCGCAATCTTAGATATATATATTGATGAAATGAGGCACGTACCATTATTTTGGTCCACGGACGATGCCTATTGGATTGATGATTTTGGGACCATTATAGACCAACTTTTCGGAATGGGGTTTAAGCCATAAGAGTCCAAATTTAATGAAAATCTCATAGTGATCTTAAACGATGTGCCAAATTATACGAGGATCGGTTCATTATTTCTCTTAGGTCCCATAGAATAAATATCCAAATTTTGAAGGCTTAAATCTCACATATAATATAAACATAAGCATAAATCGATGTTCGAAACTTTACGAGGGTCGGCACAGAATTTCTTTTAGGTCCCATATAACACCCCTGAAAAATCCCTTTAAATAAATCGCACATAATAAAATATTGCACTCTTTAGCATAAATAAGAAAACAAATTATGCGAGGGTTGTTCATTAAATTTTCATGGCCACCATTTATAACCAATAATGTGGTGTAGGTTATAAAATAGTTGTGCTTGACCGGCAATAACTTCTTACTTGTTTTCTAATAATGTTGCAAGTTGTGTTTGCCACAAGGAAAAGTTTATTATTGCATTTTTTTGTTCTGCTCCATTGTTTATTGTGTCTTCTTTTGTTGTTGCGTTTTCTTGTTTAAAATAATAATATTTTGTTCTTAATTCCCTTAGGATGGAAGAAAAGTTATGCTGGTTAGGGAAATGTAATGAATTTCTTTGTTTTTAAGCCAAGAAAAAGAACATGCATTGTTCATTTTATGTCCAAGAAGATTTTGATTTTAGAAAACAATTGACTTTTTGATGGGGCAATTGTTTGCGTTTTAAACTTTATGAACAGGTTGTCTGATAATTTAAATAGATTTACGATCCTAAAATCAGAAAGATTGTACAACAAAGTCATGCAACTTTGGTTGTTAACATTTCACGAAGATACTTTTTTTGAAACTTTTTTGTAGTCCCCTTAGACGGAAGTTCATATTGTTACGTTTCTTATCCTTTTAAAAATGTTGGTTTATTGTCTTCTCAATAAACCGAATTTTTTTCGTTACAAATATAAAATCGCCAGATAGTTTTTTCAATCGAAACTACACTTTATTCAAATCTTCGATTTATCCATGTCTATTTGTGTGTTGGAAATGGAATACAATATAATTTGATCAGATTGTTATAAGAAGTTTGTCAAAAAAAGAAAAATAGGTCCTGTAACAGAGAAGTTGTAGATCGATGTTTGAGACAATTTCGAAATGCAGACAAAAAAACCTATATTTACACCAGGAATGCGAATACGACCGGTACAAGAAAAAATCTGGATCCTGAGTTTTAAATAAAAGTTACGATCTTTTTAAATAACGAGCGTTACATTAACTTCATATATGTATGCAGTCTCGGCGTTTATAAAATTTTCTCTGGGATCATCCAAATATTTTCAATTTTTATTAGTTTCCGACTTTAGTTCATATTCTAGCCTATAAATGATTCCAAATCCTTAAACTTGGTAAATGGCGCACTTTGGGGAACTTTGGGCATACAATTTTTTTAAATTCGTTCCAAATTTTAAAACCTTATTTTAATACCTTAAAGCCCTTGACGAGGTCTTTAGAAACATACTTACATGTGATTTTTGTCTCTTATAGTTTTCAAGTTATTTCCACATATATATTTTCAACTTTCAAAAGATTGAGGTCAGTATATTTATCCAGTTCAAATATAATAAATTTCCAATTGAATCGTAATTTTTTAAAAATTTTGAAAATTACGAATTTTTATTTTGCTTAAGCTTTGAAGCTTAAGGTTATGACAAAACTTCATTCTAATCTGACAATTTAAAATTGAAAATTTTACAAAAGTTTTTACTTGAACTTGTAGGTTGTCTCAGATATCGAGTTATATCTTTTAATTTACTGAACCGATTTAGCTGGTTTTAAATAAAAAATCGGTATTTTTACTCCGTTAATACCGATTTTGCTGATCAAATAATCAGGCAAAATTTAATTGAGCTCTGTCAGTTATTTAATCGAACCAGATTTTGATTTGATGCAGGAATATATATACATTATCAGGTATGAGATGATTTCTTCTTAGCGTTACACACGGAATGACAAAGACAATATTAACTCTTCAACACTTGTGGTGATGGAGGGTATAAAAGTAATTTTCATGAGTCCAGTTTTATCCGAAAGAAATCATAAGTTTTTATTATTTCACTTAAATGAAAAAACTTGTTTATCTCTTTAAAAAAAACACATCAAAACTTATTAATAAAAATATGAAAATTATGATATTTAATTACAACAAAAATACAAAGGTTATTTGAAGAAGCTGAATTGTTAGTAGTTACCTTAGACTTAGACATAACATGTATGGATCTGTTACCATAGAACACATCATATCGATCACAATTACTGTCAATTTCTTGTCAATTTGTGGTTGTTGGTATTAAATTTTCCAACAAAAACAAAAAAAAAACGAAAATTTTTTATTTGAAGGCACTTCATTCATTTAATGGATTTTTATAGTGAATTCGACTCGTATTCAGATAATCATAATCATGCCATTGTGGTGGTGAAAAGATTTATGTTTTATGTGTCAATATTTATTGTCAAATGTTCAAAATGATGATTTGAACATATGAAATCTCATTTGTTTTATTGATTAATTTTAGCTACTGTTTTGTCATATTTACATAATAATTTAATAGAATCAATTATTCAGAAATAATTTAAAAATATAGATTTTCAATATGAATAATGATTTTGTATTTAAATTTAACCATGACCTAAACTTGGTATTTATTGTTGTTTTAGTTACCTTGATCATGATGTTGTTAGTGGTTAAAAATTGCATTGAGAAATAAAAAACAAATTTTAAAAAATGAACAGTTGTAAATTTAGTGTTAACAGCGAGTCAGAAATTAATAAAAATTATATTTTTTATTTAATTGTTAATAATAATAAATTAATAAATTAGAAGGTGTAAAATAAACAATTCCCAAAAGAGCATTTTTATAACCACCGACATCACAAGTGGGGAAGAGGGTATGTAATCTTTGTCACTTTGTGTGTAACGCTAAGAAGGAATCTACTCAGACCCCATAATATAAATATATTCTTGCGTCAAATTAAAATTTAAATCAATTTAGCTATGTCCGTCTGTCTGTTGTTACCACGCTCACATCCACAACAAATGACAGACCTCAATGAAATTTGTCCTAAGTATTTGTCATAGTCCTGATAATTTTCCTATTGAAAACCAGCAAAATCGGTTCAGTATATTAAAAGAAATAGCCTGACATCTGAGACAACCTCTAAGTTTTATAAGATCGTTAGTTATAAATGTACAATAAAATGTGTCCATAATATAAAGTTATACGTACTTCATTATAATTCCAAAACTGATAAAAATCGGTTTAGTAGAAAAAGTGTCCCTGTGTTATATTTAAGGAAAACTTTTATATATTTTACACGTTTTGAGTGTATATGTGAGTGTTGATGTACAAATCATAAAGTATTTACTTTACACACATTTATGGTGGAGGGTATTTAAGATACGTAATAGCCGAATGCAACTTTATTACTGGTTTTAATTAGTCTTTGTGAGAAAATACTTTTTCTCTAACCTAAAATTTTTTCAAATATCTTAACGTTTTTTATTATCAATTTAAAACCACTCGCTGAAAATGGCAATAATTTGTACAGAGAGATAAAACAAGAGAATTTTAATGTATAAAATTGTTGTCTGAAATGTCAGTGTCAAAAATGTTTATTAATTTTGTTGTTGTTGTATTTTGTAAATTGCGCTATAATATTTTCAATAAAAGTTTTAGGACACTGAGAAATAAAGTAATTTCGGTTTGCAAACATTTTTTCAAAAAAAAAAAAAAATGTTTTAATTACATTTTATATCGAAAATGCTTGAATTATTGAGTAGGGCAAAGCGTCTAAATCAATGTTCATGTTTGGAAAGATTAGGCTTTTTACGCTGGTTTTGGACTTGAATATTATATAGGTGTGTCCTTACTGGCACCAAGAGATTAACCCTCAAAGTTGGCCACACCTCATATGTTTTTTTAAATCGTTAAAAGCTACATTCAAGATATATCGTACAGTTTGAAAGATGTATGTACGAAATTTAGGCCCATTATTGAAACAGTTGGATTAAAAATTGACTATGTTGTCGGGATTCTGAATATTAGAATTTCGGTAATTTTAAAAATATTCCTTTAGTTTGTTCGTAGAGAAAACAGGAAATAATGCTATTTATTTCCTGATCACCACGATCAATTTAGAAACAATTGTAAGAATAAGCTAAACGTTCCGTCTGTAAAGGGATTCCAGTCCCTCGGGCTCTTTTCCAATATGTGATATTTGTATTTTGATTTTAGAGGGGTATTCCCCTTGTGCCCTATACGCAAACTTAGCAGTCTACAATAATCTCACTGAAAAGTTGCGTTAAATTTATTGTATTAGTTATAGAGATATGTACACCTCCCCTGGGCTCTATCCAAGGCAATTATAATAGTTTGTTGAAATTGTCAGTATTTAGATTTATAATTCATTTTTTTACGAATGTTCTTCGGTTTAATTAAGGGGTTACCTCAGATATCGGTCTATTTCTCTTAACTTACTAAACCGGCCAAATTTCATTTAGCTCTGCCAATTATTGCGGATGTGAGCGTGCCAACAACAGACAGACGGACGGTCATAGCAGATTTAGATTTGATGGAAGAATATTCATACATTATATGGTCTTCATTAATATAATGCCTTCATCACTTGTGGTAGTGGATTAAAAAAAATCTATACAACCTTTTTTAATGACGTATTGACTGAATGACCAATTGACTGAAAAACGTAAATTTTACCAACAAGCTTTCACCGAATGGTATTTTGGACTAACAAATTTAGAATCGGAGACAAGTGAAAACTCCTCAGGAAACCCATATAATTGAAATCTTTTGAAAATATTCAGCAGTTCCAATGTTACAGTATAATGTGATGGTTTTTTCTTCTAATTATAAGGACCAATTTCCCCAAATAGTTTAATCGCTTTGGCCAATTTTTGAAAATTTGATTAGAATTATCAAAAAATCAAGCGTTCAACACGATCAAAATACAGACTTACGCCTTAGTTTGTTCTATAATTTAGTATTTTTAAATAAAAATATTTGCTATAAATTGTAATAATTAAATGTCACAGAGTCATAATTTGTTTATTTTTATTTTTACGCCTTTTAATTAGGTAATTGGTTATCTCAACTATAGAAAAGTATAAAACAAACTAAAAAATTAAAAAAAAATTGAAACCTCCTAATAACCGCACCTTTCCATAAATTCTTAATTTTTTATTATTTTTTTTCAACGAAAATTACTTGTTTAACACTTTGATAGATTTAAAGGAAAATTATATCCTTAAAATTATTCCAAAATTTAATAATTTAATGAAAAAGTCAAATTATAATTATCATCCAACCAAATACCCACCCACCCATTTTTAATAAAAAGAAGAAAAAAAACTAAAACTACAAAATAGTTTTTATACCCTCCTCCACCACAAGTTTTGACAAGGTTATGTTCACTTTGTCGTTCCGTGTGTAACGCTTAGAAGAAATAATCTCAGGCCCCATAATTTATATATTATTGCACGCTCATAACTACAATAATTTACAGGGCTTAATAAAATTTGGACTGAGAAGCTTTAAAACGAGCAAAATCGGTTCACTATATTAAAAGTTATAGACCCATAACTGAGGTAACCCTCAGTTATGGTGGGGAAGAACTTTCGCGAAATTGTCAATGATAAATCAACAAAGTAAAATAAAATTTGCCATAACATAACACTAATTTTATGACTCAATAAGTTTTATCTATAAAAAACTTTTATTGTATACGATACATAACGTATTTACTTCATTGAAGATTCAGCATAGCGGAATGTAGCATCCTTATTAATTTTCTATTTATTTAACACCAAACAATTTTTTTGTTTAATTTGAAAAATCACGTTATTTTGTTTGTTCCAATTAAATGTCAATGAAGTTTTCGTTGTTTTTATATTTTCTGGCTTTTTTGCAAAAAAAGGAGCGCCTTTCTTCATTCACCTTTTAGTACAATTATCTAAAGTTCGCCAAATAAACTTTGACCTAATAAACACGACAGTCATATAATCAGTCACTTAGTGAATAAAAATGTTCATTCATTTATTCAGTTTTTCATCGATTTTTAGCAACCGGAAGAACAAACAAAAAATCGCGAATTGCAAAAACTCTGTTTTTAAAAAGACAAAAATCATTGAAAAGCTAAAATTATATATAAAAATAAAACTTTATTTAATTTGTGATAATTATCGATATTTTCATCGGTTTATTTATGGTGAAGTTTTTGTTTTAGCTTTACGAGTAGAAAAGGGTGAATAATGGGATCGAATGTGTTAATAAAAATAGAGGCGGAATTTTGCTAACACTTTTAATTCAAACACAGAGATTTTCACATGTGAGTTAGTATTTTAAGTTATTGATAATTTTAGTCATGCTATAAATATTATAGTGAAATATGTTTATAGTTTAAATAATAATTCCGAATTTTGAAGACAAATTTAAAGATCAGGATTTGAAAATTAGTAAATCTGCAAACGTAGAACGAGGGGCAGACATCCAAAATTGGTCACCTCGGATATACAGACTAGTTTATAGTTACATCAATAGACTAACTTATTTACTAATTTATAATCACATCTTTAGTCTCAACTATAGACTAGTTTATAGTCTCAACTATAGACTAGTTTATAGTCTTAACTATAGACTAGTTTATAGTCTTAACTATAGACTACTTTATAGTCTTAACTATAGACTACTTTATAGTCTTAACTATAGACTACTTTATAGTCTTAACTATAGACTACTTTATAGTCTTAACTATAGACTACTTTATAGTCTTAACTATAGACTAGTTTATAGTCTCAACTATAGACTGGTTTATAGTCTCAACTATAGACTAGTTTATAGTCTCAACTATAGACTAGTTTATAGTCTCAACTATAGACTAGTTTATAGTCTCAACTATAGACTAGTTTATAGTCTCAACTATAGACTAGTTTATAGTCTCAACTATAGACTAGTTTATAGTCTCAACTATAGACTAGTTTATAGTCTCAACTATAGACTAGTTTATAGTCTCAACTATAGACTAGTTTATAGTCTCAACTATAGACTAGTTTATAGTCTCAACTATAGACTAGTTTATAGTCTCAACTATAGACTAGTTTATAGTCTCAACTATAGACTAGTTTATAGTCTCAATAATAGACTAGTTTAGGTGGATATCTGAAAGATTCTTTTAAACTTCAAAACATGAAGGTTGATTCTGTTTAAAGAACTTTCTAATATTTATCACCATTTTGATCGCCCTTAGTGTGAACGACCCCTTCATATATTAAAATATGTGTATCATCACTCAACCATTAATTCATTCATTCATCCATCCATTTCTCACAATATTATGGCAGCAACAGCAAAAACTGTGTAAAGAAACTGAAAACAACTAAAAATTAACAAATAAAATTACTTAATTAATTTATTTATTTAAGTTAAGAAAGAAAAGCGAAAAGAATTTTTGAAATGTTTTCAAATACAATTTATTATTAATTGTTTTATAATTTCTATTAAAAAATTATAAAAAAAAAGAAAATTAACACTTAAATGAAAATGTTTGTCTGTCATTTGGTTTGACATACGAATTATTTATTATTTACTTCTAATTGTTATTTTAAACACTTGTGAAAATAAATATACTTTTTTAATATTTTTTATATAAATTTAGGTCAAAATTTCAATTTCTATATTCTAAAACAACAACAACAACAACTACAACAGTTAGTAACAGCAGTTTAATAGAAATTGTCTGTCTGTAAAACGCATATAAATTCATGCTTATAATTCATATACAATTTCAGCAGTTGCAACTAGAAAACAAGTGAGTTATAGTAGATTGATGGGAATATTAAATACCCTACACCATGAAATTTTATATAAAAAAATTATAAGCAGAAAAATTATTTTGTTCTTTATGGATTGTTAGGTGCCAATCACTTTTCAATCTCTAGGATTATACCTAAAATAGCTCTGAAAACATGAGCCCAGGATTATTAATTTTGCTCAGCTACTATTAACACCTTGTCAAGCCTATGATCATAACCATATACCAAATTAAATAAAATGGACTTAACTATTGAGGTTGCTTTAAATTTCGGTTTATATTGTTTTTATACCCTCTTCCTAAAAAATAGCGAATGAGGCGATATAATTTTTTTCATTCCATGAGTAAAATCTGAATTGATTTTGCTATAACTGTCTGTCAGTTGTTGACACGTTAAAATCCAAATAATTGTCAGATTTCGAAGAAATTATACTCTTATTTCCCATAAATATTTGCTATTTAAAATCTAATCGGTTTAATTGATAAAAAAAATTATAGTCCGATTCTAACATCGATTCAGTAAAAAGGCCTCAAACTCATTATGCCACAGTCTAAACCGGGGCAACTGTATTCTCTTTAGTCATCGAGGACGATTCCTTTCATATACTAAGTCTTCACTGTCTCCTAACGATACACTTGATGGAAATATAGCATATGTTTCTTTTTTACTGTCTCTATACAATAAACCTGGAGATAATAAAGTGAATAAATCCATTAGGATTGCAAATTTTTCAGTATCCAATAGGAATCTGATCAGGGTCTATAACATTCTTTTTTTATACGAATAAATATGAAATTTATCTTTAAAATCGGATTGTAGATTTTTATGTGAAGGTGTGACAAGAATGTGCGCACACTAAGTGTTTTTCTTTTATTACTTAAATCAAATCAAATCGGCGTTTCCGATTTTGTCTGTATACAAATGGTTACAGACGATTTGTGACTGTTCCATAGCCCTTTATGTAGACAAAAGGACAAAGATGCACTACATGTCAACAATTAAAAGTCTACATCTTTTTTGGTTTTCCATGTCTTTGTTAACTTAGTTGTGCTACTACTCGGTTGTATCGAGATATAGATCTACCCCGGAGTCATAACTTCAGCAAGATGTATTATATTATGTGCTCATAAGCAAAATTAATTATTTCCTAGATCATAACTCGGTCCTAGAAATCATATTAGAAATTGCATAATTTAATTTCTAAAAACTTCTAGAAGATGGAAACTACAGATCGTTTGCTTCGATATCTTAATTCTAGATCAGTAATATAGATTTCATAATGTTTTTATACCAAAAATCTAACAATTCAATATAGAACTTCTAAAAAACTGAACTACAGATCTGAGGCTTCGAGGTGCCTAGACCCATTTTTTTTAAATTGAGATGATTTTCGGTGCAAGAGTCAGTAAAACAACTGCATTGTATTATATTCTATAACTAAGAAATATATAAACTGAAAATTTTACAATAATTTGTCTATTTTATCCTAAAGCTCTTATCCCTACAGCTTCCTTAAAAAAGAACCTGAAAAGACCTAAATTTCATCAAGAGTAGAACTATAATTTTTTTAATGTGAATGTAAAAAAAATAATTAATAAATTCTCGATTTTCACATCAACCAATTTCAATTTTTAGTCGAATTATCGATTTATCTGTTTCACCAATTAGACTCAGACAAATTTAAATTAAAAAATTAAGTAGTTAAAAAAAACTAATTTTTTATATCACTTTCATTAGTAAATATAAACAAAATCATTAATCGATTCTTGATTTTTAATGGATCATTCAATGATCGATTAATAGATCTAATATTCGAGTTTTTAATCGATTCATCTCTTTGGAAATAAGTTAAAATTTATTTTTTTATGTTTTTCATTTTTCTTTTGAGAAAATACGAATAAATTATATTATAAGATTAATCGAATCAATTTAATTATAGAGTTGGCAATGTAAAATCGATCCTAAAATAACAGTTTTTTTAATAGCAAATCGATTCTCAACCATAATCAAAATTGATTCACCAATAACTAAATCCCATATAAAGCGATTAATATGACTTGCAGGTTATTTTTCTTTTTGTTACATCTGGAATGTTAAATTAAAAATACCTTCATTCACCTCTTTCAATGTTGTAGATTATAAAAACAATGACGACAATTTTTTTTATTGTAAACAACATAAAGTTGTTGGTTTAAGTTGTTTTTCTTTTTTTAATAAAATTTGTATTGTTTTTTTGTTGCTTTTTGTTGTTTTTATGTTGTTTATCATTGTTGCTGCTGGCGGTAGCAAGTAAATAATCAATTGCTATTTGTTGCCATTGTGTTGTTGTTATTTTTACTGTAGTAAAAATGCATTTTTTTGTGTAACCATGTCACGCAGTCGCTGTGGCAGTCAGTCATTGATTCAGTGATTTCCATATGAATTTATTCACTCATTGTCTTTGTGTTAGTAGTGTGACACTCTAATTCATATACACTTGTTTTGTTTTTTAATTTTATAGTTGTTGTTATTGTGGACTCGTATAACAAATTTTCAAAATTTTATGTTGTTGGCGATTAAAAATCATAACGTCGGCGACGCTGTTGCGTTGTTGGCGTTTGCGGTGGTGTTTGGTGGCAACAAGTTTTCACTAGTTCAATGCAATTTATTTATTATTTTTTTAATTTTTATTATTTATTTATTTTTTGTTACTTTATTTTTTTTTTGTATTTTTATTTCAAGTATTTTGCATACATTTGTTTCGTCATACTTGATTTGAGAAAGTATTTTGGATTTTATTTAGAGGTTTGTTTTTTATTAATTAGTAATTATTTTTAGCAGTTTTTGGTCAAATAATTATTTAAGGAAATGCAACATTTTAAGTAATAATTATTGTAAAATTTAAGAATTTATTATTCAAGCAGAATGTCATCATCCCATTAGTCATTTCACATTTGTTTTTATTTCCTTTAAAAAAAATGGTAACTAGAAAGAGAGGAAAAATAATACAGTTAATGAGACAGTGTTTGTGTTGTAAAAATTTGTGTAAAATTAACTAAATGACATCAGAAGCTAAAATCCCATCTTTCCTTGGTAACTTTCTCGATTGTAGTCACCCGAGTCACCCTAAGTAGTATTAGTTTTGTCTTAGGCAATAACCTATTGTCTCTTTCATAGTCTATCATGGAACATACACAAGTTTATTTTTCGGTCTCTACAATGTATCTGGTGGCGTTGTAGTGATTAAACCCATTATGGCGTGACAATAATGGGTGACCGAAAATTTTCTTTTATCACGTCGTGATAAATTGCTTTGGTCGCTAGAAACAAGCTGGCAATATCTTAGATATTTTGCGACACAATTTTTTTGTTCTTTTGGGACACTCCTTTCACACCTTCAATACTATTTTCGCATGATTCCGATTTTGGATTATAAGTTTATATATTTGAAATCTGGAAAAATTCGAGACGATTTTTGGACCAAGAATTTAAATTTGAGAATTTTACCTAAAAAAAGACTTTTTGGAAACAACATTTCACTTGCATCCTTATCCTTGTTTTTACCTTTAATGGTAAAAACGCAATAGAACTTCTTCGGATTTATGTGTGAAATTAATACAGTTAATTTGTTTCTTAAAACTCTCTTGTTAGATGAATTCGTTCTACATCGATTGGAAGTATATAATTGTAGTCCAAATGGCCAAAGTCTATGTAACATGTGATCGAGTATTTTCATGATGTAAGAATATTTAGCTGGTCAACAGTTGTAGAGTTGAGTCAGAGGAGTACTTTCCTAAAAAAATATTAATGAATAGAGACCTACGATTTCTTAAGAAAAATTTTGATATTATATAAATATATGGATCTGTTAAAAGGTTATGTCAGTCTGAATTAAGATTTTAGGAAAAAGGTGTAATTTTTTTTGGAATTTTTTTATTGTTTTATAAAGAAAACTTAATAAGAATGCGTTTGAAGCAAATACGTATTAGCTTGGGTTAATCACCTGCCTTCGAGCCTTTTACCAAATTTGTCAATTTTAGAAAAAAAATTGTGGCTTTTGGGCAGATCTTTACCCTGAGTTCATCTAAATTAACTTTATATAAACTCTCGTAATGATTAGAAAACAATACAAAATTTTAAACCATAAAATTTTAAACCTTTTTTAAACTACCTTTTTGCAAAAAATCCCCATTAAAATTTAGACTCATATTTTCAAACAAATTAAAGATCTACGTCAAGTCTGCTATCTTTAAAAGGCTAAAAAAGACAAGGGTCGAAGTGGATTTAAAAATTATTTCGACTTAAATGTATCTGAAAGTATAAGAGAGCTTAACATATATGATCACATTTTTATATAAACTTATAAGAACCAACTACATACAAAATTTCTTGAGTCTCAATTCGTAAATTAATTTTTAAAGATATTTTAAAGAAATCAAAAAAACCAAGGTGTCCAAATTTGCAGGGTCACTGACTAGGTTCATGAGCATATAGGAAACTGTACTTTTTTAAATGATCTCAAAAGTACCTCAGCTTTAAATATAAAATATCATATAAATATCTCTAACGGTTCACAAGTCACATAATTATTTCCAAAAATCAATTTGGCTTGGGGTTATGTGGGGGCATAGAAACATAATAGGGACTTATTTATTATTCTTGGTAATGTACTATATCGGATTTAACAAGTTTCCGTATTAAATAAAATGAGATTTCAAAAAATAATGATTTTAAATATTTACATCCTATAGAGTTCAATAATGTCGTTAATGACCATAATAAAGTTCTTTTACGGTATAATTTACATGTTTTAATTTTACAATTATTTCTTTAGAATAATATTTTTATTGCAGTTAATTTATTTTTTTATTTATTTATAACTGGTAATTTAAATGTAGGCGATAATACATTTAATCACGCTTATTAATCAAGTCACCGTGGAAGGTAATTATTATGCAATAATTATGTTACATAGAGGGACAGGTGAATATTGGCAATTATTTGACTTAAAAACTAGAAAAAGAGATAAATTTTTTAGTTTAAAAATAAAATAATAAAATAATATATACAATATATTATAGCGATTTAAAATAATTAATGTTTTTTAAATGAATAAAGAGAGAAATTGAATGTTTCTTTGAATAATTATCTTCCTTTTTGTCTCATTTTCCTATAATAATCATCTTTTTATCTACGGATGCAAAAAAATAAATGACTTTAACTGCTTAAAAACAATTTATATACATATTTTACACATAGACACGCACACACACAAGTACAAAAACTTAAATTATTCAGATAGAAAAAGAGAGAGAGAGAAAGAAAAAACCCACTGGTTTACTTTCGATTTTTAATTGAAAAAAATTGCCGCAATAACTTTTAGACGAACAAACACATACACACTTGTTTTATTTAAATATAAAAAACGCACAATAAGGAGTGAGAACGAAAAATTCTTAACATGCGTTTTTCAATATTTTATGTTTAATGTCAAACAAATAAATATTTGGTGATCAGAAGAAAGTGACTACTCAAATTATTAGATATTTTCAACAACTTGGTCCTACAAAAAGTTGGTTAAGCATTCAAAGGACTGCCGGCAAACTGTTTCCAAAGTTATTAAACAGTACCGAGAGAACCTGTCCATTGATAGAAAATCAGATTCAGGTAGGTGGAATGGTTCACATGATGTCCACATGATTCTAAAGTCAATAAAAAATATACATACTTTTCAAAAGAGCACCCAACACATTCGATAGGAAAGTTACCTGTTTAGCTCATTTTGCGGACTATTTGGTATGAAAAGTTAAAGGTAATGCAGTTTTAATAAGTAAAAATAATAGTCAGTCAAGCCCGACTATTTAATATCCTATAATTGTAGCGACCAGAAATTAAGCGTGGTTGAATGGGAACTATTAGGACCCAAAATCAGTTAAAATTTCCTAAAGATTCAAGAAATGTATACAAAAAATTTTGCTTCCATTCATAAGACTACATCATTATGATAGACAAGCCCTTGAGTGGTACAAGAGCAATATTGTAGTATTTGCACTAAAAGAGGTAAATCCTCCAAACTGTTCGACGCTTAGGCCAGTGTAGAGATTTAGGGCTCTCGTTAAAAGAGAATTGAAGAGCACAAAAATGGCGTGCAAAAATGTGGTAGATTTTAAACGGAGATGTAATACCTGTTCGAGTAAAGTGACAGAAAGAACAATAAAAAAAGTTCATAGAAAGTTTTCCAAAGAAAGTTTCAAAATTTCATCACTCGTTATTGAAACTAAATTTTTTCCAAATAATAATGAAATAAGAAATAAAACTGTTTTATTTTTATTATTATAAATATGTTAGGAACTTTTCGATCTCACTCCTTATTTTTTCCTGCTATTTTTCTTCTAAAAAAGATACATTTTACAACTTGTTTTTTTTTTAATTTGTTTTAAGTAAAGTATGTGTTAATATTGGCATCCAACTGAAAACCCCACCGACAAAACGTCACAAACATTAGCAACAACAACAACAACATGCATAAATAATCCATGGATCTTGTCTTGAGTTGCTTCAATAGTTGTTAGTTAAAAAACCACCCATCCATCTCGAATAGTTACTTCAAATGCGTTGCAAATGAAAATTAAAAAAAAAAAAAATAAATTGATTCGATTCGTGTCGGTATCGTATGGAATAAAAATTAATGAAAAACAAAAACTGGTCAGATATTTTATATAAAACTCCGACTCTTAATAAAGTTGCAATGTTATAGTAATTATGATTTAAGTGTTTATTTGTGAAAATCTTATAAATTGAGTTTCTGTTTTTCTAAATTACATGTCTGTTGAAGTTGTAATTTTAAGAAATCGATTCAATATCTCTTTTTTTATTATCGAAATTATAAAATCTAAAGATTATTGAATTACAAACTAATAGTTTTTTGCTATGATTTTCTTGTGTAAAATGTTGGCAACTCGTTGATAGAATAATTTATAATTTCAAAGAATAAAAAAATATTTATGAAATATTCAAAATATTGGGTTATATAAAAAGTATCAGCAGTATTTCGCATTTAATGCTTTATATTTAATCGGACAATATATTTCCAATTATATCGAAGGAAAACTTGTTTGAGATATGAAATTTCAAATAACAAGTAAAATTGCTATATCGGGCTATGCTGAGTCTTTAATAACCTCTACCACATTCAACGTTTCAACAGCATTCCCCTCCCATTTCCCCTATCCTAAGATTACGTTATCTAGAATATTTAGCTATTATTACTTTATCTATGTACCAAATTTTATTAAATTTCTTGTTACACTTTCAGAGATAAGCGATAAGGGGGATATCACTCCCCCATGCCCTCACGGAAGTTTGCAAAACAATGTGCAAACTTCCGTTTATAAGGCAATACCAATACTTCGTGTCCTTTAAAAGTTCGCTTTTTGGGAGGACAGCACTCCCTCGTGCCCTATCCGAAAATTTTGAAGTCTATATTGCAAATCCTGTGTCAAATTTGTATTTGTTATAGACATATGTTATATTAAATGTTTCGTTTGTAATTTCACTCCCCCGATGAAAATCGAATAAGTTATTTACCCATAATTGTTTTTAGTTTTAGGACGACAAAGTCTATAATTTTTCCACTAAACCGATTTTGCCAGTTTTTAATAGTCAACTTCTTAGGGTAATAAGAAATACTCAGGCCAATTTATTGAGCTCTGTCATTTGTTGTAGATGTGATCGTGCAAACAAAAGTCTGACGGACATAGCTGAATCGACTAAGATTTTGATTTAATGCAAGAACATATTTATATTTTAGTTATATTTTATGGGATCTTGGTCCATTATCACCAATTGTTTGGGAGGAGGGTATAAAAATTAGTCGACACATTATTTAAAAAAAAAAAAAATTAGATTGATAAATACTGCTTTTTTTCAAAGGAGCTTAAAGACTTCGTCACAAAGCCGAATATCTGATATCTTTCATTAAAATATTATTGTCATGGAACAACTTCTCATGGACTTTTTTTCCAAATACTTTTTGAGCGATTTTATCATGTATAATTATGGACGATTTCTTGATTGATCTCTTTCTCTCCCACCTATGGTACACGACCCTTGTGATCGTCTGATTTCAAGATCTCATAATACAAAACAACATTTTGACTGCCCCAAATTTAGTGCATTAAATTTCAACGTTAATTTCACTTAAAAGTCAGTTAATATATGACCTTTTACGATTGCATTTTTGTGATTTATCCCCTCTTTAATATCAGTAGTCGAGTACAGACATTTAAAAAATTTAAGTCGTAAAGTTCATGCATCGTTCATTCTGAATATATTTTGAATTTAAAAAAACTCGCTTTCATAGATCAGCTAGTGGAAAACCCGACATTTTTTTAATAGTTGGCATTGGTACGTAACACAAGCTACAAATGGAAAATGAATTTGAATTTAGTTAGAAAAGTCAGTCTAATAAAAAAGCTCCATTTTCTTGGTGCTAAATTGACATTGGGGAGATTTATAAATTTTAAAGCATTTAAATCCGTGGGATCTTAAGTTTTAGAATATTTTGTCTTTTATAGGCAAACATTTGGGTTAACTGTGAGACGTTGTCCATGCTTTCCACCATTACGTTTTGTAATATCCAATATGAATAAAAACTAGCTTTAACGATTATAGTTTGCAATTTAATTTGAACATAAATTTAATCTTGGAAGTTTTACAAAAACAATTATCAAAGACGTGCGCTATAAAAAATGCTAAAATAAAGTTATTACTTTTCGAATTAAAATTGTTGCAGATGTTTATTTCAGAAAAATAATTACTGTAAGAATTATTGAAAGTGATTGCTGGAAGGGAATCGATTATCATCAATTGCTTCCATAATAATGTCGATAGATCGAAAGCCTTTAGCATTCTTCATATTAGTCCATTGAGTTAAACCTCTTTTACAACTAACTTCCCGGATTTTTATAGGGCGGTTATATTTTGCGTGAGTTTTCTATAAAATGTTTGAGCTCATCTCAGTTTTGTATTAGACTTTTGTTAAAACTGTTACATCCGATTTTATCTCTTGAGCATCCGATTTTATCTTAGGCAACATTACTATCCGTGTTGTACATTATTCGATTGATACATTTATCGACACCAAAAAGTTTTATTATTTCTTTTGTTTTTTTTTTATAAAACAAAAGCAATTAAGGAGTGAAATCGAAAAAATCTTTACATACATATTTGTTATTATATTTTCATTTGATTAAAATTATTATTATAATTTACAAAAAATATTTCTATAATTTTGAACACTTGTGATGTGATTTTGAGCCTTTTCTTTAGCATTTTTATAGCGCTTTCTGTCACTATGCTCGAAGAGTTAGTTTGGACATCTTTTTTAGCTCTTCAATTCACTTTTAAAATAAGAACTATATCACTCCACTGACTCTAACTGGATGATTTGCTTCTCTTGGTACAAATATCACATCATTATTCTTGTAAAACTTAAGGAATTGTTTATCATAGTGACAGGGGCATGCTGCATGTCATAGCAAAAACTTTTTAAAAATTTTTGACTTATTTGGGTCCTAAATTCATCTTCAATATTCCCTCGAGTATCAGCCATATAAACTTCCTGATAGGGAAGTTGTGAAAAATCTGTCAGATCATCCATTATGCAGCAGGGAAATATTTTTAGAAAACTTGATTTCTGTTTAGTGCTCCGTTTTTTGCCAATTTTTACCGAGATCCTGATTGCATTTAGCTCTATTGCATTTAGCTCTATAAACGAGACATTAACTATATTTCCAGTACGAACGACAGAGTCCTACAACGTTCAAATCAATGAACTGGTGTCAAATATTCAAATGGAAGGAGAAAAAAAGTAATAATCGCCAAATAATTCTTATCTCTGAGAAGCTTTCCCTAAAACTATCCTCTGCCGATAGCGATCCTTTAATTGTAATTTAAAATTTCATAAAATCATTAAATACTGTTATTTCTCCTGTTTTGTCCTTTGGGTGTGTTTTTTATTCCAAAACCAAAAAACTGTGGGTGCTAAATTGCTAAACAAACAATAAATTATTTTTATCAAGTTATAACGACTTCCATTATTTCTCCGTTAATTATAAAAAAAGGCTAAAGGACTAAATTAATAGATATTTCTTGAGTGTATTTTTTTATTTTAACAAAAACTAAACTGTAACTAAATTTTAGCAAGTGTTTTTCATGAAATTTTGAAATATTTTAGCTTAAATGCGAATATAAATAGTTATTGTCTTAAGAGGCTTAACAACAGCAAAAACAATAACAACAACAATAATAATTTTTAGTGATTTATAGAATTAATACTTTACCTGCCACAAGTAGTTAGTGGCAATTTAATTTAAACATGTGTCATAAATAGATAAACAATGTATGTTTTTATATATTTTACACATATGTATGTGTGTGTGTAATAAATATGTATGGGTGTTAGTACCTAGTCAACATATTTACACTTAAAAATATAAAATATATGTGAGGTGTTTATTTTTAATACCCTACACCACCACAAGTGATGAAGAGGGTATATTAACTTTGCCATTGAGTGTGTAACGCTAAGAAGGAAGGATCTAAGACCACATAGTGTATATATATTTCTGCATCAAATCAAATTCTGAGTCCATTTAGCTATGTCCGTCTAACTATCTGTTCTTGTTACGCTCACATCCACAATAATTGAGAGAGAGCTCAATGAAATTTATCTGAGCGAAGAAATTTTATAAAATTGTCAATTATGAATCGACAAATTAGAATAAAATTTTGCCTTAATATTAAGTTATACACATAGAAAAAAATCAATATAAAATTGATTAAAATAAAAATATTTTCACTTTTTTCAGTTATGATTTTGCATCATAAATAAAAAAATGGTAATTTAACATGTTTCAAAGTAAATATAGTTATAGAATATTCTTGAAATTTTAGTACTTAAAATTTATTTAAAAACCTTAATGTTGTATAGATTCTTATATTAAACTAAATGAAAAAATATATATTCAATATCAAATCAACTATATTCAACGTTGATTTTGCTTCATGTTTTTTTTTTTTTGTGTGTATGTATTTTTCAATAATTATCAAAATCTGTTCAGTAGACAAACTTTTATATATTGTATACGTTAGCGAGTGTATGTGTGAGTGTGTAGGTACGAAACATATCGCTTGCATTTGTGGTGGAGGGTATTAACGACTCTACATAGCCGAATATAGCATTTTTATTTGTTTACTTATTAAAAAAGGTGGGTTTCTCTACTGAACTGAATACCTTCTATTGTTCTTGTTGTTGTTGGTTTTTAGGTATAAAATCTAATGAAAATTTTCTTATATTTCTGGGTGTTAAAAATACTTTACTTAAGATTTACAGGATACTTTTTGTTGTTATTGTTTTCTTTTAGCTATTTCTCTTTAAGTCTCTCTCTCCCTTTCTTTGGCGATTTTTATGGTTTAGCTTTAAATAGTTTAATAGTTGGAAAAACTAATAACGAAAATATATCAGGTGCCATTAGTTTGAGGTGGACTTTTTTTTGTAAATTTAATAATTTTCAGTTTATTCGCGATTTTCACTAAGAACGGTTGTGTGAAATATTATGAGAGAGGAAAATAAATACGATTAATTAAAAATAATTTAATTATAATTTAAATAATTATTTAAAAAAGTGATAGTAAAATTATTTCAAATCTATAAAATTGTTTTCGAAATACTTTTCGATTTAATCCTTTTTCTTGAGAAGCTTATAAGAAATTAGACAGGACAACCTTGATATGACAAGAGTACAAGTGCAACAAGTTTAGTTTTAAAGTGAATATATTAAAGTGACAAAAATTAAAATATAAAAATACTTAAACATATTTAAATCGTTAAAAAAACAACTATAATTATTAATTAAAAGCTATAAAAATAAAATCACTGAAATTTTTATTCCATAACACGAAAGATATTTAAGTGATAAAACAACGCCTCAACAGTGAGATATTTTGTAATTTAAGTGATTCTGATCACAAATACATTTAGTGATTCGGTTCTTTTTTAAACCAAGAACAATTTCTCGTCATAATATAAGAGAAATGATTAAATTGAAAAATCAATTAAAGTTTTAATCCATAGTACAAACGATTTTATAAAACAACGTCTCAGAAGTGGGTTATAATCTGTTTTAAACTAATAACAAGTCCTCATCGAAGCTGTGAGTATTTATATATAATTTTGTTTATTATTTTTAAAAACCAGTAAAATCGGTTCAACAATATGTCGAATGTTATGTGCGTCTATGTGTAAAATGTGTGTTAGAATATATGCCCGCATATTGCACTCTTATTTGTTAAATTTTAATTTCGGTACTATGACATCTGTTTTTTTTTTTTGACCCAAATTGAGAATCCGAAGTTATCAAATTTGATGTTTAAGAATGCACTAAGAATGCGTCCTATTCGGAATCAAATGAAAAACAAAAAATAATGTTATAGTCGATTAATCCCAACTTTGCAATACCCCACACCACATTCTTAGTTACAAATTGTAGCTACGAAAAATTCTACATCGACCCTCGAATAATTTTCTTTTCTGTTTTGTGCACTACTTTATTATGGAACTAAAATTTTTGTGAAATTTGGCGTTTTTAAAGGATTTTCTTGTTGGGTTATATTGAAAGCAAGAAGAAATTATGGAACAGGCGTTGTTCTTGGTCAATCGTTTCAATAGGCATCGTTCTTGGTGCCAAATTTAATCTTTCAAGTTGGAGCCTGCATTTTGTTCATCCTTCCTAACGGACCGACTTCGTTTAATTGTCTCCGAAAGTGATTCGAAATCGAACGATATACTTAAAAGTGAAAGTATCATAGATTGTTTCTGCTTAAAAGTGGAGGTAGCATATTATACCTCAAACACCTATGGTGGTGTAGAGTATATTAAATCAAAAATAACCATGTGAAATTTCATTAAGAAATATGAAGTAATTTGAATGTTATAGAATTATTCGCAAAAATGTTTTCGGGATCACCATACAGCCCATGGTAATTTAGGCATATTTTATTCAATACTAAAATGTTTGAAGAAATCGTAAACTAAATCTGTTCAATTAGAAACATCGTTATGTCATTGATTAAAAGACATTTTATATTATTGCTAATGCTGTTTGGTACCTTCATCGGAGTCATTAAAAAAAAGTTTTGATATCACATTTAAATCACATTTTTCTTCTATTTATTCAATAATTTTTAATTTTTTATCCAAAATTTTGTTTAACCAAAATATTTGTGTCTCTTTTATTTTCTAACACTTAACACTCTCTCTCTATTCCCTATTTCATCCCATTTCATTCATTTCTTTTCCAATTTTCTACATTCAGGGAAAAAGTGTTAAACAAAAAAAATTAACAAAACTTAAAAAAAAGAAAGAAAATATAAGAAAATCTCATTAAATTGTGAAGTGCCTGATCACGATTTACAATTTAAAAAGAATAAATGAATGAAAAGCAACTGAATACACCATAATGTTCATCATGATGTATGATGGTAATATTTTCTTAAATATAAAACTTAATATCAAAATAATATTACAATAGACCACAAGACAGGGCGAGAGTTACATACATTTACACATTCGTATATATATATATATTAGTTAAGTAAATAGTGAATGAAAAGAGGTGTTACATATTTACAATTCGATTATTTAGTTAAGTTTTTGGTAAATTTAATAGAACTTTAGAAAGTGAATAGAGTGAAAATGGATTTAGAGATTAGATGTGGACATTATATCTGCAGAACGATGAAAAATTGGATTTAAAAGCCAAACCATTTCAAAATTGATTTAAAAAATAATATAAATTGTAAATATAACAACACATAGAAAAAAATCTCAGTGTATTATTAATATTGTAAAACTGTTTATTTAAAATATTATTAATTTTATGCTTTAAAAAAACATACAATTTTGAGTATCTTAAAATAATTATGTACCTGGTAAAATCAATATTGGAAATAGTTAAAATAATAGTTAACAATGTTAATTATTTAAAATTTATGACTGGTTTAGGAAAAGACCAGTCAAATCATTTTAGTTGAAAGATAAATTCTACAAAATACAGATTTTTTTAAATCTTTATCTGCAAAAGACTCAGAATTATTTTCTAATTCGATTTGAAAGTTATCCGTCATTCCGTGTGACTATATGGAACTAGTCACTAAAGTCAATTTTATGAAGATATTTCGTTGCGATTTGACGAATATTTTAAAGTTGGTTCAGTTAATGAAGCCTACGTACTGATTATGGATCCATTATTTTATGTAGATTCTTTATAATTCTTTGTGCAAGAGAGAATGGTTCCATAACTGACCATAATTGTAAAACAAGAACCTATCTGATAATCACTTTAAAATCACACATAAACTTGTGTTATATTTTATTCATATCAGTTATTAAATTAAAATAAACAAATAATTACCTTATTTGATCGCTTTAACAAATTTGAAATAAAAATACTCCCCCTTTTTCCATCTAATAATTTATCATTCTCAAGTTATCATATTTTTCCCATGAAATTATACAATTAATGTTTGATCTCCATAACTAAATATTTTTCAAATTTTCATTCTCTTTAACAGAAATCTCATAGCCAAAAGTAAAAGTCATTCATCCATTGTTGTACCTCCTCCACCTGGTGGCATAGCAATTGGTATTGGACCACAATTACCTCCATTAACGGGTGGTTTTATTAAATTACGTCATGTGGAAACGTCATCGAATAAACAAGAAGATTTAAAAGAAAACAATAGTGCAACAAAAACACAACAAAGAACAGAACTGCAAACAAATCGAGAAGACCAAAATAAACAAAAAGAAGAGGAACAGGAATACGTAAAACAACCCACAGCATTGCCAGCATTTTTACAAGGCGGCCTAAGACGTAGTCAAACACAAGTAAGTTTAAATGAAATACATTTTGTACAAAATAATAAAATTCCATATTTTTTCAAGGTCATGGGTCCCGATCAACGTTCCATTTCAAAAACTGGCTCGATAGCAGATCGTTTGGCTGCATTACAAAAAAGTGGTGAAGATGATTGGAAACGTCGCATATCAAAGCGTGACGATATCGATGAAATAAAACGTGAAAATTTTGTTAATGTAAGTCTGAATTAAAATGATTAATTATTTTTAAACCCTCCACCATCACAAGTGGTGAACAGGGTATATTAAGTTTGTCATTCCGTATGTAACGCTAAGAAAGAGCCATAATCTTATATACATTCTTGTATCAAAACATCATAACTAATTTTATGACTCCGTTTTATATTTAGGAAAAACGTTTAAATATTGTTTACGTCTGTGAGTGTGTATGTACGAAACATAACGTATTTACACGCATTTGTGGTGGAGGGTATTGAAGGTTCGGCATAGCCGAATTTACCATTTTTACTTCTTTTTATTTATTAAATTGTTTAAGGAATCATTTAAAGCTTTTTCTTGATAATTGTCATTGTATTTACTTTCGTTTTCCTTAATTATCTCCGATTACATTTAATTACGCACTTGATGTTTTTTAATGTTTGTTTTTTTATATTTCTTCTATTGTTGTTGTTATTAAATTTTATTGTCATTGTTGTTGGTTTTGGTTTCATTTATTGCACACACTTTTTGTTGCGGTTTTCATTGACGTTTGTTTTTTGTTTCATTGTTATTTACACCTTTAATTATTTCCATTTCCCTCCTAAGAGACTTCTTTCTTTCACCTTCCCTTACTTCTCTTTTTTCCCTCTTAATTTTCTCTGAGAAATTATGTAATTTAGTTTTTTTTTATTCATATTAAAGTTGTTTCGCAAAGAAAAGTGTTGTTTTTTATTTAAATTGTGCAAAAGTGTGAAAAATTTTAGGTTTTCCTCACGCGTGTCGTAATTTGATTAATTCGTATGTATAATTTTTTTTAATATTAATTTAATTTGTTGCTATTATCTGTATTTTCTTTTCATAACTCTAAACTTGTTGTAAATCATACAAGATTTCCTTAATAATTATTTAACCTTATTAAAAAATAAACCTTGAATTATACGAAACGACATTTGAAAAAAAGATCTTAATAAACGGAAATAAGCAATTTCCGGTTTGATATTAGAAGTCGAATGAGAAGGATTATTATACATACCATGCAACAGAGTTTCTTTTAGCTTTTACTTATAAGAACAGCAAAAAAATATTTTTATCTTGCAGGATTCTAAAAAAATTCCTTCAATATTATCGTAAAGTTGTAATAAACTTAATTTTATTTTGGTTTAACAAGATAAATTTTATGTCTGTCCTAAATTTCATTTAAATATTTAAAATTCACAGGATATTAAAGAAAACAATGTTTGAGTAAGGACCTTATTTTGTGTTATCCGGAGTGGTTCAAGCAAATAGTATTAATATAGTTCAGAGATTATTATCTGCTATTTGATACTCATATTGCAATTTGTACTTATTGATATTTTCAAAATATTCCAATAACTTAAATATTGAAATTATTTTACGAAATGTTTATAATATTCGAATTTTGCAGTGTGTTTTATATATCGAACATTTTCAATATTCGAATATTCATATCTTAATTTTATTTTAAGATTAATCGATTTTTTGAAATATACCAAAATATATTATGAAGTTTGAATATTTTTACAAGCAAATATGTTTCAAATGTTCTTCAAACTCATGATTATTATTTTTATTATTAAATATTATTTCTATATTCGAATTTCGTTAAAAATTAAATTTTACTTTTATTTCGAAAGTTCAAATATTCGAATTTTTAAGTTTTCAATTATTAAAACTTAGTTTAAATATTTTTTTATCATTTTATTACCTCAATATCGAGATAAAAATTCGTTAGCATATTATTTGGACTCTTTTTCTTTGAATTTTAAATTAGCAGTATTTCATTTAAAAATTTTCCAATATTCTTATTTTCATTATGATATTTCCCAATATTGATTTTGATTTTTAAGAATATCAATTTTAATTCAAAACATATTAATGTTTGGTTTATTCGAATTTCGTTTAAAATTTTATTCAACATTTATTGTATTTCAAACTTTTCTAAAATTCAGTTTTTTTCTTTTTTTACGTATTTTAATGCCTTTTATAAAACAAAATCGAGAAAAAAGGTTGTATTTCCCCTTTTTCGTAATTGTTTTCAATATTATAATTTAATTTGGTTTTCGAACAGTTTTAAATAAATAAATAAATAAATAAATAAATAAATAAATTCCTAAATTATCTGAAAAAATTAGGTTTTGCGCTTGAAAACATTTTAGAACTTTTTCATTGAAAAAGTATTGAAATTTCCACTAAAAAGTTAAATATAAAGTAATTGGCATAAACCTGGCAACCCTTTTTGTTTAAACAAAAAAACATTATTAAGATTTTATAAAAAACCGCAAAACTATATTAATACAATAATAACATCAGGCAGCAATTTCTGATTTACACAGTGATCTTCGGTGATCATGCATAAATATATTTAACTTCAAAATTTGAAGCATATTTATAGGCATTAAATAAAAATGATAATATAGGGTGTCCCCTATTAGTATTTACTCTATCTTCACAATATTTGTTAATGAACTTGCTTTTATTTTTGGTTTAGTTTCCTTTTAAAGAAAAATATTTAAATCAAAAATTTCACTTTCTGCCAATAAATTCATACAAAAGAACGAAATATTTTAATCGTTTTTATAAGACATAAAAAAATTAAATTAAATATTCTTTAAACATATTTATATGATAATATGACTTCATAAATTATTAATTGTACTAAATGTGTTTTGAATATCAATTAAATAAATTGCAGACATTTATAAAAAAGTCCATAAAAGAAGTTCATGAAAAAAAGTCTGGCAGAAAAGTTTCTTACAAACTTTCTTTAGCATTTTATTTAAGCGTTATTTATCGATTCGTTTGTTTTTGTTATCGATATGGAATTTTTATAAGAAGTTAATTTTTCTTTTGCTGCCATAAATTCACCAAGACAAGTCCTTCACCACTTGTATACTAACTTTGTTATTCCATGTGCTCTGAAATAGAATCATCTCAGACCCCATTATGTATATATATTCTTGTATGAAATCGAAATCTGACTCTATTTACCTATGTCCGTCTGTCTAGTCGTGACAGTGTAGTATATTAAAAGCTATAGACCGATATCTGAAACAACCTCTAAGTTCAAGGGATAAATTTTCGTAAAATTGTCAATAATAAATCGTGGATGAAGCAATGTCTGTCTGTTTGTTGTTGGCACGCTCACATCCGCAATATTAGACAGAGCTCACTTTAGCCTGAGAATTTATTATACTCCTGAGAAGTTTACTATTTAAAAGCAGCAAAATCGGTGTAATATATTAAAAGATATAGAGCTATATCTGAGTCAACCTCTAAGTTAAAGCGAAGAACTTTCGTAAAATTGTTATAAGTTTATAAATTAGAATAAAATTTTGCCATAATATTAAATGATATGTAATTCATTACCATTCCAAAAATTATCGAAATCGGTTCAGTAGAAAAAAGTTATAGCCAAAAACATAACTAATTTTAAGTCGCTACTTGTGATATATATAAGAAATACGTTTGTGAGTGTATGTGTGAGTGTTACACGCATTTGTGATGTATTGAAGATTCGGCATAGCCGTATCGTAGCATTCTTACTTCTTTCATATTTAAGTCAGCAGTTTCTTGAACTTTTAATAAATTCGCTTAAGCGAAATGACAAACCGTTTTTTAGGCTGCTTCAGCTTGCAAAATCATATTTTTTATTAATAATTGCGTGTGTGTGTGTATGTGTGTGTTTGGTTATTATTTTATGTTTTAAGCCATACTCTACTTAATGTTTTTATAATTGACTAACAGACACTTTTAAATGATAACTAACTCATAACAATAACAACAACAATAACAGCAATAATAATAATAACTAACACCAAACGGCAAAACTAAAAGCAACAGAGTGTTAAATACTGTTGGATTGTTGTTCATAGTGGGTGGAATTTGGTTAAGAGAATATTCGAATATATCGCAAAATTTTGTAAATATTAAATATAAGAAAGAATATTCAAAGATTTTTCCATAAAAGTTTCAAAATATTGCAATTTTTTAATTTTGTTTTGGAAAATACCTGAAAATTCAAAATATGTTTCGAAATTTATTAATACATGACTTTTATTTACGAATATTAAATTATTCGATTTTTTTAATATTCGTTTTTACCTAAATATTTGAATTTATTTGAATTTCCCTTTTAAGTTCAAATATTTGTTCGAATTGCTTTAATATCGAATTGTATTTCAAAATATTTTTGATCATTCGAAATTTGTTTAAAATATGAAAATATTCGAATTTATTTATTAAATATTTCAATCTTTCATTTTTGTTCAATTATTCGCATTTTCTTTTATAGAGAAAATTTTTATAGAAAAATTGTTTATCTTAAAGAAACTTTCTTAATTGAAAATTTTATTTAATTTTATTTCTTGGAAGCTCTTCTTTATAGAAAATCCTTTATTTAAAGGTTTTCTTTATAAAAATATTTTCTTTTTCTTTGTCTTTCGACAAAATTTTTATGAAAATTTTATCTTCTAAATATTGTTTACACAGAAAATTAGTCTTCGAATTTTTTCTTTATAGAGAAAATGTGTATCGAAAATAATCTTTATGAAAATTTTCGTACCGTATTTTTTTATTATAAAAAGTTTTGTTTAGTAAATATTCTTTCTGGAAAATTGTGTGTCTAAAATTTCCTTCATTAAAATTAAATGTAAAATTTTCGATATAGAAAATTTGGTTTCGAATTTTTTCTTAATAAAAAATTTCTTTATAAAAAAAATTTGGTTTCGAAAAATTTTCTTTATAAAATATTTCGTTTCGAAAATCTTCATAACAGAAAATTTCATTTCGAAAATTCTCTTAAAAGAAAAATTCGTTTCGAAAATTTTCTAAACAGATAATTAAATTTCATATCGAAAATTTTCTTAATAGTTTCGTTTCAAAAGTTTTCTTAAGAAAATTTTTGCAATTAAGAAAGAAAGAAATTGTTAAAAAATTTCTTTAAAGGAAATTCCGAATTCTGTTTCAAAAGAATTGAATTGAAACTAATTTTCAAAAATTTCCTCTTGAAGAATATTTTGGAAATTTCTTAAGGAAAATCTTCAACATTTTCTTTTAGGAGATTTTTCAAAATTTTTTTTAAAATTTTCTTAAAGAAATTTTGAAAATTATCCCTAAACATTTCGAAAAATCTCCTTAAAGAAAATGTTGAAGATTTTCCTTAAGAAAACTGGGAAAATTGTGCCTAAACTTTTTTTCGAAAAATTTTCTTTAAGGAAAATTTTTCTTATTGATATATCGTCGAATGTTTCCCCTAAACTTTTATCTTACACTGTTCACTTTTAGTGTAAATTAAACTGTTTTTTTTCTGTTTAATGGTTAATGACGGGAGATTTTGTAAACACTTTAAAATATCTTGTACTTATATTTCAATACACCTTTAAAGTACCTACGATTTTTCTTCTCCATATTTCTTTTTCTTATGATTTTGTTTTGTAATTTTCCGCACAACAACAATTACAAACATATTTTGTGGTTATTTGTTTTAAGTTGTTTTTTTTTCTTGTCTTCTACCGATTCAAATGCCGACAGTAGTTTTCCATAATTATTTTGTACTTAAACGAGTTTTAATTTTATTTATTTCTTATAATTTTGTAACCACTTTCTGTCATGTTTTTGTAACCGACCTATTTGTCTGTCTGATCGCCTGTCTGTCCGTCAATCTGTATGTAGGTCTTTGGATGTTGTTCTAGTAAGAGTATTGTTTCATGGAGTGGCTTCCGCTAAGAAAAGAATATAAATTAGAAAAATTAGTGCATAAAATGAAGCTTTTGGCATTTGGCCCACAATTGTCTTTTGGCATATCGGTAAATAAATTATTATAAACTTCTTATTTATGTCAAATGACAATAAATGTCTCTTACTCAATTGGCCGAAGGTATTCATTTCATTTTATTCATTAGTCACTTGAACAGAACAAGTGGAATGTGGAAGATTGGGGGTATTAATGGCAAAGGCAGTGATATCAGATGGAAGGGATTTTCTCTTTTTTAGGGATTTATTAACGAAAATTTTATTCAGAAGGAAAAGGGAGGGTATTTTTATTTATAATCCATCCACCACCACAAGTGGTGATGAAGATATATTAAGTTTGTCATTTAGTTTGTAACGAAAAGAAGGAATCATATTGGACCCTAAAAGTTTGTTCTTGGCACGCTTACTTCCATAAAAATTGACAGAACTCAATGCGATTTGGTATAAGAAGTTATTGTTCTAAAAAAATTTCTTATTTAAAACTGGCAAAATTGATTCCTAAATCTGAAATATTTTGATAAACGATTATGACTTAACGGTTTATTGAATTTTCATGAAATTTGTCACGCTGTGTTGGATAAACAACAGAGGAGAGTTTCCCCCTAACAAACGAAACAGTTTATCTATAACTAAAACAGGATATCTCATTTGACACATCAATAGTGCTTTCACTACACTTTATTTTAGAGTAAAAAATTTGTGGATGGGACTCTGGGGAGTGTTATCCCCCTAACAAACAAAACTTAAATTATCGCATTTCACTGAAACTATTACAGGAATTTTATTAAATTTGACGATTGGATGAAGCGATAATAGCAAAATTTTATATATGATATAATATAATAACTCTTAAAATTAGAATTCACCACAATTATTTCTAAATCGATAATAAAAAAGAACTTTTTTTAATATAAAGCTTTTTTATGAGGGAGGGAAAAATGGAGAAAAAAGGAAGTTTTCCTACCATTTGGAGGGAGTTTTCGTAGATTTTATCTGGCAACACTAAGTAAAAGAAAACAAAAATATTAAGGGGTCATATTTTTTAGGATTTAACATTATAAAGGTAATTTCAACATCCCCAATGACAAGGATTTTCTTTAATTCCTTATTTATAGGTTTTGAGTTACATCTCTTTTTTCATTATAAGTCAGTTTTTTAATAATTTCCCTAAGATTATTGAACCATTGACCATCATCATTGTCCAATTCTAATAATTCATATAAGATAATAATTCATATGAGATCATTATTTATATAGTTTTCCATAAATAAGACTAAAATTGTTTTGTAAAAAATAAAGTTTCAGATATAAAAAATAAAGAATTCAGAAGAAAGAAAAAAATATGGACAAAATAGTAATAAATGATTGTTAATAAAAATGTAGGTTGTAATAATAGAGCTCTTAGGAGTTAGAACAATAAATTCTTAACATACATATATGTAAATAATAAAAGATATTTCAACTCCTTTTAAAATCTATCATACTTTTTGAAACCTTTTTATGCTAATCAACTCTCTTTTACAAGAGTCCACTGGTCTTAGGTTCGGGCAGTTTGGAGGATTTGCCTCTTTTGGTACAAATGCCACAATATTGTTTTTGTTCCTTTAAAAGTCTTTCATGTCAAGACAGGCCAAAAATGAGAAGTCTTTTGCATGGAAGCAGTCATTTTTATAAATTGGACATTGCTTGTCATACCGAAAACTTTTTGGGAAATGTTGACTACTTTTGGATCCTAAACTTAAACATTTCCTCGGGTAACGGCGACAAAAAAAATTGTTGACCTGGAAGTTGCGAAATATCTGTCATAGCATAGTTTTCTTCATCCATTATTCGGCAAGAATAGTTTTTGTAGAAAACTTAACTTAAATTTACGTGCTTTGTTTTTGGCCTCTTAACTTTTAGCAGCTTTCCTGCCAGAAAATTTTTGAGCCATGTCATTTTTAAACCAATGTTCGACATTAAACATAATAACTAACATGTTTTACAAAGTTAACTCGATCGTTGGGTTAAAAGTTTTAATTTAATACTTGTGTTATGAACTTTTCGATATCACTCCTTAAGTAAGAGAAAAAGAAGAGTGGAGTGGGAAAAAGAGAAAACATAATAAATGCTATATTGCCAAAGTGGACTACTGATGATGATCATAATGCTGACGCGAGTCAGTTAGATATAAATAAAGAAAACTGCATGCTGTTCCTGCTTAGTCAGGCCTGATGCCTGACAACAAAATGAACTTCAAAAAAAAAAAATGACTAACATCAAGTCAGGTCATATACATTTACTTCACTAACTGACTAGTCAGACTTAATGTCTGTCTGGATTTTCTTATATAGCAGCAGGGATGGGCTTGTTTAAGTTTGAAGGGGTCTAAATAAATGATGAAGTGTTTCAAAATATTATAGATTTTTTTGTAGACTGCTATATAACTGGCGATTAATACCTATGATATATTTGTACTGATCATGTTACTCCATTTTCGAAATTAAGTTAATGTGCTCGTAAACATAATGGTTAATGTTTCCACATCATACGTATTGACCTTGTTCCATCAGTATTAATATTTTGTCAACTATTCAAGATCCATTCAGTTTATGGTATTTTGAAAGCTCTTAAACATAGAGCTTCTGTGATTTCGACTTTTCAGATGATCGACATTTGAAGTCTACAATAGCTCCTTGAAGAGCGTTTTCCACCATGTCCGACATTTTTGAAACAATACTGTGTTAGACAGACCTTAGTGATATCTACGTTTGAAGAATCGATCGAAAATAGTCTGAAATTTATTTTAAGGTAATCTGGTCTTGATCGAATCATTGCAACGGGTTTAAAAACTGTTAAAAGCAGTTGTACTAAATATCATGAATTTTATTAGAAAGATGGTATCACAATGGACCATTACGGCCTCTGGGTTAAGGTTTACATAAAAACTATATATATACACCACCCTTCCCTACCTACCTATCAGTTTTATGAACTTGCCCATCCCTGATCTTTTAGATGATATAAATGTTTACACTAAACTTCTAAAGAATAATTTATAACCACATAACAAGGAAACTTGTTAAACCAGCATCACGTTGTAATAATAATCATCATTATTTTCATCATCATCATCATTATCAATGTTGTAGTCAACTACAATATGAAGGAGTCTTAAATCGAGAACAATTACACCAAAAGAAAAAAACTACAAAAAAATACAAGTAAGAATGCTATATTCGGCTATATCGAATCTGCAATACCCTACACCACATATGCATTTGAAGTAAATTACATACAAATATATACACACTCACTTTGTTTGAACTTAAAAGTTGCCTCAGATATCGGTCTATATCATTCAATATATTGAACCGATTTTTTTTAGCTTTAAATAGGAAACGTCTTAGGACTATAACAAATACTCAGCTTTTAATTGTTGAAAGAATATATACATTATGGGGTCTTAGATGATTCCTTTTTAGCGTTACACACGGAATGACAAAGTTAATATACCCTCTTCACCACTTGTCATGGTGGAGGGTATAATAAAAACGATTCTGGCATATAAGAAAAATGTAATAGAAAGAATGAAAAAGAAAGACGTTTTAAATTTTAATGTTGTATAATTCATTTAAGAGACCCTTGTTTATGTTTGCTATAGTTTGAAAGTAACAAAGTCTTTGAGACTAAAGCTCCTGCAGCAGTTGCAACTTGCAACGAACGTCAACTCAATGATCGTCGTCAGCAGCAACAGCATTAACATCATCATCATCATCATTAATATATCCAACATTTTAATGTACTTAGAATTGGAATGTTAATGTTTTTCATGGATTTATTTGTAACACTTGTAAAAAGTTAAAGAAAATTTATTAACGAAATTATAAAATAAATTGGTCGCATATTTCTTTGTGAAGGGTGCATTAGCAAAACCTAAAACTTTTAAAAAGGAATTTCGAAAAAGGTTAACATTTTAGGAGAAGAGAATTTATAAGAAATTGTGAGAGAGAATACATTTAACTTATATCTTCGAAAATTTACACGATATCGGTTAAATATTCTCCGAAAATATATATTCTTAAACATAACCGACATTTTGTCCCATTCAAGAGTTCAAACAAAAAAATTTTTAAGTCTTCAAATATACATATATAAAAATAATTACGATCTGATATTTTAAGAATTATATAATTTTTGTCCAGTTTTAGTTTGCTTCAGATCAGATCATTTTTTTATAAGTTCTAGTTCAGCTCATTCATAGAGTATTACACATTCATTGCAACTGAGTCTAGAATTTTATTATTTATTTTCATTCTTCTATGAACCAAAGATCATGATGTAGTTTTAACTAACCCTGAGTGAGTGGAGTCGAGAAGAAATAAAATAGACAGACGACTGTTAGCATTTTATCGCAGACAAAAGATCTTCTTGTTGCCTTTAGAAGTTATGGAAGGGGAAAAAATTGGCAAGAAATTTTCAAAAAAATATTTTTATTTTACTGAAAATCGTCTTCTTCATAAAAAAGGAAAAATATATTAAGGATAATCATATCAATGTCAGAATCTTAGATACAAAAACGAGGTACAATTTTAAGGGAATTCAATGTCATTCGACATTAGAAAAAAATTTATTTTAAAATTTTGAATTTTTTTAACTATTTTTAAAAATTATGAATACCCCTAATAATATGTTTTATAATAATTTTTTATTTTATTTTTATGTTTTATTTATTTATTAAATGCATTTATTTCTACAAAAAAACATTATTGCAAATTATTGTGTAAATTTGATATACATTCTGAAGAACAAGTCAAGACAACAACACAAAAATTTATAGAAAAATTGGAAGCTGCTGGTTCGAAAGAACAATTGTTTTATTACATCTTAGAGAGCAATTTATGAGTAGTGGAACAAAAATCGACAATTTACTTTTATGAACTAAATATAAATATTTGAAAAGAACTGTACTTACTGTGCTAAGAGAATCAGTTTTGGTTAAGTTCAAGTTATATTTTAGTTCAGTTCAGTTCTAGTTCGGTTCTAGTTCAGTTCTACTTTAGTTCCAGTTCAGTTCTAGTTCAATTATAATTCAGTTCTAATTCAGTTCTTATTCAGTTCTAGTTTAGTTCCACTTGAGTTCTAGTTAAGTTTTAGTTGAGTTCTAGTTCAGTTCTTACTCAATTCTAATTCAGTTTTAGTTCAGTTGTAGTTCAGTTCTAATGCCGTTCTGGTTCTGTTCTAATTCTTTTTTACTTCCGTTCTAGTTTAGTTTTAGTACAGTTCTAGTTTAGGTTTTGTTCTTGTCTAGTTCAGGTCTAGTTTAATTCTAGTTTAGTTGTAGTTCAGCTCTAATTCCGTTCTGGTTCTGTTCTAATTCAATTTTTTTCCGTTCTAGTTTAGTTCTAGTACAAATTTAGTACGGTTTTAGTTCACAATTAGTGTTGATCTAGTTCTAGTATGTCAGCTCTATTTAAGTTCTAATTTACTTAAAATTCATTTTTTAAAGATCTCGCTCCGTTTTATTTCAGTTAAAAATTCAGTTCTCGCTTCGCTTTAGTTCAGTCCTGGTTCAGTTCTTATTATTAACTTTCGTCTGTATGTGTTAAGATTTTTTGATACCTATCGATATTTCATATATCGGAAATTATTTATTGGTCTATTTTCCCTCCCAGTTTTTGACCTTTAATATTTAAATCTTGAACTTTCCCTTATTTAGACTTTATCAATTTAATTTCCTCACAATGATATTTTCAATATCATCATTTGCAGCAGCTCATTTCATTTTCAGTTTTCAGAAAATATTTTATTTTTTATAATTTTCTAAAATGAAAGAAAATGATTCATTGCCACTTTGAGTTTTCTGATTGTAATAAACAAGAAATGCGTGAATAAATGTCGCCTTAATATCTGCTCTAATCGTACAATGAATGTCTCACTGTTTCAGCGTCCGTCCGCACAATTGCTTAATACGAAAAGGTGTGATAAAACAAAAAATATTGACTGTCAACCCCCTTTTGGGGCAAGTAGTTTTACTATATAGATATATATATGGCTGTGTACACTTGTAAATTTGTATTTAATTGTTGTTTTGATTTATTTTTCAGTTGTTTTCTCTTATCACGAATCATTTTTATTTATTTCGATAAAAATTAAATTGAAAATCTATTTAAATTTTTTTATTCTTAGACTTTTGAGGATGTTGATTCTTTTTCTGACGCCACATTTCTAAATAAAGAACTTAAAACATTCCCCCTTCCCTGTAGTGCATTAGATGAGGAAAAATTTAAATGCAGTTTTTTGTGTTGTTGTTTTTGTTTGTTTGGTTCCTCGTCTGATCTTTTCCTGTTAAACTTTTAAAAGGCCACTCACTTACTCAGCATCAAATCGAAATGAATCATCGTCATTATTATCATCTTCAGAATACTATTTAATTCTTTAACTTCTTTTTTTTTGCTTTTGTTCTTAAGACATCAAAGTCGAGAAGTGAATGATATGAAAGTTGCAAGTCTTGTGTTTGTCTTTATATGTTTATAAGTCGTGGCAAAAACATACGTCTCCTATGATAATGATAAGCTAAAATTGTGTTGGTTATTGTTATTTTTCTACTGTTTGTTGTATCTTAAGAATTTCGAGGTGCACAGTGGGGCGGAGAGCAAAATAATTTAAATTAAAAGTCATATTGAACTAGAATATAAAGTCAAGTTGTAAAGTTATGTCAGTTGACGTCCCTTGAGATGGTCAGTATTTTACAGCTCTTGGGTCCATTTAACCTCATAAGAATGTAAATTCAAATTTTTATAAAAATTTGCATCAGTTATGTTTTTGTGTTTCAAAATTTTCATGCTTAGTTCCACTGTTGGTCCACCATTACTTTTAGTTTTCAAGCAAAAGAAGCTTCATTTCCACTAGTTAGTTACTGACTTAACAAATTAAAATTATTTCCTCTTTCATGTGTTTTTCCTAACTTATGTTGCACACAGTTTGTCTTCTCCAGTTCCCATTAAAAAAAGTTTTTGAAAAATCTTTAGAAGTCTTTGTTTTTTCTTCTGTTTTTCTGGTTAAATGATAAATGCGGGAGTTTAGTTTTTCTTTCTTAAGATCATAAGGATGGGAACTTATAGTAAGATTTTTCTAAAAGAACTTAAAATGTTTATAAGCGATGATTTTGTTTTGGAAGAAAATCAGTGATTCCCAATTCTTTTAATATATATAACAAAATTATATTTCCCTTGAGTTTATTAAGTTTTCCCAGTTCTGGTGCAGTTTTAACTCATTTTAGTTCTAGTTCAGTACTAAAAGTGAAATCGAAAAATTCTTAACATACATATATGTCAATAAAAACGGAACTATTTAACTTAAAGTTTATTTTTTTTATTATATTCGGAAACCCTTTTATTAACGTTCTTATAGTGGTTTCTGTCAATTTGCTAGAAAAGATAGTTCATCTCCGCTTCACTGGCCGTAGATCCCGGAAATTTATAGGATTTAATACTGTTTATTGTATCTTAAGGATTTTGAGGTGCAAAATAATTTACGGTTACGAACCCTTCCTTCAGTTAAGGTTCAGCTATAACTCAGTTCTATTTCAGATCTAGTTCATTTCTATTTCAATTCAAGTAAAGTTTAAGTTCACTCTAAGTTCGGTACTAATTCAATTCAAGTTCAGTACAAGTATAGTTCAAGTACAGTTCTTGTTCTATACTAATACGTTTTCAATATAGATCTAGTTTAATTCTTGTTCATTAAACTATCGAATATGTATTATTTTTTACTAATTTCATTTTTTCTTTCTTTTCAGGTAAGTCCAAAGTATTTGTTATTTCAAAATCATTATAAATCTAGTGAACGTGAGTAAAAATACAAATAAAATATCCATTTTAAACTATAAAAGTCAGTTAAAAATGATCAGTAGTCCTTAAAGAACTTAGATAAATTTTGGAATCTTTAAAAAATTGCTATAAAATTTCTTAAAATAAATAATAATCGATCAGTATTGTCACTTAACCCCATTAAAGTACAGGGATCAAACAGAAGAAGATATTTTCATTAATAGGTTCACTTGAAATATCAATTTGGGACTCTCTGCCTTTAAATTAATTTGAAACAAAATTGCCTATAAATATTTTGAACATTTTCTTTTCTTGTTGTTTTATGTTTCTTTTATAATTTTTGTCTCTTTATTTATTGTTGTTGTTTTATATATTTTTTGCATACTTTCTTTTAATTTCTTTTAAGTTTTATTTATTCATTATTTTTGCTAAAAGTGTCTACCATTTCTCCCCTTTTTGTTAAAATGAGTAAAAGACTCTTATTTACACACACAAATTAAGTTGTTGTTTTGTCATTTTTTAAATGAACTTTAATTGTGGTTTTTTAGTGTGACGTGAACATTTAAACAATTAAGACACAAATGCGCCGGCGCATAAAGTGCAATTGTCGTGCTAAAATATTGAAAGAAAAAAAAACTTGCATTGATAATAAATATATCAAACATAATTAGTAAAATAATAATAATAATAATAAAAAGACTGTAATTAATTAGGAAAAAATAAAACACAATAATTTATCATTAAAGAAGTGGAAAAAAGTGCAGCAAAAAAAATTTTAATAACAAACTAAGTCAGGAAGTCATTGCAATAAAATTGACTTTAATATTGGATCGACTTTTTTTCTTTCAATTGTTGCCTTTGAAGTGGCAAATACAGTTTTTGTTGTGTTCATATGTTGTGTTGCAAATATTGTGTTTTAGTGTGATGAGTTTTAGTAATTTTTTATATAAATTAAAAGGGTGTTTTTAGAAGAAGTGTTAAACGAGGGTTGAATAAGTAAGAGAAAAATTTAATAAGCAAAAAGAAATTTTAAAAAATCAATCGATCAGTGATATTTTGAAAATATCATTAATTAATTTTTCTGTTAAAATATCTTCCTTAAGTATCTCGATATCACTTCATTGGTCTTATTTGAATTTATAGGATCTGTGTTGGAACCAAAACTATGTAATTGTTTTGGTATCATTTCAAAGCTATCTCATGGAAATGATATGTGTTGTACTATCTTATGAGTACTCCGAATCCGGTTATTTTTTACAAAAATTCTCTTGAACGATGTTCGTGTTGAGGTTGGTGTCACTTTTGTGAACATAGTGACCATACGCAAGTCTGTTTACATTTGTGCGAAATTCTTCGGATTTAACCAAGCGACTTAAACACCCATTTTCATAAAACTCCTATTCGGCTTAAAATTTGGACTACTTGCTAGAGATCTTAGACAACAACCCAGCTTTTGTGCTCCATATGAATCTCTTTTATTTTATCCTTCAATTTTTGGGCCTTAAGCATTTCAATCTGAAACTTTTTTGGATGTACGTCTAAAGCCTTCAACTTTTTGCACCAATTAGTCAGAGGACTAAGAACGGCCTCACTTTATGTGAATTTTTTATAATTTCTGCTAATGAAGACCTTTGTTATACATATAGATTATCCCTTATAGTTTAAGAAATATTTAGATTAAAAATGTTAAATTTCACTTTTTGACCGACATTTGCAAATTTTTTTTATGGAATCAAGAGTTATAAGCCTTTAAATTTCAAAAAAATAAATTTTTCTACTATTTTTTTACCAAAAAAGGATTAACACTCTTTTTCCGATTGAAATCGGACTAACCATTCCCCAGTTACAGATTATCTCCATTTCGTTTTTTCATTTCAAACACTCAGCGTTGCATTTATGGCAATTTTATTGCAACACCCTGTTGTCTATTAACCATAAATATTTCTTGTTATTTTTCCATTAAAATCATTAACGCTTTTATTTCATATATTTTGAGTCCAACTATGCGGAAGATTTCAAAAACTAAATAAGTGAGACAAATACTTGTTATAATATTGAAAATAAGACTTAAATATATTTTATTTGAAAAAAATAACGATACTAATTTTTGTTATCACACCATAATTTTGTTAATATTCATTTCTTATTGACTGTTTACTAATAAAGACAAAACTGCATTTTTTAGCAGCAAAATTTTGTAATTTTATTTTAATTTAGTTTTATTTTGGTCTAAAACTAAGACAACTTACTTCTTCTGTCTGCCATATTTATGTTAGACATTAAATATCTAAATGTCTGCTAGACATTTTAATACATATTTGGTATTTGATATTGACATCAAACATTTGACCATTTTTAGAAAATTGATTGGAATCGTGGTTTGCAACTTATTTTGTTAAGTCAGGCTGCTGAAATTTTTTTGGTTTTAAAACCATAAAATTGCAGAGAAAAAACAAGTCATTGAACTTAGAAATAATAATAACTCAATTATAAATGGTGGAGATATTGCTAAGTAAAGAATTTATGTTGGAAATGGAGTCTAATGTAGGTTTAATATTGGAAAAATAATAATAATGAAAAAATTAGGGGAATTCGGAAATGCAATGCAATTTTATTTTTCACTTTTTGCAATAAAATTTAAATAAATTAAACTTTTTAATGTTTTGCTTGTAATCATATTATTGCGTTGATGCAAAACTAAGCTGCGTAAAAGAAATGCATTTTTACACCGTCCACTATCACAAGTGTTATTGCATTGATCCAAAAAATGTAGTAAATATAACGAAAAAGGGTATAGAATTGAAGAAAAGTAGGTTAAATAACAGCCAACGAAACCATTATTCATCATAACGAAAATTTTCGTTAATTTTTCGTAATTTCTTCAAATTGACGAAAAATTGTCAATATAACTATTTGAATTCGTCAATAAAAATGTTATTTTGAATAATTATTTATTCAATTTGAATAATACATTATTCAAATTGACAAACATAAATTCTTTATATTGCTGAAAATTCAATTTGAAAACCATATTTAAGTCAAATTTACGAAATTTTTCATGAATTGAGGAAAAAATTACGTTAAATTGTTTTAATAAATTAATACATAAAATATTAAGGACCAAGGGAAGGAATACTACCCATACAAAGCAAATATTGATTATAGAATATCTTAAGAGCTGTAACAGGGAGAATTTTTAAATTTGGTAATAATGACTTTGACAAGGAACTGGATAAAATTTAAGATGGATAGGATCAGGGGAGGAGTAGCCCCCTTACAATGTAAATATTGATTATCGAATATCTTAAGATGTACTGCAAAAAACTTTCGTAATAATTACGGTTCAGTAAAAGAAAAAGTTATAAAAAATGCAAAAAATATACAAATTTTATAACTCATTAGTGTATTTGTGAGTTTGTATGTAAGAAACATAATGTATTTACTTCACACGCTTTTGCGGTGGAATTGACTACACAATTTGCTATAAATTTAAAAAGTAAATAGAAATAGTTTACCTTTAATTTTTTAGAGATTTGCAATTGCGTTCTTACTACTGGTGCGTAAACGCATTATATACATGTATTTCAACTTTATTTCTAGGCCAATGTGTTATTGCCAAAAAGAACTATAATTCTCCCTAACCTAAAATTTCAACTATTAATTTATCACCTTCTCACTACCACCTGTCCATTCACCTCATTTTCGTTCATTATTCTTTGTCAATAATTTTAATTCATTATAGTCTCCGACCATAAATAATAATAATGATTAATTTTAGAAAAAGAAACCTCAATATTATTAAATTTGCGTGTGTTGCATTTACATTAACTGTAAAAACATTGTAAATATTATGAAATCATAAAATGAGTACAAAAACAAATCGTTAATGTTGCAACAAATCAAATCAAAAAAAAGTCCATTTTAATGGTGCCATTAAATCGATTAAAGATTATAAGATAATTTAGATTTAGAGTGGATTTTATTATATGATTTTGCAAAAGAAACTGTAATTAAATTTATTAAAAAATGAAATTTATTTTAATACAAAAAACCATTTATGTAATTTAATTGAACAAAAATGTAATTAATTTTAATTAAACAAAATTTTCAATTAAAATATATTTGTTAGATAAAATGAAAATAGTATTGTTAGACATAAGCAGCATTTGAGTTATATATGAACTTTTCAATTCATATTGCTTTTGGCATCGTTTTCATTTATATAATTTGACCTTGTCTGGTAATCCTTCCATATCTTCCTAACAGTTAACAGATATAAAAAATAATTGCTAAATTATATTTGAACAAAGATCCAATACTTAACTTTTGGTTTTATTTACTTTTAGTACAAAATTATGAAATTTCTTAGTCATATGATGTCAATTAGACCCATCGCTCTCTTTTTCTCTTACTCCTAAATTAAGTCTGTTATGCAATCATTTCTTGATATACATAGCAGTTCTAAAGATATCTTGATGAAATTTGGCATATGCCATTATTTTGGCCTGGGGTCTAGATATCGTCCATGATGATGGGTCCATTATTTCACCTAGTCCCCAAAAAATGTTAATTTCGGATTGGGGGTTTAAGCTCATAAAAGATGTAATTGTAAAACGATGAAATTCTAAAACGATATACCAAATTATATGATTATTTCTCATAGGTCCCATACCACCTCAAATATAATTTTGAAGAGTTTAAATCTGATATATACGTTGATAACGTAAGAATATTTGGTTAAATTTAAATAAATGTAAGCAAAAATAGATCTACGAAATTTTATAAAGGTCGGTCCATAATTTCTTAAGTTTTCAAATCGTAAAACTGTCCTTCTACTTAGCTGTTGTTTTTAAACATTTTCATTACAAAAATTTTGTTTGTTTGGTTGGAGAGATATAAATAAAGGCATTAGACTCTGAACATTATTAATTAATTGAATCAACATTTTTCAATGTTAATTTTACATTGTTTTTTTTTTCGTGTTAAGACAATATTAAACCTCTGACGTGGTAGACCAGCAGTCAACAATGTTACAAAAAATGGAGTTAAATATATATTTATTTATACTACGTTAATCAATATCCTATGAAACATATATATTTTGACCGATTTTAAGATCTCATTGGATTTATTATGTTAGCACTTTAAAATCCAAAATGGCTAATTGAATGAAATTTTGACAAATTGCAAGTTGTTCCATTCAGAAAATTAGTAAAATCGGATTACTAAAAAGTTAAAGACAAATATCGGAAACAATTTCAAGAAATCTCTTACTTGTAGGAAGAATATATAAATTATTAATTATTGCAAATAGCTCAATTATTTCTTAAATTAAAGCTAAATCGAATCAGATTTTTATATAGTCTAAGAACAATTAATCACAATATTTTTGCCCCGCATTTTTATCTATATATTTTCAAAATAATATTTATTATTTTTTGCAACTAGTCTCAGTCCGAATATTGCATCTCTTTTAAGATCTTCATTTTTAGAATTTATTCTAATTTTTTTTCATCAAAATATCATAAATAACATAAAAGCAAACACCAGCAGCAAAAAAGCTTCAAAAAGTCTTACAAAGAAAACAATAAAAACAAATTCAGAAGGTGAACAACGAACGAAAAGTATCAAATTTATATTTAACACCATTATCTCAATTTTTATACCTGCTGTTCTCGTAAATTATATTCCATTTTTTCTGATTTTGTCATAAAGTGTTGATTTTAAAACAGCAACAGAATTTTTATACCCTCCACCACCTCCACAAGTGGTGAAGAGGGTATAGTAACTTTAGCATTCAGTGTGATACGCTAAGAAGGAATCATCTCAGACTCTATTATGTATATACATATATTCTTGCATCAAATTAAATCTGAATTGATTTTGCTATGTCCGTCTGTCAGTTATTGGCACACTCACATCCACACTAACTGACGGAGCTCTATGAAATTTGGCCTGATTATTTATTTTAGTCCTGAAAAATTTCCTATTTAAAACCTGTAAATTCGATTCAATATATTAAAAGATATAGACCGATATTTGAGGCAACCTCTAAATTTATGCAAAAAACTTTTGTAATATAAAGTTATGTGCACTTCATTATCGTTCTGTTCCAAAAATATCAAATCGGTTCGATAGCAAAAATGTTATAACTAATTTTATGACTCATTAATTGTTCCTGTCTCATATTTAAGAAAAACATTTATATAAAGTATGCGTGAGTGTTCGTGTATGAAACATAACGTATTTACTTCACAAGCATTTGTGGTGGAGGGTATTGAAGATTCGGTATAGCCGAAAATTGTATTTTCATTTGTCATATTTATTTGTAAAATTTCTGCACTTTTGTTTCAGATTTTCTTGTGTAAATTGAAAATTTTTATTTTATTTCATTTTATTTGCAAAAGATTTGTGTCATCTTTCTTAATTTGCATTTAATTTAGATAAATTGTGCAAAAAGAAATAATATTTAAATTATTAATAAATAATAAAACTAAAAAAATAAATAATAAAACAAGTAAGAATGCTATAATCGGCTATGCCGAATCTTCAATACCCTCCACCACACAGGAACTGTTAATGAGGAATAAACTGAATTAAATTATTGAATATAATTTTTCTTCTACTGAACCGATTTTGTAAATTTTTGGAGTGGTAAGGAAGTACATATGACATTTATTATGACAAAATTTCATTCTAATCTGTCGATTTATAATTGACAAGTTTACGAAAGTTCTTTTCTCGAAAATAGATGTTGTCTCAGATATCGGTCTATCGCTTTCAACATACTGCTCTGAATTTGCTTGATTTTAAATAGGGAAACTTTTTAGGGCTCTAACAAATACTCAGGTGAAATATCAAGGAATTCTATCAATTATTGTGGATGTGAGTGTGTAATTTACATTATGGGGTCTAAGATGATTCCTTCTAAGCGTAACATACGGAATAACAAAGTTAATATACCCACTTCACCCCTCTTGTGGTGGTGGAGGGTATGAAAATGTGTTCTACATTTAAAATTTATTTTAATTTTTTTTTTGCAATTTTCAAATGCAATAAATTATTAGAAATTTAAAATTTTCTTAAACAAAATTATGAAGAATTTTTTAAATGAAAATTGTATTTTTCGCAAGTGATTATTTTGTTGTGCTTCTGCTGCAGTTTTATGAGACCTTGAAAACACGATTTTACGGTTTCAGTCGTAAAGAAACAGTTGTTAAAATTCTATTTCAAATTATTTATTTATTTTAATTTGTATGCATGCAATTGATATATATTTCAGATTCGCTAATGAGCAGTAGATTTGTGTTGGAACAGGTATATAGAAAAAAATAATATATAATTTGAAAATATATTTTATTTAACTAAAAATATTTTTAAACACTATTTTTATAGCAATTAGATCGTCTATATATATGCACAAAAAAATTTAGAGATAAAATCAAATTAGTCTATAATTTAAAATATATTCAAGTCTCTAGTTTATGCAGTATTTCTGATTATAAAATTCCTATAAACAAGCATGGACCAAATTTACTACAAATTTGATTGCCGGATAATCCATAAATAGACTGTAATAGTGACTATATTCCTTTAGCTCATACTAAATTTCTAATACTATAAACTAAACTATACTGTACAAAACTGGTTATAAAAATGGACAAGGCTACAGTTCGGACTATAAACTGTATAAGCTGATAATATAAGAAGTGAAATCATTATAACTTTTTAATATTTTTTAATCAAGTCACTTTCGTAAAACATGTCACATGTTATAATATTTAATGTTAAACAAATGAATAAATTGTTAATCTGATTAAAATGAGTGATCAGAAAAAGCGTGTACCGTAATTATTTAATATATTCAATAGAACCCAACTTGGTCTTGCAAAATGTTGGAGAACCATTCAAACTGTACCGGGAGATCTCTTCTGTTAATAGTAAACCTGAATCAGGTAGAAAGAATGGTCCACATGATGATTCCAAAACCAAAAACTATAAAGTATTTTCAAAAGAGCTCCCAACACAACCTGTAGTTATGCAGCTCGGTTAACTCAGTGTTCAAACAACTTGTTAAAACTAATTAATGTTTAATAGTGTAAAAGGCTCAAAAGATTCGTGACAGGAACGTTGTTAAAAATGTAGAGGACGAAAATAGAGCACGAAAATTGGAGTCAAGTTTTCTAAAAAAGTACAGATTTTTGGCAGATTTTTCGCAACTTTCTTCCTGCACAAAAAATTTAATGTTGCAGATGCTCGAGGGAATGTTGAAGAAAATTTTTGATCCCAAAAGCTGTCAAAGTTTCTCAAAAAGTTCTTGGCAATGCAAGCAGTATCCATACTTCATAATGTGTACAGTTATCTTTGGCCTCATGTGGGATCCTGTTGCTATGGTAAACAAACTAAAAAGAGCACAAAAAAGTGTGGTAGATTTTAACAGAGACGTACTACCTGTCCGAGCAGTTCTAGTTCAGTTCTAAATCAGTTCTACCTCAGTTCTTGCTAAGTTTCAGTTCAGTTTTAGTTCAGTTTTAGTTCAGTTTAGTTCTTATTTGTTTAGTTCAGTTCTTCAGTTCGATCTTTATTTCCCACTGGGTATTTTTTTATGTTAACAGAGAAGTAAAACCATTTTTCTCTCTTCAACTTTTAAACTTACAGAGCATAAACCGGCTTAATAATAATTACAAAATCTTGACTGTATGGAAAGTGCAATAATGCAATTTCCTACTTAGTGAACACTTCAAATCCAACATTGTTTATAACTGCAAGACAGAACACATGGATTTATAGCAAAAACAACAATAACAAAATTAAATAAAACCAGTTATTTTTTATAATACACGAATAAACACTTGATCAATTAAACAAAATAAAGTTTATTTTATAAACAAAGACATTTAAGAGAGTCATATTCTCTTATCAGAAGAAATAAGAGAGAAAACATGCATAAATTTCTGTACAAAAGGGGGATCGTCGCTGTTAAAAAAATTAGAATAAGAGAGTTCATGTTAAAGCTTCCCCAAAATAAAAGATACTCGTTTTATTTTTCTTTCTTATCTATGAGATGGAATGAATATTGTGCACAATATTCAGTCAACGCCGTATATTCGATTCAAAAACAACGACCGTTTTTACGCGACGGTAGAAAAAAGCGTCTTTTTTTTTAAAAAAAATTTGAAAAGGAAGAATTTGAAAGAAAAATATTATAGAAACTATCAAAATAAACGTGAATTTCATTATAATTATTTTGTTTAGCAAAAAAATGAATTTTTGAAAAATTTATTTTTAAAATCATCTGAAACAAATTTTTCTATATTATAATAACGATAATTTTTATTATATAAAAAAGTGATCTCATGAACAAAAATATTTTTATTTGAAAATTAAAAAAAACTATAAAAAATACGGAAAGATTTTTCAACTAAAAGGTTTTTATCGATTAATAATTTTTAAAAGAAATTTTAACAAAAGTTTAAATAAATTAAATAAAAAAGTTTTTTTCTTTGTTCTGTTTTTATTATGGAAAAAAGTAAAAGTTCAACAATATTGTGTTCACCTTTAAACAATAACAATAAAAAAGTGTCATTTATTGAAAATATCGATATTTATGGAAATAAAAATATTTAAATATATTTATATTTATATATATTTATTAAAATATATTTCATTATTATGATTAAAGTTATTTTTTTACCAAAACAAGAGTTTTTTGTTTGATGACAAAAATGATGGTTAAAAAAAATTATATTTATTTCCCGGTACACGACATGTATAATCCACAAATCACGATGTGTATTAAAAACATTAATGCAATAGAAATTTTCCCACATCCACCCGACCCAGTACGTTCTAATTTTTTTTTAATTTTGGTCAAAAAAACTTGTTTCCTTGAGAAGGTGATTGGGGCCAAATTTTAGAACTCTAGCTGTTATAGTTTTCTAGGTATTCGATAATCCTCGGTCCTTTCCGTTGTTTTTGTCCAATAAACCAAATCCTGGAGAAAGTGATTTATTACTTTCGCTGTTATAGTTCTCAAATATTTGATAACCAATATTAGCTTAGGACCAGGGGAAGGGGTACCACCAGGTCCTATCCAAAAACATTTTGTCAAATAAAACAGATCATGACTAATGTGTTCCTAACCTAATTTGAGAATTCTCGCTGTTATAGTTCTCTAGATGTGCTATAATCAACGTTTGTTTTTATGGTCCTATCCTTCATAGATTTTGTCCACTAAAGCAGATCATTGAGAAAGTGATCGGGACTAAATTCGAGAACTCTTACTGTATTATATTTTAGATATTCGATAATCATAATACATCCTTTGTATGGAGAGTACGCCTTCCCCTGGTCCTATCGGAATTTTTTATACCCCATATTACTTTCGGATATATTGGGATCAAACAAACACAGATTCATTTTTATATATTCAGATTCATTGTCCAACAAAAAAAATTGTTTTTATAACAGTTTTGAAAACAAAAACTTAATTAAAAGGAAACAAAACATAACGTGCATAATTTTTTATGACTATAAAGAGAGAAGAGATAAAGTGAATCATAAGTGAACAAAAAAATAATTGACATTTTTGTCATTTATTTATTGATTGATTGTTTGAAATGATAAAGCACAAATAAATGAACAGTTAGAAAGAGGAATTTTTGTTGTTGTTATTGTTATAAATTTTGTTTATAAACAATTAAAACAACAAATTTTATTGTAATAAAGATCTTATTAGATTTTTTCTAAACTGTTATATTGAAATAAAATCAATTTGAAATAAATATTTAATTAATTTTAATTTAAATACAGAACTTTTCGTTGTCTTTATACTGATAAGATAATAGATTTTTTATTCATTGCCAATTTAATGTCATCACAAATTATAATTTAATAACTGTTATAAATTTATAACAATATGCAGTTGTAAGCAAATTATTGAACTAAATTTATTACCATCTGAAATCGGAAAGAATATTAAAACTGTTCTACATTTAATTATTTGTTTAGTTGTTATACGGTTATTGTACATTTTGTATGGATTCTTCAATTCATTAAAAAATTAAATATTACATTTATTGTAACTGTTATACATATATTTCAGAATTTATATCTGTTATTGTTATATGTCGGAATTCATTCATTTTGGCTTAAGATATTATAGTTTCGGAAATTGTTCCGTTTAAGTTAAATTTTATATCAGTTCTAGTTAAGTTCTTGTTCTGTTCTAATTTAGCTCTAGTTCCGTTCTTAAACAATTCTTAGTTCAATTCCAGTTCCAGTTCTAGTTTCATTATTTTAATTCAGGTCTAGTTCTCTTCTATTTCAGTTCTAGTTCAATTTTAGTTAAATTCTAGTTCAGTTCTAGTTGAGGTCTCGTATAGTTCTAGTTGAATTCTAGTTCAAGTCGAGTTTAGTTTTAGTTTTCCTTAGTTAAACTTTGTTAAAAAGATGAAAAATGATATTTAAATCTTTGTTAAGATAATCTTCGTTGAAATATTAAAGTTTGGAAAATAATTATCTTTTTAAATAATTAAGGTTTGATTTATTTGTGAAAGGAAAAAAGTCTTTCTTAATTTAACTTTAGTTCAAATGATTGATGAGTTTAACTGACAAATTTTGTCCAAATCTTTGTTAACACAATTTTTAATTAAATTTTGGAAACCAATGAAATCATCAGTTTTAAAATGTTTCAGTAAATTATTTCTATTTGAATCAAATCAATGATTAATTAATTTTATTATGTTTTTTTTAATTAATTTTTAACGGTTTAATTTTAATATAAAAGAATAATATTGTTGAACTTTTATTCTTTAATCAAAAACATGATTTTGCAACACAAATATTTTGAACAAATTTATGATATCAAAAACTAAATAATGAAAAAATCTATTTATAGAAAAATTAAATAAAAAAATATTTATCACTATTTTAAAAAATAATAATAAAAACAAAAGAAACAAGGAACTCAAACAAAAAAAAACGAACTAAAGCGAAAAAGTGTTTAAAAGAAAAGTGAAAAAGAAACTTTAATAAAAAACTTTAAATCGATAAAATTAATAAGAAATCATGGAGTACCTGGAATATTTAGAAACAGCTTGGCATTATATGCCCTATGTATTCTATACCTTTGTCTTCCTAACTCTCATACCAAAATCTCTAAGTAAAATCAATCAATTCGCTAAAGCCGACTATGAGGCAAATCGTCGTAAATGGCATAAATGTTATGCACCCGATATTTGTTGTCATAATCTGGCAGAATCTGCAGAAGCGTTACCCAAACAAAAACCTCGAAAAGCAGTGACTCGTGTTTATCCTAAAAAACAAGTTACTAAACAGGAAATACCCTTGTCTACCACCAGCTCCCCCGTAGTACCCGATGAACCTACAAATATTTATAAACGTCAAGTCCATACTCATACAAATGTTAATAAAATTGCCAAAATGTTTGAGAATGGGGGTGTACAAAAGAAGATCAACCGTGTTACACCCACAGTATTGCCCTCCGATTTTAGACGTTTTTCTATGGACTTTGATGACGAGGAAGGTTTTAATAAAAAAGAAGATTATACCTCTCAACAATCTCATGAAAGTCCTTTGAAAAAGGAAAATGTGGTATTACGCAGATTATCCAAACTCTCTCAGGAATTAGAGGAAAATAATGAAAATTCCTTCAAATGTTTTAAATCAAATGTCGCATGAGGAACATCAAGATTTACATAACTCCAGTTGGCGTAGTGAACCTATACCCATACAAAGACGTAAACGTCAAGTACCCAGTAGTTTACATATACCAAATGGTAATTCTGCCACACCCTCTACCATGTCTCCCGCCCATTCATCACCTTTGTCTTCACCTCGTTCGTGTAATTCACCCGTACAAGACTCCTTACTACGTAATGCTCCTCCTGTACTTAATATGAATACCAGTTTAGAAGATCTATTTGTAGCTATTGCTAAGAGTGCTGAAAATTCAGATGGTTTCTTGTTTGCAGATGGCAGTTCCCTATCACCTGTCACCTCTATCGATGACATATTGTCACAGCGGCGCCTGTCTAGACCTTTGTCAGCGTATTCTATAAGTGATCTATTAAATGATGAACCTAATAAAGGCATGGATGAAGCATATGTCGAGAATTATTTAAAAGTTTTAAATAAAACATGAGTTTCTCAATTGGAATGGAAAAATAAGGTTGGTTTTCACAGTGGAAAGTTAAGAGTTTATTAAGGTTAAATTTAAAATTTAGTTTAAAATGTTGAGATTTTATGGATTATAAAAATAGCTCTCAAAGTGTTATATTGGTGCATTAGTTAGTTAAACTTTAGTTATGATTTTTAAAGCTTTTAAACTGAAGTTTAAACTTGTTGTTTAGATTTTTATTATTAAGGCCAGTTAAAAGTGATAATTGTTATAACATAAGTTTTAATATTTATATTTATTAATTTAAACTAAAGATTTGGAAATTATTTAATTTTTGCAGTTTTCTGAGGCTGTTTGAATGAACTAAGTTTAACCATAAAAGCTATCTTTAAAATTAATCAAAAATTTCGGTTTAAACAAACTTTATTAAAATACTTTATTAAAATAATGATGAACTAAGTATACATATTTAAACAAGTTAACAATATGTAACATTAAATCAAAGAGAATTTAAGAATCAAGGAAGTTTTAACCATTGAACTTAATTTAATTTAATTGAAGATATTATTAACTTATTTTAAACTTTTTCAATCTTACAGTTAAGAAAAGTGTAACTTTAAAAAGGTTTTAAACTAACTGCTAAAAATATAGAATAAACAGAATTTATTTGAAGAATCTTTAACATTGTTTCAAATAAATTTAATCCATAGTTTAGGAAGAGTTTACTCAGAAGAGTTTATTATTACCTTAAAAAATGTCAAGTTAGCATAAATATTTCAAAAAAAAAATATGTTTTTCTGCCAAATAAAGGTATAGAAATTTATCTAATAAAACCTTGAGTAAATTATAAACTGAGTTTCATATTTTAAGTAGAATTGAACCTTTTAAACTTTATTCAACTGCAACTGTGAAGACAACCCTTAAGGCTTCATAAAATTTCAAAAAACCTTAGTTTAAACAAATTAATTTCATCTTGTTAGAGTTTGAAACAAATCTTTTTAGAAACTGTAAACTGATGATAAACTTAGTTTAAGTAATAAGGTATGAATAAACTATTTATTAAAAACTGAATTAGAAAAGGTTGTTTGTTTAAAATCATTATAAAAGACAGCTAGTTAATATAGTTTAACTATGTTTTGCTAATTTAAACTTTCTTAAACTTCATTTAAACTACTACTGTGAAAATAGGCTTCAAAATTTTGAAAAAAAGAAACTTGAAGAAAATAGTTTAAACTTAGTTTAAATAAAACTAAATTCCTTTTGTTAAAGTTAAAAAAATTCTTGAAGATAATGTATACTGAAAATAAACTTAGTTTAAATAATAATGTATAAATGAACTGTAAAACATTTTTTAAAAATCATTGAAAAAGACAGCTAGTTGATGTAGTTTAACTTTGATTTGCTAAATTTAAAACTTTAGAAAACTCCTAATAAAACACTACTGTGAAAACCATCCTGAAGACTTTGCAATATATCAAAAAAAGAGTAAATTAAAAAATCCTGTAACATATATCTCTTGAAAGTTAAAACAAAAAAAAAACATAAGCTTCAAAGTGCCATGTCTTTAAGTTAAAATAACAAAAATAAATATATTTCGTATTAATCATTGAAATATAAGAAAACAACTGTAAACTAAGAAACAAGGAAAAATGTCAGCCAGTTTACAAACAAAATCCAATAAAACCGAAATGAGTCATTTTAGACTCAATTCAATATTTATTATTTGTCTCACTTTTAAATACTTTTGTAAATAATTTCCTTATTTCTTAAAAAACTCTAAATAAAACTTAATTTTTATGAAAAAATAACTGAAAAAAATATTAAAAATGCCAGTCAAGCTTTACAAAACTAAATTTATTATAATTTTAATACGATTTTAATTATTTTGTTCAACACTCGTATTTATTAAAACTAATTTAAATAATTGAAAATTGTTTAAGATAATTTTATACCCTACACCACCGTGGGTGGTTGGGGTATTATACGTTTGTACTGATTTTTGTAACATACAGAGAAAATAGTGTTGCCATTTTTTCAGTCGACTCAGAATCACTTTTTGAGTCCAGTTCGGCTGGATGTTCATGTAAACGTTGTGAACACTCTAAAGGTCGCAATTTTTGAAATACCTCGATTGAATTTACTGCAAGTACTGAGCTTATTAATATTAACCATGTTCGGACCAACATTTCGGGTAGCTTCCACGCAAATGTCCTACCGGAATGAAGTTTTAAGCTCATAAAAGTCCAACATACGACCGATTTTTGCAAAAATAACTGTTATAATATTCTAAAACAATGTGCCAAGTTATGCTAAGGTCGATTTATTACATCTTATAGTTCCCATATAATCACCTTTCCAAACATCACTCTAAAGGGCATAAACCTCACATGTACGTTGGTCAAATTAAAAAAATATAAACAAAAATCGATGTGCAAAATTATACGAGGGTGGGTTAATAATTTCTTCTAGCTCCCGTATAGTCCACAGAAAAAAAATTCAATTTTCAAAACTCCTAAATTAAGAATATATCAGAAAATTAATTTATACGAGGGTCATTTATTAATTAATAAGTAGATACTGTTTATAATCACCATTGTGGTGTAGGGTATAACATAGTCGGACTTGACCGACTATAACATTTTTACTTGTTTATTACATATTTAAGAATTATTTCTATATGTATGTATGTGTGAACATTTTTTATTTATAAATTATTAAATTAAAGCTTAATTCTCTATAAAATAAGTTACAATTCTTGTTAAACAAAATTTCAATTTTACTTATTTTGTGTATGATGATTAAGTGTTTTATTTATGGAGGAAAGAGAAAATAGGTTGCTTTTTGAAAAAAGGGACAGACTTTTTAAAAAGGAAAATTATGAAATATTTTCTTTAAAAATAAAATTATGTAAAACATTATTTAATCGCTGTTAAATGCCAGTGAATTATTTGTTTTAAAAATTTTAAGGGAGCTGCTGTGAAATGTGCAGACCAGCACAATTTTTTATATAGAAAACTTAAATTGTGTTAATTTTTTGTATATAATAAAGTATTATAAATATTTTTTAAAAAATAATAATTATTATAATAAATTAAGAAACTAAAACGAATATTATAATGTAAATATAACAGAAATTATTTAATAAAAATGTAAAGAATTATACGACTGAATTAAAATACAAGACTTTCTATAAGAGATTTAATAACAAGGTTAATTAAATTATACGAGGGTCATTTATTAATTTTTCGTAGCTACTGTTTATAATCAACATTGTGGTGTAGAGTATAACATAGTCGGACTTGACCGTCTATAACATTTTTACTTATTTATTACATATTTAAGAATTATTTCTATATGTATGTATGTGTGAACATTTTTTTATAAAATATTAAATTAAAGCTTAATTCTCTTTCATCATTGGAGATCCACTCCCCGATCGCAGGATCTACTAGAAATATGTTCTTCTCCAAATTAAAATTGTGATTTTTTATAGTTTTTTATTAAGGATAATTTTGTCCAAATTATAAGGCCAAATATCTATCTATATATACAAAAAAAGGAAGTGTGTATGTATGTATGTATGTATGTATGTATGTATGTATGTATGTATGTATGTATATAACGTATAGATGCCATTTTAAAATTGTAGATTTAGTAAATATTAAGCAAAATTAGTTTTAATACTTTTTTTATAGAAAAATATATTTCAAGAAATTTAGAATCCATGATCAATAAACATTTAAATGAAACTTGGTTCACTTCAGTGAAATATAAGATTTTGTCGTAGCTGTCATTTTGACTGCTTTTGCCAATAAAGTTATGTCCATGTTTAGTCGTTCTTTTCATATTTAATTCATTAGTTTTAAATGAAATATTAACTAAATCCATGTTATAATTTCAAAAATTTTTTTACTTCCTTATTTTTCTTCTTCACTAAATAAGTTAATGTTATAGTATATTTAAATGCACTCCATATGTCTCTTTATTATTATTATGAATTTTATTGTCTAAACAAATGAACTTAATTAAATTGTAAATAAATTTATCAGAATCAAAACAAGTGGAAAAAAATGTTCATTCAATAAATTTTGTTTTTTTTTTATGTGAAATTGGTTACGTGTTATAAAGATTTATATCAACAGATATTTTAAAAATAATAATAATGAATATAATGATGAGTCATAGGGGTATAAAAATTTAGGAAATAAAAACCACAAAACGAAACTCCATTAATATAACAAAAAATTTGGGTCAAACAATATTTAAACAAATTAATTTAAATTAAGTATTTAAGAATTTTTTGATGAATTAATGAGCCATTGATACCAATAAAAGAGACAATTTTTAATTAATAGAAATAAATAATTTTGATTTGAAACATCTTGATTTGAGAATTTTTGGCAATTAAAAAATTTGAATACTTTAGAAATATTTTTTCTATTAACAACAAATATTTGCTTAATGTGACCGCTACTTGGTGTGTCCAAATCGATCTTTTGGGTGAACCAATTTTGTAACTTTGAACCTTGAGTGATATGTCAAAGGAATTTCACATGTTTACAGTTGAGGTCCTTCTCAGTTTATCTAGGCAAGTATAGACCACTATTGGACCAGGGGTGAAGTCAGTGAATATCCTAAGTTAGCCACCGCGGGATTTTTAATTCAGACAAAATAAATTTTATATATAGATAGTTCTTGTTAACCTTTTTAAAAAGTCGAAATAATTTTTAAATTCCAAAAAGGTGGCAACATTTATTTCCTATAAAAACCATTTGTTTGTTCTGAACTTTATTAATGTTTATTTTATAAAGAAATTTTAACGGAAATGGATTCAGATTAAATTTGTATGAACATGGGTAAAGATCGGTCCACAAGCTCCATTTTTAGCTTGTTAATTTTTTATTAATTCAAATTATTTTGTTAAGTTCTCAAATCGAAAAATTGGTGTTACCTTTGAATTACTTAATATAAAGCTTCATATTTTAGGTAAATTTCTAAAAGGAATTTAGATAGTGGATGAATAAATAAGTGGAGTGAATTAAATAAAGTTGGCAATTGCCGATATACAGAGACATACTCTCAGATTTTTAAATTAACTTTTAAATAATCTTCGCAAACGATCTTAAAAATGAATATGATCTGAAAATTAAAGATTTTATTCAGATTTTTTCTGTACCTTGTTTTCAATTATGTTAATGTCTGTAACAAATTGTTTATATAAGTTTTATTCCATAATCCAGAACTTCTATTAAATTCTTTTACTTTTATTATCACTTTTTATAGGAATTTATTTAAAAATATTACTTTATTACTTTTTAGAATGAAAAAAATGAAAAATTTATATCATAATAAAAATCTTGTAATTTTAAAAAGCACTTTAAAAAATATTTTTTGTATTTGTTTTTGTTTTTTCTACCTTGAAATGATAAAAAATATATAGAATTTTATTATTTAATTAAAAAGGTGTGTTAGAAAAACACTCTTTCTATTATATTCTTAAAAATGGGAAATTAACAGAGCGCAAAAGAATTTGAGATATTTAGTTAAATTTAAAAAAAATAGTTTCATTCAAAATTATGACAAAATGTTTATTAATGAATTGTAATTTATAGAGATTAAATATTTTTCCTATTTTGAAGGTTAAAGAATAGCAGGTCTTTAATAAGCAATATCGTAAAATGTTTGGCATTTTTTCAACTTTGGAAAAGTCCCCTAAGGCCCACTAAGTACATGTACACTTCCAAATCAGTTGGTTAACAACTTAAGAATGTTTTATGAAATTTCATTGAAAAGAATTAAGTAGTTCCAAAATTGCAGAATTATTTTTAAAAAAGGAGTGTTGCCACTGTAACGAGTGAAATTGAAAAATTCTTAACATACATATATGTTAATAAAAAATAAATCATTAAATTAAACTTTACAAAATATATAAATTTTTTATAGTTTTAATCGCTAGCGATGAAATTTTTAAACTTTTTCGGAAAACCTTTATTGCCGTTTTACAGTGTTTTTTGTTACAAGTAGTCCAACTCCATTTAAAATTTACCACACTTTTGTATACGTTTTTTGTTGTCTTCAATCTTCTTTTTACAAAGCCCAATATCTCTTCACTAGCCTTAGCTCCGGATAGTTTGTAGAATTTTCCTCTTTAGGTGCAAATATCACATTATTGTTCTTGTAGTACTAAGTGCTTGTTTACTAAAGTGACAGCATGCTAAGCCAGTCCAAAAATAGGTGGATACATTATGAAGTCTTATGAATGGAAGCAGCCTTTTTTAAGTAAATTTCAGTAGTTATAGAATCCGTTTTAACAAATAATTGGCGCTTTGAGGACTGTTTGGAAAATTTTGATTGCTTTTGATCCTAAACTTTTCTTTAACATTCTTCGAACATCAGCAACATAAAATTTTTGATCAGGAAGTTGCGATTGATCAGCCGGAATATGTGTTTCGTCGTCCTTATGCAAATTCCATGATTTTAGCCTCTAAATTTTTAGCACTTTTCATTGCCAGGAACTTTTTGAGCGTTGTATCTTTTTACGTCTGCTTTGGCTTTATCTTTTCGTATCAAATAATCCCATCATTTAGCCAACCGGGCTGATTTCCTTTCGGATATGCTCCTAGCATATGCTCTTTTCAAAATTATTTCTATTTTTTTTGGCTTTAGGGACATCATGTTGAAAATTCCTCTCTCCTGAACGAATTTTTCTTTCAACGGACAAGTTTTTCCTGTACTGTTTAATAATATTGGAATCAGTTTGACGAACGACTTTTGAATACTTGACCAACTTTTTTTAGAACCAAGTTGGATTTTGTTGAAAATATATAATAATTTTAGTACGCACTTTGTTTGTGCGTCACTCATTTTAATCAAATTAGAATTTTGATTCATTTGTTTGATATTAAACATAACAACCGACATGATTTACAAAGGTTACTTGATCAAAAAAACGGATCAAATAAAAATTGAGTTAAAAGTTTTTAATGAAAAAACGTGTGTTAGGAATTTTTCTATCTTACTCCTTAATTAAAAAAAACGTGGTACCAAAGTACTACTCTTCAGAAATGTTTGGTCATATTTTAGTCCGTTTAATATTTCGCATCCCTAAAGGCATCCAATAATAAATTTGATTAATTGTTCTTACTCCCATTACTTTCTTTAAGAACATTTCGAAATTCTTCACATAATTTTGCGGTAAATTAAAGCCCTTTTTTGTAAATGAATTTTACTTATTAATAAATTTAAATACACACACACAATCCTAATAATAACAATAATAATAAAATAGTTAATAATAAAATAGCAACAATAACACAATAAACCTAAATTAAGATCACAGCAGGCAGTTCATTATTGAATACTTAAAGAATTGAAGAGAGCGACAAATAAAAAGAAGGGTCGGCCATTACAGTTTATCGTTTCTGGTAAAAAGTGTGTGGCTCAACTATTATAGAGTCATTTAAATTTACACAATTTAAAAAATTTACTACAAAAATAATAAGAAAAAAACTGCTGGTTTGGTTGGCGATTGCAGCAACAAGTTTATAAAGTCAAAGTTCAATGGCTTTACAAAGTTTTACTTAAAATGCTAACAAAATGATCATTTATCACATCATCATGATCAGGGTAATAATGACAATAAGTGTGTGGCTCTGTGGGTCAACATTTAATGCAAATGTTTATTTAAAATAATTACAAAATGAATATTTTTTTACAAGAAATTAAGAAAAAAATCACTCAAAACAGCATGACTTCATTAAACACTTTTTGGAAAAAAAGACTGATATTGACAAAATTATTAATGAAAAATATTATAGAAACTTCCAACCAGAGTACGAAAAAACTCGGAGCAAATATTTATTTTCAAAGATTAAAAAAATAAAACTCTCTTTTTTCGATCAAGATTTTTATCTTTGTACGGTACAGAATCGAAAAAAAATATTTTACTCTTCTTTCAGTTAAGGATTATTTTCTAACGCGCTCAAAAATGCAAAATGATTAAAACTAAACAAAAAACATACCCAAGCAATAAAATAAATAAAACTTCTGTTTTTTTTATAATACAAATACAGTATTTATTTTGTATTTATATTCCTCATATTAATTTTAAATTAAACTCTTTTTAAAGAGCGATAAAAACTCTTTTTTTTTATATATTAAAATAGAACTCTTTAAAAGATCCGATCTTGCGAAGAATTAGAAAATACAGTATTTATTTTGTATTTATATTCCTCATTTTAATTTTAAATTAAACTCTTTTCAAAGAGCGATAAAAACTCTTTTTTATATATTAAAATAGAACTCTTTAAAACATCCGGTCTCGCGAAGAATTAGAAAATTATTTAAAAGCCGTACCTTGCTTCCAACCAAATCCACTATAGTTCGATTTACCTCAAAATGTGTTAAACCACGATAAAAATAAAAAATGCAAAAATACGATGATTTTTCAATTAGAAAAATTTTACCACTAACAAAATTATATTGAAAACGAAAAAATGCAAATCATGCGGTTTTTATTTGAAAATAAATGTATTTTGCATTTTTAAGATTTATTAATCTTTTATTGATTAAAAAACATAAAAATATTTGAAAAATACTTTTTCATATATTTTATTACTTTTTTGTTCCTTTAATGGTGGAATTTGGGAGTTGCATTTTTAACAGTTTGAAATATTTTTCGAATATTGAAGAGTGCTAATGATGATGATGATTCAAATTATTTAGGAGACTACGTGACTTAAAAATTAAATAATGTATTTTTATCTGTTAAACAGTTTATTGAACAAATAATCATTTAAAATCAATATTGATAAAATTTCTTAAGTCATTATTTTATTTTCCAAAGGTTTGCTAGCAACTTGTATATAAACAAATGTTGAGGAACATAAAAGATGTTAGAAATTTTAAAGTATATTATGAACAATTAAACCGATTTTTAATATGAGTAATTTGATTTTTCAAAATTATGAAGATGTTTTATTAAATTTTACATCGCCAATATTTCATTTTTGAATTGAATCAAGAGAAATTTTTAGATAAGCATTTGAAATGTCTATAAAAATATATATGTATTGGTTATCTCTTATAGTTTCAGATAAAGAGTGAGATCGAAAAATAAGTTTTTCAGTATAACTTTTAATTATTCTTATTTCTCAAAGTAACCTTTTGTGAAACAGTCAGTTATTATGTTTAATGTCAAAGTGCGTAACAAAATTATTTCAATATTTTCAACAAAACCCAACTTGGTCCCATAAAAAGTTCGCCAAGTTTTCAAAGATCTGCCGTCAAACTGTTTCTAATGTTATTAAACGGTACAGGGAGAACTTGTCCGTAGATAGAAAACCAGGTTCAGCTTGAAGAAATAAATAAATAAAGCCAAAAATACAAAGCATTTTTAAAAGAGCTTCCAACACATCCGGTAGAAAAGCAGCGCGGTTAACTCAATGTTCGGTCTATTTGGTATGAAAATTTAGAGATAAAGCTAAAGGTTTTAAACATACAAGTCTCAAAAAGTTGCTAACAAGAACGCTACAAAAAAAATTAGGAGGCCAAAAACAAATCACGAAAATTTATGTCAAGAGAGGCAAATCTTCCAAACTGCCGGAGCTAAAGCAAGTGGAGAGATATTGGGCCTTTATTAAAATGATTGACTACCACAAAAAATGTGTCCAAAAGTGTGGTAGATTTTAACCGGGGATGTTCGAGCGAAGTGAAAGAAAGCATTAGAAAAACGTTAAGGGAAGAGTTTCCGAAAAAGGTTCAAAATTTTATCACTTGTGATTTAAACTAGAAAAATATTTATTTTTGTAAATTGTAATCCTAATGAAATAAAAACTAAAATTTTAAGTTTAGTGGTATTGTTAGCATATATGTGTGTTAAGAATTGTTCGATCTCACGCCTTATATTCGGGTTGAAAGAAGTTTTATTTATCAGATATCGGTACTTCATTCAAAATTTTAAATTTTTTATTGCTTCATAAGGAAATCTTAACGGGAATTAGTTAAACTTAATTTGAATAAACTTCGGTCAAAGATCTGGCCATAAGTTCTATCCAAAATAGTACAATTTTTTAATTTTAATTCTAAAGCAGGAATCATAAATTTGCGAAAAAAAGTATTTTCTACTAGACAGCCCTTATAATGATTATTTTTAATTAATGTTTTAATATAAATTTTATTAAAAAAATGTGAAATTTTTAGTTCCGCAAAATTTTTCCTTGAAAATTGTGAATCTTTAACCATTAACGTTTTTGTAGATATCAAATACTTGGCTGAAATTCCAACGTAAACAAGACATCTAGTAAAAACAGAGATGACTAACTTAGGAGATCTACTCCCCGTTGCCTTAACCTAGTAAAATGTAAGATCTTTTGCTTTTCCCGATTTATTGAAAATGCGTTAAGAGTGTTTCTGTAAATATGCATTAAAAATATAACAGTTCCAAATTTACAGAATTATTCGAAAAACATTTTAGGTCTATTGTGCTACCTGAAAAAAAAAACTTCATCAGATTTCAATGATTTAATTAGTTAAACATTTTTATTTTTATTTAAATTACGTTTTAAAAAATTATGCTAAATTTGGTTATATAAAGGTGTCATCATTTTTTAAGTTTCTGACAAATATTTCACTTTGCGTAGGCTTTTTTTAAAAAAGCCCATTTTTAGAATCAATAATACTTGTATTGAAATTCTCCAAATCCGTCAGACAAAAAATCATTTATTTTGAAAATTGATTAACAAATTTATTTTTAATAAAATATTTAAATAATTCCATTAGACAACTTATTTGAGAAAAAGATTTCAACTAATATTTGCTAAAATTCTTAATAAATTTACACATACAAACACACACAAAGGTACAAACAAAGAACTAAATGTTTATTTGATTATGGATACATCATTTGGTCGAATCACATTCGAATACATTAAACAAATGTCAAACATATTTACGGTTATTTGACAAATTATTTTGTTTATTATTAAAGTTTTTTTATTTTGTTTATTTATATTTTTCGTCTTTTATAAAAAAATAAAAATAATAAAAAATAGCAACAATAAATTTTGGAAAAAAATCACTATCTGTCATTGACAAACTCTTGATGTTATGTCAACTTATATTTTTATACCCTACACCATTGTAAGTGTTTGGGGTATTATGCGTTTGTGCTGATGTTTGTAACTTAGAGAAAAAATGTAAAATGTATAATACTCACTGTAATTTTCTGAGTTGATTTAAAAATGTTCATCCATTAGTCTGTCTGTCCAGCTGGCTGTCTATGTAAACAATTTAAATACTCCAAGGGTCGCAATTTTTGAGATAACTTGATAAAATTTGGCACCTGTTATTTTTTTGGCTCACAGATAAAGAATATTGAAATTGGTCATGTTCGGTCTAATATTTTAGGCAGCTTCCATACAAATGTTCTCCGGGAATGGGATTTTAATGCGATAAAAGTCCTAAGTTATAGCGAAATTCAACAAATATATGTCTTATATATTTTAAATCGCTGTTATGCCAGGTTCGGTCCTTTACATATCATATCATTTTGAAGAGCATTAATGCTACATATACGTTGGTATTGTAATAGGAGCTGGTCAAATTAATCTTAAAACGATGCTCAAAATTATACAAGGGTCGGTCCATCATATCTCCAAGCTCCAGAATGTGAGTATCATAATAGTGAAACTAATCATAAAACAGAAAAAAGTAAATTATACGAGAGTTGTTCATAATTATTTTAGTAGTTGTTAATTACAACAATGTGGTTTAGGGTATTACATAGTGGACTTGAGCGACTATAACATTTTTACTTGTTTTCACTCAATTTTGCGCTTTTATTGTTGTTGTAAAGGTTCCAATTTTATTTGTTTTTATTGTTATTTTTGTTTATTTTTATCAGTAAATTTTTATGAGTCATTGGAATTTTTTATTTTTATTTTTACTTTTATTTTGATTTTGGTAAATAATTGTTAATCATTTTCATTCACACTCTTTTCAATATTAAATATTAATTTAAGAGAATATCAAAAGAGCATTTTGTTTGCTTAAGAGAAATAATTGTTTACTCAGTAAATAAAGGGATCTGTTTTTGTTTTCTTTTTATTATCATCAACTTAACTTACGTTTTTGGAACACAAATTTCGTGGCGGTGTTTGTCCCCATCCATAGTTAGTGTTCGAGTGAGTGAATAAATTGGGTCAATGTGCTAAAAACAATAACGAAAAATTTCAACATCCTAATTAAAATAAAACTACACAACATTCAACTACACTTGCTGATATATGATCAGACATATATATTTTTTTAAAAGTGAAGAAGATCAAAAATGAAATTTATTGTAGATGTTAAAATTGCTTTTTTGTGAGAAAAGTGCAGTTTTGTGAAAGTGCTGGAGATAATGTTGGGGTTACAATAATTAAAATTTTAATTGAATGACTTAAATTTTGAATAGAATGAAAATATTAAGTGACCTAATGAAACATACAAAGTTTTTTAATAAAAATTTGGAATGGATCTGTATCAGGAATGGTATTTTTTGGTTGTAACCATTGCTAAGAAATCTGTGAAACTTTTAAAACCTCCGATTATTGAAACATCTATTTGGTGCTCTTTACTACCACAAGTGTTGATGAGGGTAATATTAACTTTATCATTCCGTATTTGTTCCCATAAAGTATATCAAAATAGGACTCAATCCATCTGTTGTTGACACGTTCCTCAATAATTGACAACCTTCTTAAAAATGAAAAATTGAACAGTGATTGGGAGTAAACGGCTTTTTCAATCGAAACTAACAACAAAGTATTGATTACTATCAAGGGGAGTGATACCCCCTTCTAAACAAAAAATTTCATAGCACATGAAAGAAGTAATAATATCAAAATATTGTAGAGGTTGCAATCCCTTTCAAGCAAAATGTTTAATAGGTTCCTGTTCCATTTTAATGAAATACCTTTTTTGATAATATTTGTATGAGCACCAATTTCAGTTTCGTCCCAGCATAAAATAGATACTAACATATTTGATAGGGAAATCTTTATCATTGAGTCACCTAGAGAATTCATCGTTACATGGATTGACATCCAGTCAGATGGACATATATTGTTCAATCGGCTGGGGAAATTATTCTATTTTTATCTTCGGATCACATTAACGCTTTTTCCTAATTTGTTAAACGAAAAAAACGTTGACAAAAACAAGTCCTTATTAAAATGATATTCTAGAAAATGATGACAAATAGGATTTTAGTAAAAATTAAATTTAAGTGAAATAAAGTTTTAGTAAAAAATTAACTTTTTGATGAAAAAAAAAATAACAGATATAATTCTTTGTTTGTTAATAAATAAGTGAAAAAATGTTCAAGTCGTAATATTTATTATTATTTGTAAAACTTAATTTTCATAAAATATTACACAGTTTTTTTCTTAATAATTACAACCGCTCCTTAAAAATACAGGAACAATTTATGACTTAAGCAATAAAGGAAAAAATTGATTTACAGATTATAAATATATATTAAATTTTAAAAATTTCTCCTAAAGATGTTGTAATAATTATAACACTCCCTGCACTATGGGGGATAATAGGTTTGTGCAAATGTTTACAACATATATGAAAAATAATACTACCCCAACTTAAAGTATGCCGATCAATACAGATTCACTTTCAGAGTAGATTTAAGGATGTTCGTCCGCCTTCTCAGCTGGTTGGCTAGTTGTGTGTTCATGTAACTTTTTGAGAAATAGATGATAATCTGATATTTATATTTCATATATCTCCCATAAAACTGACTTCTCGGAATGGTTTTAAGCTCATAAAATACATATCTATCAAGACTTTTTTATTAATCCAAATTCACATGTTAAATTTCAATAAAATTGGTTTACAAATTACCGTAGCTTCCATATGGACACACACAATCCAAAGGTTGCGCGATTATCACAAAATTGTATCAAATATATATGGAAATTTATGATCAAAGAAGTAAACTTTGAAATTTTTAAGTTAAAAAAAATCTGATCAGATATGAAAAAAACTGGGAACACTGTATGTTACTGTGTTACTCAATATGGTCACCACAGTTCACATAGGGTCAAAATATATTTTTCTTATAAATCTATTCAGCTAGTTGTATTAATATCAAATTTGATATACTGATACTTTAACCCCATAGGGTGTCCATGGGCGGAGTTATGGGGCCTCAAAAAAGGTTATCTCGGGAATACAATTTTTTAATCCTGTTTAACGAATTCATAATATATAAGATTACAGTAAAAAATTTATAGGGAATATGGCACATATTAAAAAATTTACGTTTCAATTTTTTGGTTTCTGCCCCATTGTATTTTGTCAATAAAACTTCCAACATTTTGCCATCTATTTTGTAAACTTTGTTATCTTGTATTCCAAAATTAAATGAATTAAATAAAAATAATATAAAATGTTATTAAACATACAAAACACGAATACATACATTATACATACTGGAAAACACATACATACAAACAAACAACTGAAACAGCAGCACAAGTTTGTTATTCTACAAGATATATATTTGTACCTTTAAACATTGGTGTATGTGTGTATAAAGTATATTTAAAAAATCTATGTTGTCTTGTTTATCTTATCAAACTATCACCCATTAACTTATCAATCGATAAAAATTCGTAATAACAAAGAAAAAGATGGTAAAATGGCATGAAAATTGACTCTTAATTTCATTAAATAAGAATAAAAGCAAAACAAATTCTCTTAAAAAACTTCTGAGGGTTTTTTTGTTTGTTTAAAAGCTATTTTTTATTTGCAAGTTGAATGAAAACAAGTAAGAAGGCTATATTCAGCTATGCCGAATCTTCAATACCCTCCACCATAATTGAGAGTAAATACATTTTTGGATATAACTTTTTTTGGACCGATTTTGATAATTTCGGAATGTTAATAAAGTACATATAACTTGATATCATGACACCCATTAGATGAACTATAATTTTTTACACTTTAAATTTTCTTTCAGTATTCACCCATATATATTAATACACATAGCATTATAGTTTGCGTTTAGCTATATGTTGCCAGTATTGCGTGATGCAATCCTATGGCCAATAATTTCCATTTGCTGTGGTTGTTGCAAAAATTGTTATTGTTAACAAAATGATGTTGCTGATGATTTTTTTCATCATTCCAAATTGTCGACTCAGATATCGGTCTATATGTTTTAATTGTGAATATGAACGAAAGCGCAGATAGATGGACATAGCTAATTCAGCTCAGATTTTGACTTGATGCCAGAATATATATACCTTATGGGGTTTGAGATAATTTCTTCTTAGCGTTACACACATGGAATGACAAAGTTAATATACCCTCTTTGCAACATGTGGTGGCGAAGGGTATAAAAAATTGGAAAAAACAACAGTAAATATTATTGAAAGTTACTTGTTGTTTGTTGGGTTCTTGAGAATTTCAGTCAGTTTTAATTGTTTAGTATTTTGAAATTATTTGAGTCCGAAGGGAATAAAAAAAACTTATTTTTTTCTTTTATTCGAAAAAAAAAGACTAAAATACATTAACTAATTACATTTTTTTCCTGTACAATAGTAAAACTAATTGTTAACTTGTTTTAAAATAAATTGTTTCATTAGTTTGTTGTTGTACAAATAAATAAATGAGTTAACGGGAGTGCCAGAAACAATAAAGTGCATTTATTACATTAATTTTGTGATTTTTTATTATTAGTTTTTTTCTGTGAACCCCTCCATCTAATGGATAATGAAATTAAAAATGCAAATACGCGAAAAATTGAAAATAACAAAATAAAAAAGGTAATATTGAGAGATTGAGAATTAAATAAATCTGGTTTAAATTGTAATTATGGATATTTAGATATTTAAACTGTTAAGTTTTATGAAAATCATTAAATAAATGAAAAATACATAACCCCAAAATACTAATAGATTAATAATGAAAATTGATATTATTAAGTTTTTTATTTAAAACTGTAGTTAAATATTACAATTAAAAATTTTGCATCTGTGAAATTAAAAATTTTGAGAAATCCTTCAAATACTTTAAAAAATAATGACCTTTTTTCCGTTATTTTATTGACCAAGGTTAAGTACATTTTAATCGTTTATATAGTTTTACGTTTTTAAACGATAGCGGTATTTTTGCTCAAAATATCGTTATATTCTCGGCATTATATTAAACTTTATATGAATAAGTAAGAATTCTTTCGAATCTGAAATTTTCGAGATACAAATAATTATTGTATTAATTATTCATTTTATAGAGGAGCCATCTAGCGTTTGCTATAAAAATATTATAGCTTGCGAACTTCTGAACTAAACGATATTTCTCTTTACACAGAAAATTTTAATCAAAATTTGTTGACTAAAACCCTTAGAGTGCCAAAAACTCTTGAAATGAACCCAAAGTCCGAACTTTTGTGATTATCTGATAATGGCCTTTTCCATACCTACAATAACTGTGTACTGTACTGATCAAAATTGCAAAAATTCCATGAAATACCTGTAGATTCTAAATTCGCAAAGTTAAAATGCAACGTTCCTCTGCTAATCATTTCGCTGAATTTCATGCAAATCTATTCTGCCGATCGAAAATTACAAATTTATTAAAAAATCGATTCTGTGTCAATGTGGAATGGTAAAAGCGTTTAAATCTTATAGCAGTTGTTTTAAAGACTTTTGGATGCCAAGATCCAGAGATTTTTATGGAAATAATGTGAACGCTCATTTAAAATGTTAAAAATCTCAAAATCCAGTTCTTAAGAAAAAGCTTAATTATTATAATTACCGATTCACCAAAAGCAAACCAGTTTTATACAAGTTTAGTCTAAATGCGGGACAAAAACTTTTAATCGATTAGATAGTTGTAGCTTTTCTAAATCCGATCAAAATAAAACATGTTTTAAAGAAAATATCTTTTTCATTTATATTCAATTAATATTTATAATTTTTATGCAAAATAAAAATGTTATTTATTCATTTATTTTTTTTTCTTCGACCATAATTATCACAACTTCAATTACAACTGATTTTGTTAACTACAAAAGTTGTTATACCACGATTCCATTGTCATAAATCTAAACAAAAATTACCATATTTAGTAACGGACCATATAAGGATTTAAATGATCTTAAAACCAAAAGTTATTAAACGAGATGATTTCGTAATGTTGTTGTTTTTTTCTAAACTTGATCTATAAAAATTACTACTTAAGATTTTAATAAAATTTTGCATAAAAAGTAAAAACAACATGAATATGCATATAATCACATATGTACATCTATATATTCATATCTAACAAAAAAAACTATATGAATACAAAAATCGGCCTTAAATGGTCTAATTACCATTTGAATGTTAAAATGTTTATTAATTATTTTTAATTCACCTGTTTTTATACCCTGCACCATCACAAGTGGTGTAGTGGGTGTATTAACTATATCATTTCGTGTGTAATGCTAAGAATAAATCATCTCAGCCGTCATAATATATATATATATATATATATATATATATATATATATATATATATATATATATATATATATATATATATATATATATATATATATATATATATATATATATATATATATATATATATATATATATATATATATATATACCTTCATCAAATCAAAATCTGAATTGTTTTTGATTTGTCCGTCTGTCTGTCTGTTGTTGTCCTGCTCACATCCTCAATAATTGAACCAACCCTCGTATAATTTCGCACATCGATTTTTGCTTATATTTTTCGTAATTTGACCAATTATTATTACAATGCCAACATATATGTGAGATTTTTGCCCTTAAAAGTGTTATTTGGTTTGTATGGGAACTATGAGAAATAATGAACCGATTCTCACAATATTATAAGACCTAATTGTGCCAAATTTCGCTTTGTATTGAGGACTTTCATGACCTTTAAATCCCATTCCGGGAAGAACATTTGAATGGAAGGTACCTGGAGTATTGGACCGAATATGTTCACTTTCAATTGACTTCGTCATTAGGCCAAAATAATAATATTTTTATTTCAAATTGCGGCTGTTTACAACGTTTACATGGACAGCCCGCCGGACAGACGGACGAACATCGTCAAATAAACTCAGAATGTGATTCTGAGGTGAATGTAACACCATTTTTCTGCATCTTACAAACATTTGCATAAACGCATAATACCCCAATCACCTTCGGTGGTGTAGGGTATAAAAATGGTTATATATTGTAAACGTTTGTGAGTGTGTATGTACAAAATATTACGTATTTTCTTACACGCATTTGTGACGGAGGGTATTGAAAATTCAGCATAACCGAATATATTTTTCCTGTTTCAAAATTTCGGTAAATATTAAGGTCATTTTTTCAGTATTTTTTGAAAGTTTTTAATCCTACACGATTTCAAATTTTTATTTATTTTTATATAATTTTTTGTATTATTTTCGTCTTTTTTTAACAATTTCTTTTGTTTTAATTTAGTTTTATATTATTAATTTTATTGAAACGTAATTTAATTGCCAAACAAAATTGTTAACAATAATTAAATTTCATTTAAGTACTTTTTTTCTATTAATAACTTTCGTGATAAAGTTGTCTATTCCGAATAATGAGAATTGAGTAATTCAAATGAAATAATTTTAATTCATTTAATATTTATGAGTTCTAAACAGAAGAGGTTTTGAAATGATTTATCACTATAGACGGTTAAGGAGTTATGAGTTTGTGATAATATTCGCAATTGACGGGAAAAATAGATCCAGATTTTACTTATGAATATATATTTCAGAAAGGTCCACATATAAATGTTTTTTATACTAAAATTTCCCCGAATATGGGGAAGTTTATATATTCCAAGAATCACCTCAAATGGAATAAATAAGCTTGTTTTATACAAGTATAAATCATAAAATCAAAATTTGCAGGAGTCGGTCCATATTTGTTTTTGCGTTCATCAAATTTTCATTGATATTTTGTGATACGAAAACTGTGTACCAAATTTACCACCCCAGACTCCAGGAAGGCCGCTAAAAATTTAGGTACTAAAAAACAGATCACGAAAATTAAAGTCAAGTTTTCAAAAAAATTCTTGCCGCATCGCACATACGTAACGTATGTTCTGGCATTTATTTTCAAAAAGGCTGCTTAAATTCATAAAACTTCATACTGTGTCCACTAATTTGTTCTTTCATTATGGTAAACAAGCCATTGAGTGGTACAATAATAGTGATGTGCTATTAGTGCCAAGAGAGATAAAATCTTAGAAACAGCGCGAAGCTGTGACCAGTGAAGAGATATTGCGCTCTCTTTAAAAGAAAATAGAAGAGCACTAAAGAGGTGTCCAAAAGTGTGTTAGATTTTAAACGGAGATGGACTAGCTGTTCTAGCAAAGTGACAAAAACGTTAATGGTTGAAAATGTCATCATTGAAATTGTAATAATAATTTCAATCAAATAAAAAATTAGAACTGTAATTTTCGCTCTTAATTTTGAAATATATTGAAAGATTCAAAATCACTTCTTAAATCCATTCAACAAAGTGTATTGAAATTGGTGAAATTTGGTCAAATTTTTCTCGTAGTGCTCCATTAAACTTTCTTCCAGAATGACGTTTAAACCTCACGGATGTCCCAAATATTAAACTCTGTTTTACAAAAACTGTCTATAAAATTTTGAAGGCATCGGTCCATAATTTCTTACAGTATTTATAAAAAGACAACTTCCGATAATCGTTTGAAAATGTATAAATTTCGAAAGAATTGGGACGTGTAGACCATATGATGTCTTTACGCACAGTAACTCTTTTATTTTTTCGTCCCTCAATTAAATAAACATTTCATAAACGTCTTTTGACAATAAAAATAATATCAGACATTTTATTTAAATACAAAAAGATCATAAAGAGCTTCAGACCTTGTATTATAAAAGTGTGATAAAATTTTTTCGACCTCAATCCTTATTTAATTTTATGCAAAAGTTTTATTTATCTTATTTAATTTTATGCAAAAGTTAATTTTTTATATCACTGTTTTTTTTATTTTTCAGGAATCTCTTTCTTTATCACATAATCTTTCGGATAAACCCTTAGCACCCTCTCCCTTAATACCCACATCGTTAGAAGGCGGTAAAGTTTCAGACCGCTTGGGTAAATTAAAGTCATCCTCCGAAAGTTGGAGAAATCGTGTGGGTAAGTAGTTTTCATTAACCCCAATCAATTTATCATTTTAATAATAAATTTTAATGAATAACTCTGTCCTCTCCTAGAACAATCTGATGCTTCAAAATTCACAGTCGCTGGACGACTACAAAAGAAAGCGCAATCTCCAGTTGAATTACAATTTGAAAGATCTACCAATGATGCTGCCAAAAAATGTCCTCTACAAATTATACGTAGTGCCAATCAACCACAATTGGGTTTGGCTAAGAGTGCTTCGATGATGTGCACCACTCAGTCGAATGGTCAAAAATCTAGTAGCAATGGTGCTCGTTTTGTACAACGTAGTTTAAGTGTGAATAATGAAAATTCTAATAGTGCTTCAGAATCAAATTCAGCTGCTAGTAATTCGGATAGTGATAATGAGAAAGAGCAAAAAGATAAACGTAATATCAATAATAAAGCTACAAGTCCTAGTCATGGTGGCCAGAGTGTTCAACGTGGTGCTCGTGTAGTCATACCCAAATTTGATGATGAGGAAACATTTGAGAAATTCTTTGTATCAAAGAAACCTCAAGATAAATCTACACCCGATGAAGAAGGTATTGATATCGCTGATTTTGATAAGATTAAACCAACGGAAAGGTAAGTTTCAATTAATGGAACCATAAAAAGAATAAAAATTAATTTTAACTGAATTTCTATAAAGATTGGCCGTTAAGCGAAGCATTCAGTTGCCAAAAGGACGTCGGGCGGCACGAAATCCTTTAAGAAATCTAGCTGCACGTATTGATATTGTATCCGAATACACTGAAGTTAAATCAGGCATAGCAGAAAGGGAAATGCGCAGAATTAAAGCAGAATCTTGTAAGTTATCTTTACCAAAGATACTCAACGTATTTCTAAATAAGAGAATTTTATTTAATATGTTTTCTTTATTTTCCCTGCTTTATAGTTGGTTGTCGCCCTAATTTAGCTGCCGAAGCCATTGCCGGTTTGGCCTCTGTAGAAGATTTCAAAGCAGTAGCTTTAAAATCCTCTTCTTTACCTCTTAATCAAATGTGGTTACCCTATAAACCCTTAATGTTGCTGCATGTTAAGGGTCGTACCCATGTACAAACCAGATTGGTGGAACCCTCATATTTATCTCTTAATCGTGGAGATTGTTTCATTTTAATAAATGGCGATAAACTATATCGCTACGTGGGCTCTTATGCCAACATCATAGAAATCTCACGTAGCAAGAAAATCTGTGCCTTCATATTGGAGAATAAAGATTTAGGCTGTACCGCCACCTCCGAAGTTATATTGACCGATGGTAAATTCATGAATGAAAGGCATTGGAAAATATTCTGGGAGTTATTGGGTAAACCTGAAGATTATATAATACCCGATAGTGGTCATGCCGATGAAGATGATCTGTTCGAGGCCAGTCTTATCGAAACAAATAAAGTCTATGAATTCCAAGATGATTCATTAGTGCCATTTGAAAAGTACTGGGGTTGTATACCCAAAGTTGAAATGTTGGATACCAAAAAAGTATTAGTGTTTGATTTCGGTTCCGAGATGTATATTTGGAATGGCAAAAACGCTCCCTCAAATGCCAAACGTGCTGCCCTGAAATTGGCTCAGGAACATTACGATGAAGGACAAGTCGATTATTCCAAGTGTTATGTAAATCCCATGCATTTCTCTAATATCGTGGGTGCTCGCGAATCTTATAAATTTCCCAAACGTTGTGATAAACGTGGTGAATGGTGTATTTTGGGTAAGATTACTCAAAATATGGAGACGTCTTTGTTTAAAGAGAAATTTGCCGATTGGCCAGAAGTAGAACGTGAAGATTTGGAAAAGGATTATCTCACCAATAGTGTTTATGCTGTAAAACCTTTAGATGGTGCCGCACTATTTAAGGGTTCTCCTTACGAGGAACCAAATTTAATATTGGAACAGGCGAATTTGGGTCGTGGTAATTTCTATTACGATACCGATAGTATGCGTCATTTTGAAATCATATCAAAATCTTGTGATAAATGGCAAATTAATGAATTTAATTTCGATAAGGCTGAAACAGATACTTACGGCCATTTCTATTCGGCTGAAAGCTATATAATCAAATGGATCTATCAAATTAATGTTACAGTTCGAGAACTAAGTGGTCGCGTGTCCAATCGCAGCACCGTGGGACGAGATCGTTGTGTTTATTTCACTTGGCAAGGTAATGAAGCTTCGGCTAATGAGAAAGGTGCAGCCGCACTTCTAACCGTAGAATTGGATAAAGAAAAAGGCGCTCAAATGCGTGTAGCTCAAGGCGATGAAACCACAGTTTTCATACGTCTCTTCGGTGTTATGTGTTTACACAAAGGCCGTAAAGAAGAATGCTTAAAACGACGTATTCAATGGCGTTTATATCAAGTGTGTGGTAATGTTGCAGAAGAAACTCTGCTAAAGGAAGTAGATTGCCAAGCAAATCAGTTACGTTCTAGATCCTCAATGCTTCTGGTGAATGGTGAAAAAGGTATTATATATTTATGGCATGGCTGTAAATCAGCTCAACACACTCGAGATGTGGCCGCAAAAGCAGCTGAAAAAATGAAAGACTTAAAACCCCAAGATCTCTTTGAATGCAATTCAATAACTTTGGAAGTAGTGGAGGAACAAAAGGAGTCTAGTGATTTCAAAGATGCTTTATCTTCAGATTTATCTCAACGTTTAGAACTTTATGGCAGCCTTTGTGAACAAACCACAAAAGATTTCTCTTATACACCCAGAATTTTCCATTTCTCTAGTACTCAGGGTGTATTTAAGGCAAATGAATTGTATTCACCATTAAGATGTCAAGATTTAATAACATCATATCCTTTTACACAAACCCAACTGTATAATGCACGCCAACCAACCATATTCATGATAGATGACGGCGATCTATTATGGTTGTGGATGGGTTGGTGGCCTTTGGAGGATATTAAAAGTAAGTTTTTGTGGTTTGAATATAAATTTAAGTAGAAGTTGCAAATAACACTTATATTTATTTAGTTAATACCGAAGAACGCAGCAGTCCTACCAATGAAAATCGTGCTGGTGTTAATCGTTGGATTTCTGAGCGTAGAGCTGCTTTAGAAACAGCGGTTTCCTATTGGAGAGCTAAATTTGGTAAGTTTTAAATTTAGGTTCTAATATCTAGAAGAGAAAGAGAGAAAGAGGTAGAACATTTTTTTAAATCTACCACACTTTTAAACACCATTTTTGTGCTCTTCAATTCTCTTTAACAAGAGCCCAATATATCTCGATTAATTTTATGTTATTAATAGGTGACAATGAAGAAAAACAATTCCACGGCATTAAAGGTTATGTAGTATGGGCTGGCTTAGAAAGCACCGCATTTAAAGCACTATTCCCGGAATGGTCAGTACGAGAAGATGTTAAGGAAATTAACTTACAAGTAAGTTTTAAAATATCCATATTTATAAACACAAATTATTCACTAACCGTATTTTTTTCTTCTTTGCTTCTACAGGATGGTCGCACCGATGAACCTTTACCCATTGTAGATGTTTTAGAACAACTAACACAAACCGAATACCCCTTAGAGGTATTAAAAGAAAGACCTTTACCCGAAGGTGTTGATCCCACACGTTTAGAATTGTATTTAAATAATGAAGACTTTGAAAAGGCTTTGGGTATAAAACGCACAGAATTCGAACAAATGCCCTTGTGGAAGCAGACAAATTTGAAAAAGGAAAAAGGACTTTTTTAAAGAAATAAAATAGTTAAGGAATTGCAAAATGAAAAAAAAAACGCACATTAAGTCTAAATTAAGAACTTTATATACATATTTAACTTACATATACAAGGAAATCTTTTGAAATTCTATTGATTTCAAAAGATTTCTTTAAATCATTTTTTTTACATAAAAAACAAGGCCTTAACACATATTTCTAAACATTTTTTCTACAACACGCTTAATAATTATAAACAAAAATAATAGAAAACAAAAGCAATTAAAAAATGTGTATTTTATGAAGTTGAAATTCATAAAATTAAAAAAAAATAATTATAATTAACATTTTTTTCTCAATCATTATACCACCATAATACATATTACTATACATACATATTTATAAAACTAAATTTAAAAATTTATCAAATAATTTTAAAAGAAAATTTCAAAATTTTTTGAAATATTTTTCTGCTTGCTTATTATTAAAAACAAAAACATTTATTTAATTATTAATTAAATACTAACTAATAACTAACATATTTCATTTACATTTTTTTATTCATTTTTATATTATTTTAATTTGTTATTGTTTTTGTATTTTGTAAATATTTTTTATTAGAATTTTTTAAGTTGGCATTTTAGTTTAGGTTTTTTCAAAATTATTTTTAATTTTCATTTATTTTTGTTGTTGGCAAAATTTCTTTTTGTGTTACAAATATGAGTGTCTAAATAATTTTTAGTGAAATTTTTTTTAGTTCATTTTAATTTTTTAATTTAGAATTTTTGTAAGTTATTTTGTAATTTAATATTAAACGTTTTATTTTGCAATTTGTTATATTATGCAGCCGAGAATTATTTTTCAAACATAAAATACTTCAAATAAACATAAAAAGTAAAAAAACTGTGTTTCATTAATTGTTAAAAGAGAGTTTAGTGTTGATTGGGTTGCATCAAATAAAATGAATAATCAAAAGAAAAGCATAATTTCAGGCTTTCAATACTTATAAAATATAATATTAGGTAATAGTGTTTATAAATTACTTAACAGTACCGATAATGCAGTTAATAAGGATAATACAGTTTTAGGTCTGACATCTCTGTTAACTAACAGAATTGTTGACATGTTTTAACAAAAGTTTTTAAAAGATCACTTTATCTCTTAAACTATTTGTTGTTTTTGTAACATTTTGATTGTTATACCATCAGTTTGTAATGCTGGATCTAAAAATATATACTATTTTTAAGAAATTTTTTATTTTGTAGAATTATATCGTTAAAGGAGTACTAGCTGTAATTTTAAGCTACAGAACACATGAAAAAGTTTTGTTCCGGAATCCTAACAATTAACATACTTTGAAATTAACAGAGTTCAATAAAAGGATAAAAGAGTATATTATGTTGTTTTAATTTACACCTGCCACTCCTTTAACAGCATTATTCTACAAAATATTAAATCTCTGGAAAATAATTTATATCTTTAGATTCAGCATTAAAAACTAATGATAAAACAATTAAAATTTTACAAAAACAACAAAGAGTTTAAGAGTTATTATGATTTGATGAAAACGTTTGCTAAAAAATACCAACAAATCTGTTAGTTAACAGTGTTGTAAGGCTTGAAACCGTGTTATCGTGTTATTAACAGAAAACCATCAACAAAAACACGGTTTTATCACTACATACAATAACATAAAATAATAATTAAAAAATAAAGCATAATTTCCCGGTTTCAATATATAAATAAGGAAAATATTGGTAATAGTGTTTATGACATACTTAACAGAACAGGTAATACAGTTTAATTGGTAATGCGGTTTAAAGCCTTCAATCACTGTTAACTAACATAATTGTTGGCCTTTTTTAGCAAACGTTTTTAAGAAATCGCTATATCTTTTAATCTATTTGTTGTTTTTGTAAGATTTAAATCGTTGTATCATCAGTTTGTAATGCTGGTTCTAAAAATGTATATAATTTCCAAAAAATTTATATATTTTTGAATTATGCTGAGAAGAGAGTGTTAGGTGTAATGTTAATCTACATAATGAAAATAACACTCTCTGAGAGTGCATTCAATTAACTTATTTTAAAGATAACAGAGTTCAAATAGAAGCTAACAAGGTAATTTTGTCGTAATCTTACATATAATACTCGTTTATCAGCTTATTTTATACTGTTTTTAATTTCTTTTGCTAAATATAGTTTTGAATTTTTATTTTACTGATTACTTAGACAATTATGCATAAATTTGAAATTTTTTGCAGGTCAGTTAATGGACAATATTAAAAATTAAAATTTTCTAAAGAAAATTGTAAAAGGTTTCAACAGCATATAAAAATTGTTTAGATCCAGCATTACAAACTAATAGTACAACAATTTCAATTTTTCAAAAATAACAAATAGTTTATGAGATATAGTGATTTTTTAAAAACGTTTGCTAAAAAATACCAACAATTCTCTTAGTTAACAGAGTTGTAATGCCTTAAACCGTGCTACCATGTTATTACCATACCGTACTTTGTTATACACGGTCTTATAATAACAATTGGACACATAACTCTGTAACATACTCTGAAGATCACAGAGTTCATTAAGGGTGGTAATTCAAATTTTGTATCAATTTGACACGTAATATTCATTTAACAATATATATGATTAACATTTTTATTTATGTGTTAAGTTAAAATATGTTAATAAACAGGCCTTCCAGAGAAAGAGTATTATTTTGTTTAACATTACACATAACCCTCTTTTATCAGCATAATTCTAGAAAATAAAAAATTTTGAAAATAATATATATTTTTGGAATCAGCATTAAAAACCGATGATGCAACCATTAAAATTTTACAAAAACAACAAATAGTTTAAGAGATATAGTGATTTTTTAAAAACGTTTGGTAAAAAATGCCAACAATTTTGTTAGTTAACAGAGTTGTAAGGCCGTAAACCGTATTATCATGTTATTAACATTTCACCCTGTGTAATAACACGGTTTTATCTTTGAAACGTTATTATCTTAAGTGTAAAACACTTAATATCAAAGCATATCTTTAGACGCTACAATAAAATTTTGTGATAATAAAGTGAATTTTACTAAAAAATCGTTCTTTGGGTTCCAATTTAAATTTTTGTTAAAAAAAATACACTTTGCATTTATACAGAGGAAATTTCCTTACATTTTATTATTTTTTTGTAGGTTTTGGTAATTTTTTTACAAGTAATTCTAACTAAATACTAAATTATTATAAATGTTGTACAAATTTATCATAGTATGATTAAAAATAAAAGTTTTGTTAAAGTACTTTCTAAAAGAGGTCAAATCAATTGACCTCTTCTCCACATTTTTATATTAATTCGTATTTTTATATATCTTTTTAATTATGAATAACTTTACTAAAACTTTTTATACAACTAAAAATGTAAACTTAAAGTATAAAATGTTTCACTTTTTAACTTGATCTGAATGCTTTTTTGAGTTTATTTCTTTTTAGGTAAATTGCATTCTTTAGCAATTTCCTTTAAGACACGACACATAAGTTCACTGCAGATGGCTTGACGAGAGTTACCCACCAAAACGACTTCGTCATGATTGGCCTCATCTTCACTGCTGTCATATTCCAAGGCACATTTGTTCGTTATCAAACTAAAGGCAAATACTGTTAAATCACAATGTCTGGCGGTAATGACTTCATGAACGGTACTCATGCCTACGGCATCTACACCCATGGTACGTAACATTTTCAATTCGGCCACTGTCTCGTAGTTGGGACCACCCAAACACGTGTACACACCCTCATGGACATCACTTTCAATACCCATTTCTTTGGCTACTTTACGGGCAATGTGTATGAGATGAGCATTATAGGCATTTGTCATGGGTGGGAAACGGGGACCAAAACGAGGATCATTAGGTCCTTGCAGAGGTGAATTGCCAGCAAAACCCATTATATTAATATGATCACGTACAATCATAATATCACCAACTTTGAATTTAGGATTGAGACCCCCAGCGGCATTTGTGGCCATTAGAAAACGTACTCCCACTAATTTCATAACGCGTACAGGCATAGAACATTTAGCCAAGGGATAACCTTCATAGTAATGAAAACGTCCCTGCATGGCCATAACGGGGAGTCCTTCCAAATAACCAAAAATCATGCGACCTACATGACCTTCTACGGTGGAAACGGGGAAATTGGGTATATCTTCATAGTCAAACGTTTTAGTATCGGTAATATTATCGGCCAAGGAATTTAAACCGGAACCACAAATAATACCAATGACAGGTCTAACAGAAGTACGTTCTAATAAGTAATCGGCAATATCCTTAATAACTTCATAGGAATAACTGAAATTAAAAAAAAGAGGGAAAGAAAATTTAATATTTGGAGTATAAGAACTGAAATTCACATTATCATAAACACCAAAACCAGAAAATTAAGACAAACTTTTTTATATATATTGAAAAGTGACGTTTGTTGTTGCATTTTGTTCCTGACACCACATGTTTCTTGAAGGAACTGCGGGAGAGTATAATTTTTTTTCTAAATAGTTCAAAAAATCGCATAATTTATTTTAAGTGCAGTTGATACAACTCTTTTTCTAAGATGATAATCTTTGGTCGGTTGGTAGTGAAATTCGTTCCTTAATGGAGATCCATTTCCGCGGAAACTTGGACCGGTTTAAAATTTTTTGATACACTTTTTATATAGCGCGGACCTAGAACCATCAATTTATTATATTTTTTCTGATTCTGTAATCCCTCTTGAAGTTATAAATTGGAATATGTAAAGTGGTTTTGAGTTCTTTCAGAACTATTTGATTTGGTCTTTACATAGTTCTACTTTATTTTTCTCGGAATTTTAAAAATATTCTCCTGGTTGGAAATCAAAATATGTCAAAGATCACTTGACCAAGTTTTTTTCAATAAATCGAATTCCTAAAGTTGACAGTTAGAAAATTCGCTGAATATTATTGAAAGCTTTTAAACAACCCACCGCGAATCCTCTTCCATGTTAGAAATTAAATAAATGAACTTTTATTTTAGTCTTTTACTTCCAAAAGTTGACGAAATAATAAAGTGAATATTCTAGAAACAAATACTTTAAACAACCCCTTCACCTTCATGTTTAAACTTTCTTATCAAAATGAATTTTTTTAATGAAATTTTATTATGATAAAAAATCAATTAAAATATTTATCGTTATGTTTTTGATGCAACTTAGACTACTAAAAAATTTTTGTTTGCTGTTTTAAAGAATAAAAGAATATAAAAAGTTCAAAGTCTTTAATTTTTCTAACGATTCCAATAAAATTGCAAGAAATCAAGTTTATAACTTGAAGAAAATAGAATCCAATTTTTTAGTTATTTTAACCAAAATTTTATTATACCCTACACCCCAAAGGTGGTGTTCGGGTATAATTTATTTGTGCTTAAGTTTGTAACGCATAGAAAAATATTTTAAGTATACCGTTCTGAGTCGATCTAACAATGTCCTAGGCCTCATACAAATGTTCTTCCCGGAATGGGTCATAAAAGTCCTGAATATAAAGCGATTTTCACGAAGTTTTACCCAAATAAATCTAATAATAATCTAAAATGATGTGTCAAATTATACAGTTATCGATACATTTTTTCTTATAGGTTCCATATAATTCCAATTAAAAATAAGACTTTGAAGGGCTTACATCTCATATATACGCAAGTATTGTGATAAGAATTGGTCAAATTGAGATAAATATAAACAAAAATCGATGTATGAAATTTCACGAGGGTCGGTACATAGAATAAGTCCTTTTAAAGAGCACAAGGTATGCATATATATCAGTGACATAATATACTGCACTCTTAAGCACAAATTAGAATAAATCCTTCATTTGTTACCAACAATGTGGTGAAGGATATTAAATAGTCAGGCTTGACCGGCTCTAACTTTTACTTTTATAGTAAATATATAATTGAAACCTATAAAATTTTTTATTATTGAGCCAACATTTCTGGAAATTCTTAACAGGGAAATCCCCTTTAAACCTTCTTGATTGAATTTCACCCATATAATTTATTATTATGTTGAGACCAGATAAAAAGTTTTTATCATCTTTTAAAGTCAACAAGTGGCGAAAATATTTCTTGCAACATTTTTTTTTATCAATTCCAAGAATAGATAACTTTATTGGATTTCTTTGATAAACGATACAGATTCGCTACGTATTTTAAAATTTCGATATTTCCGGTATTATAAATTTTTGATTTGTGAGATCTTTGACGATTTTAAAGATTTATATATTATGCTTCAAAAAAACATTGACGGATATGGATCTGTTTCGAAAGATGTGAATTATTTTTTGTTTGTCCAATATTACCGACTTACCTCCTTTTTCCATATTGAATGTTAGTCTAAAACAAAAACCGCTGTCGATAATTTTAAGTTATAAATTTAGAAAAATTATTGTTATTAATGTTTTAAATTATAAATAAAGAGTTAATTTTGTTAGATTTTATTCAAAAGTTAAATACAAAAATTTTGATTAGTCCAAAACCGTAAAACCATAACGCTAAAATTTTGAAAATATCGATTTAGTGTTACCTTTCCGATTTATCATCGTATCCTTTAACAACTTGGTTAAAAAGACAAAAACTTTGAAAAGAAAAAGAAAAAACAAAAAAGTGAATGATACATGATATTCCAATTATAAAGGAGACAAATAAATAATGGCGGCCTCGAATTATAAACAAACTTCTAAGGGGATTTTTTTTTAACTGTCAACCTTAAAGTCTTCTACAATTTAATGCCAACATTTTTATTTGCCCAAATAAATTAAATAAAATTTTGTTTGATTATTGATTAAATGAATAAAAAATAATAAGAAGAAAACAAATACAAATGTTATAGTCGGTCAAGACCGACTATATAATACCCTAAACCACTTTATTGGTTTTTAATGACTGCTCGAAAAACTTATGAACGTTCCACGTATAAGTTGCTTTTCCTATTTATGCTTATGTGTGCAATAGATTATTATAACAATAACATTTATGTGATATTTATTCATTTTAAAATGAACTTATTCCAGAGAATTATATGCAAGTTAGAAAAAATTATGGATCGACTTTTGTAAAATAATTTCGCTATTTTGCCTTTTATTTATCTTAATTTGACCAAATATTTTTTCAATTCCAACAAAGTGATATTTGGAATAGTGGTTGTATGGACCTATGAAAAATAATGGACCGATCTTTGTATAATTAACACATCGTTTTAGAATATAATAAAGACTTATTTTCGCAAAATTTGGATAACATCGTTTTTTATTGAGGAATGTTATGAATTCAAAACCCCATTCTAGGTGGCATTTTATGAGGCCTATATGAAATAATGGATCGATCGTAAGCAATTTTAAAAGGCATCGTCCAAAATTCATTAAGACAAAACTGTGACCTGTACTTTACGGAAAGAGCAGCCAGTCGGACGGACTTAAAAGTGGTAATAGGAATATTTTTTCTATCCACAACAAGCATTGCACAAACGCATAATAACCCCACCAACAATGGTGGTGTAGGGTATAAACATATAGAAATGTGAAGTTATCATAATTAGTTTTGAATTAATATTGATTAAAATCGAAATCATAAAACATGTGAGGAATACAAAAATATCGAAAAATATTAATGATAATGAATTTATGGTTTTGAACAAAAAATTAAAATGAAAAAAAAAAAAAAACAATTAGAGGACGAAATATAAAACGCATTTTTTTATAAAAATATAGAAAAAAATAAATTTATTATTTGTTTATTTTTTTGTTAAATAAATTTAAAATTATTTACTAACTTATCTTCATTTATCACCATTTCAACTTGTTGTGATGGTGTCAATTCATTTGTCATTGATGAATTTGTTGCTGACGTTTGATGTTCACTGTAATAAGAGAAGAATGCGAAAATTTTATATTTGAAAGAAATTCGATCGATTTTTGCAAAATGTTTGAAGCATTTGAAATTAATTGATATTTAGTGACGTAATGTGATGGATATGAAATGAGGTATTATTAATTAAATGTTTAATTGAAAATTGTGCAGAAATTTTTAATCAAAAGTATGAGAAATAAATTAATGAAATGTTTATTGTTTTATTTATTATAACTATTATTCGGAATAAGAGAACTTTAGTCCTTGTCACTTAGTCTTGTCACTTTACAAACAAGTAAGAATGCTTCGATTCGTATATCCACACTCGTATAAGACATATAACAGTTTTTCGTAATTGGCAATAACTTATTTTCTACTGAACCGATTTTGATAATTTTTGGAATAGTAATGAAGTACATTCAGCTTAATTTCATTCAAATTTATCGATTTATAATTGACAGATATTGGTCTATATCTTTTAATGTAATAAACGATTTTGCTGATTTTTAATAAGACTATAAGAAATACTCAGGTCAATAACAGACAAGCAGACGTAGCTAAATCGACTAATAATTTTATTTGATTACGTACAAAATGACAAAGTTATTACCATTTGTGGGGGTGGAGGGTATAAAAATTATGAATTAATGAACAATTAGATTCAAGAGGGAAAAGAAATATTTATGCCAAACGGTCAAGCCCGGCTATATAATACCCTACTAGCACATTACAAATGGTAACCGAAAATTAATTATAAACGACTCTTTTATAAATTGATTTTCTGATTTATGACTTAGTGCGATTTACATTATTACTGCAGTAACATTTTTCTGAAAATTTATGCATTTTAAAAATATTTTTTCTGGGGGTAATACTGGAGATACAGGAAATAATGAAAGAACTTGTTTAAATACAAAGAATAGTCAAAACCAAAAAATAGAGTTCCCAACACATATGGTAGAAAGGCAGTCTGATTAGCTTAAAGCTGGGACTAAAAACATACAAGGCTCAAAAAGTTCATGACAGGTACGCTGCTAAAAATGTAGAGGCTAAAAACCGAGCAAGGAAATTGAAGTCAAGATTTGTATAAAAATATTCTTGCCGGAAAACAAATCATGTTTTGCACATTTCCTGCTCAAAAATTGTGTTACCGATGCTGAAGGGAATGTTGAAGAATAGTTTAGAACCCAAAATCAGTCAAAATTTGCAAAAAAGTTCTTGACATGACAAGCAAGAGGTAGTTGCGCCCTTATAAATGATGTTACCAAATATGATTACGATACCAACGCATATGTAAAATGTATTCACTTTAAAGTAAAGTTATGAGAAATAATGGGCAGATTCTTCCTATAATTTTGCACATCGTTAGAATGTTCTAACGATGGTGATGAAGTCATCATCAACTTTAATAGGCATCGTTTTAAGGCCAAAATAATGGCATGCGGCAATCAAGATATTGTTAAAAGTGATACCTGCATTTTTTTCACAAAAGTTTACAAGCGAAGAAAATAATTTGCGAGTGGATCGGTGTACTTAATAGTAGTGATAGCATATTTTTTATCAGCCCATTACAACATTTGAACAAACGTATAATATTCCAATCACCTACAAAAATATTAAGATTTGAATGTTTATTTGAAAAAATTTTCGTGAAAAATCCTTAAAATTGCAACTATTTTGCATAAATCGCTGTATTTTTATCTTATGTAAACATTTTCAGTTTATCTCGCAAAATACGTAAACACTTAATCTAAACATTGAAACCTAAACTACAATTAGAACGGAAATAATTTTGTGTAAAAATTTAAATCTGCAATAAAACTATTAATATAAATGAAATATCTTATCATATATTTATATCTATTTTATGAATATGTATGGATATGCATGTCAATATTTTATTCATATAATTAATTATTTATTCATAAATTCATCACTTGCCAATTTTAGAATTCACAAATAAATTTGAATATATAATTTTTTTTTGAAATTGTTATAATTTTATTTAATTATGAGTTTAACACAAATAATATTAGTCTATGAATTACAAATAGACAAATATATAATACACTTTGTCTAATCTGACAATTGATGGCACGTGTTAAAATTGTTGATAAGAAGAAAAGGGTAGTCTTAAAAGTGATTTAATTAATAAGAGTCACCTTAAATATATTTATAGCATGTCCCCTTACAAGTACTGATGCGACGTTTCTTGATTCTTACACGCTTCAGGTTTTTTTCTTGAGATAATTCCCTACCTTTGGAACTACTGAATATTCTTTATGAAATTTAACATGGACTTACTTCTGGTATTTTTGATTGAAAGCACAAGTTCTTAACGGAGCCAAGGGACGAGAGGATTGGATCTCTAAAGTTGGACATAATATGTGTGCTATATATAAAAATCTGTAATTTGAACCAATTTTTCTATGAATTTCGTGTAATTTTGAATTTAAAGTACGAAGCTGTTTATAACTCTCTGTTAAGGACAACTTTCTACATAATAATGAGTGAGATTGGAAAAAACTTAACACATTATAATTTTAACCTGAGTATCAGATATATGATTAAAATAAGTGACCAGTATGGTGTTTGTTACAACGGTCTTTATAAATGTCGAAATTTAGAGAATTAAGTGGCAGAAAGCGCTATAAAAACTTAAATGGAAGGGTTTCCATTTAAGTTTTTATAGTTCAAAATTTCATCTCTATTGATTAAAACTATAAAAATATTATTTTTCAAACTGTAACAATAATTTCTATCAAATAAACAACTGTTAAGAATTTTTCAATCTCAATCCTTATATGTGCTATATACTTAAAAATCTGTACTAGATAAAACCTTATTTACGGAAAAACTAAAACTAAATTTGTGCCATATTTTAAATTTTTTTAAATGAAAACAATAAAAATACAAAAATTTTATATAAACTTTCCAAGGAGTAAAATAGATTAAAAATTTTGTATGATCAGAGAGTATATATAGACTTTTTGCGATCTGAAATGAAAATATCGAATATAAATTATTGCAGATGAATAATAATCTTGCCAAATTTATATACGGTAAAATTTTAATCCGGTCTATAACTTTTTTAAAATGAGAGAACAACAATGAAAATCTCGACAAATTTCTCATAACATGGACGTGACTAAAACAGATGACTAAATTGATGCAGATTTACTTAGGTGTCATATACCGAAAGACAAACTTAATATACCAAATTGAAGGTGCTGAATTATTTAAAATTTTCTACAGTTTTTTTTTTGTTTAACTCATGTACTTTAAACTGAATATTGTCACTTGTCACTGTTTGCAAATAAACGTTATCATTTAAGATAACTTTAAAATGTAACTCACAACAATGGTATTCATAATTTATTAAAAATTATTAAATTAAATTTTAATTTTCCACATTTTTGCCAAATTGTTTGTGTGGGTCAATACCGAGTGTTTGAAAATGAACCCATTTCGATAAGAATTTTTTATTTTTATGAATAAAATAAAATTATTTTATGGATGATTAATAAATTGAAAAAATTATTTAAGATAAGAGAATTTTGTTTTTATTAAAATTACTTTTGAAGGGCAATCGCCCAAAAATGATAAAATAAAAAAAATGGTTCAAATGGACTTTAACAAGAAATTTCTTTGAAAGTATTCAAATGATATAAACAAATATATCAATATATAGATTTTTCCCATTTCATTCCTGTTCTTAACTTTTTCCAAACCCTCTTTTTCTTTTTAATAGAGTGATTATGATTCTGTTTATTATTACATTTTCGTTACTTAGATAAGATTATACAGATATTTTAACGTCACTCACATTTAATAAAGATATTTTTAAAGAAATTACTAACCACCAAAATATAATATATACTTTAACTGCTTCGTTTATTTTTTTTAGGTTATATTAAATTAAAATTTCTTGTTAAAAACATATTCCATATCCGCTTATAATTGGTTTGTACTCAAACACCTACAATTATTTATAATTGTAGATATTTTTTATTTAACTTATAGATTAAGATTATAAAATTTTTATTTTGAAAAATAGGAAATGATTAGGTTAATAAAGAACTAGAACACAACTCGTTAAAGAATATTTGATTTATAAGCAACCCTCAATTTAATTATATTGTTGTGAAATACATTAAGTTAATTTCATAAAATGTATTATTTCAATGAAAAGTTTTCGTTTCATTAATGCAAATTTTAATCAACTACATGAAAGTTAAATCAAATAGTTTAGAATTTTAGATTTTTACTAGAATTGTTTGCATACTAAATAAAATCTAAATTTAACTACGGCTGAAATCATATATCGTATAAGGTGTGAGATCGAAAAATCATTAACAAAAGTTGTTCATTATAACTTTTAACCCAATTATTATTTGATGTGTTTTAATCAAGTTATCTATGTAAAACATGGCTGTTTTTACGTTTAATATCAAACAATTGAAGATATTCTTAAATTAATTATATGAGTGATCAGAAAAACTGCGTACTGAAATTATTTTCAACAAAACCCAACTTGGTCCTGCAAAAAGTTGGACAAACATTTAAAAGTTTTGCCGTAAAACTGTTTCTAATATTATTATACAGTACCGGGAGAACTTGTCCATTGATAGAAATCTCGTTCAAATAGAAAAAATGGTCCGCATGATGTTTCTATAGCCAAAATATAACAAGTATTTTTTTTATAAAAAGAACTCCCAACACCTTTGATAGGAAAGTAGACCGGTTAGGCCATCACTTAGACTATTTGGTACGAAAAGTTTAAGCTGATGCTGGTTAAAAACACACAAGGCTTAAAAATTTCGTTTAGTCAAGTTTCCAAAAACAGAAAAAATGTCCAAATAAGTTCTTGGTATGACAAGCAATATTGTTGTTGTGGTAAAAGATCCAAATAATTGTTACAACGGGCTCTATATATACTGAAATTTATATTGATAAGACTTTATAATGTGTCAACTTATTTTTGGCCCTGGTACAAGAACAATAATGTGGTAGAAGGCCGTAACCAAGGCCAGTGGTGAGATATTAGACTCTTGTTTAAAGTGAATTAAAGATTTTAAATGGAGATTTACTACCTTAATAATTTCAATTAAATAAAAAATTAAAACTGTAAGTTCAGTGGTTTCATTTCTTAATATATATGTAGGTAAATCTTTTCAATCTCACTCCTTAATCCTATTTTTCAAGATGTGCTAAAACGTTTATATAATTTAAGTACAAAATGAAGTATTAGTCCATTCAGTTATTCTCAAATGAACAAAACTACTTGAAGTCTCAAGTAATTGAGCATAGGAATTTATATAAGGATTTTATATCGTTGGAAAGGTAATTACTTGTAAAATAATATAATTTAATGTAACGAGGTCTTAACACAAAATTTCTTTAATATTTTTTTTACTTTTTGGTATAATTTTGCTTTTTTTGTATTTTGACCTTGAATAAATTCATTATAAATAAGGTTTATACCATGATGTTTTTGTATAATATGACTAATATTGCCTTTAATACAGAACTGTAAATAGATTCCTTATATTTGATTCCAAAATATCCGATAGTTTAATTCGGGGAAAACTCATTTAAAAAACTGGAATAATCACTCAGACATTATAAGAGGGGAAAGTATTTCCCCTAATTCAGTCGGACTGTCTTTACATACATTTACGTTTAGATTTTTTCTGTATAACGAAGAGAATAGTGGATTTAAAATTATATATTATCACCTTTTTGATTTTTTTTTCAAAATTTCTATTTCAAAATAATGTAACTTTTTATCAAACCCTTATTGGTTCCGGTACAAACATTGTTTAAAATATTATACAGAATCCAGATAATATTTCATTTTTTTTTTGAACCCAAATAGTGTCATCATTTATTATTTATAGCTTAAGCTATATGAAGTTTTATTATAATATCAGATATCAAATTTTGCGAAAACAAACTTTCGCTGGGGAGGGTGATGAGGTGTACTAGTACCTTTTAAAGCAATAATTAATTAAATTTTGTGAAGCAAATATTATAGCTCTAATCTATTCCGAATTACTGTGAAAAATGTATATTAGGTGGGATGTACCACTTCTTAATAATTTTTAAAAATTTTTATCTTAAAAAAATGGAAAGAAAAATATTTACTTTAAAAATGATATTTAATATTAAAATTAAATTTCTAATTTTGGATAAAACAAACAATTATTTAAACAACTGTTTAAATAACCCATTTGCGTAATCATTATTTGGCGTTTTATTAAGACCATAAATCTTTAATGAATATAAAAAAATTATAAAAAAGTTAAATGTATTAATATCAACTTAAATAATTTAGATATTGCATATACAAATAACGGCAGTTTTTAGTGACATCATGCAAATTTTTCAAGCGAACAGCTGTTTGAAACACAAGAGGTTAAGCTGAAATATCGTAAGATATTGTAGCCTCCTTTGAAAATACTATTGACGAAATTAAATTGATCTTTTAAGAACTCGTTTTAACCATTTAATTTCAATTCAAAATTGGTTTATTTTTAACTGAACTGATTTTTCGAGTTTTCGAAGTTGAATCAGACATCTACAAACAACCTGGGTAACAGACACACTTAAATCTTCTCTGAATAATATGATCCAAAAATATAAATAATATGACATCTCATACTAAAAAAATGAAAGAAGTAAGATCAAAAAATTCTAAATAAAAACGTTAATGGTAGGATTTCCAAAAAATGTTCAAAATTTCATTACTATAAATTGTAACTTGTTACAATAATTTTAATCAAATAAAAATAATTAAAACTGTTATTTAAGTGGCTTGAATTTTATTAACATACATGTATCTTAAGAATTTTTCGATCACACTACTTATATATATTTTTTTAAAGGATATATAATTACAGGTCAGTGACATTTCCCATTAAAAGTTATAAACAAATTAATTCAAAATCTTTCCATTAATTTGGAAATAAACAAATAAAATTTAATTATTGTTCGTTTAAAATTAGCATTAAGTTAAACCTTTGTTAACTGCATACTCTGCAGCTTATCTTTTTCCCGGAAAAAGTTGTTACACCTATAAATGGTATTATAATTTTAAAAAAAAACAACACTTATTATGAATATTAATTTAAAGCAGACCCAAGTGACAGACTTTCGCCATTGTCATTTTATGCCTTCTAAAGTTAAATTTAACCACAGTTTAATTTGTGGTTAAAAAGTCTCTTAAACGTTTTGTTATGGATTTTGTTTTTGTCAAAACAAAAATATTTGTAATTTAATTCTGGTTTAATATAAAAAAGTATTAAATTACAAATCAAATTAGCGTTTAACTTATTTCTATAAATATTTTTGTTTATTTTAAAAATTATGGACGATTTTTGTAATACAAAGAAGTTTTTTGTATGTCAATTATGTTGACAATGACACTGAAATTTATTCTAGATATTTTGAAAATTTTACTTTGAATGGAATTTTATTTTTTAAGTTTAAGAGAAACCAGTTTAATAAGTCATAAAAACAATATAATATACCAGTGAAGTTTGTAATAACTTAATGGAATCTAACTTGCCCTCTCATAATCTATAAGATTTTCCAACAAATGTCAAATTTCTTGAATGATTTTTATACTCATAGCATAGGTGGTGAAGAGGGTACATAAACTTTGTCATTTAGTGTATAACGCTAAGAAGGAATCATCTCAGACCCAATAATGTATACACATACTTTCATCAAATCAAAATCGATTTAGCAATGTCCGCCCGTCTGATGTTGGCACGCTAACATTCACAATAGTTGACAGTTCTTCATAAAATTTGGCCTGAGTATTTGTTTTAGTCCTGAGAAGTTTCCTATTTAAAATTAGCAAAATCAGTTCAGTATATTAAAAGATATAGACCTCTAATAATATCTTTCGTAAAATTTTCAATTATAAGTCGGAAAATTGGAATGAAATTCTGATATAAAATTAAGTTATATATACTTCATTATCATTCCAGAAATTATAAAAATCGGTTCAGTTAACTTGTTTTATTTAAAAATTTTTGTGTTTTTAAAATGTTTTGTACTTTTTCTAAGAAGAGATGACGAGGGTATATAAATTACGCCCTGTGCAACGTTAAGAAGAAATCATATCAGACCCAATCATGTATATATTATTGCATCAAATCAAAATCGATTAAATATGTCGGTCTGTCTGTCGGTTTTTGGCACGCTCATATCCACAAGAATTGACAGAGCTCAATGAAATTTGGCCTCAGTATTTGTTATAGAAGATAAGTTTCATATTTAAAACCAATAAAATCAATTCAGTATGTTAAAAGGTTAAAACCGATATCTATGGCAACCTCTCAGTTCAAACGGTGAACTTTTGTAAAATTGTCAATTATAAGTCGACAAATTAGAATGAAATTTTGCAATAATATTAAACTATATGTACTTCACTACTATTCCAACAATTACAAAAATCGGTTCAGAAGAAGAAAAGTTAAAAAATATAACCACACATATTTGAGGTGAAGGGTATTGAAAATTCGGCATATCCCAATATAGCATTCTAACTTGTTTTAAATAACAAATACAAAAGGTAATAAAACGATCTGATCAAATTTCTTTAAAATCAAATTGTTCTGTCTCAAAATGTCTTGAGAATCGAAATTACTAATGAATAATTTTGCTGGGTCACTTAAAAAAATTGCCAGTTAACAATTTATTTTTGTAAAAATCAAAACAACATAAATAATTCTATATAATTTTATCGTTCTATTATATAATTAACAAAATAACACACCCCCTTCACATTGAAAGACTTTATCACGCAATTCATTTTTGAAAAAAGAGGCCGGTTTATATAATAAAAGTTTTAATTTCACTAAAACAAGTTTTTTATTTTAAATGACTTTTAATTAGAATTTATTTATTAAATTGTTTTAATTATTATTATCACGTTTTATTATTTTTTAGTTGGATTTTTTTTTGCCAAAAATTATCTCATTATTAGAAAAAAACATTTGATAGCAAATTTTCGGAATTTATCTTCAAATCAAATGATCAAAAATAATAACAAAATATTTTGACTGAAATTGAAAATTTAAATACGAAGTTAAAAATGCACAGATTTCAAATCTTCGCTTGAGAAAAAAATAAATCTTTTAAATTTGTTTTGTTTACAAAATTTGTTTACATTTAAATGTTTTTAAACTTTTTGGAATAATTAATGATTTGAATTTTATCAAAATTTTGTAATCAAAAAATAATAATAATTAAGAATGATATATTCGGCTATGACGAATCTTCAATACCCTCCACCAAAAATTCAAGTGAAGTAAATTCACGCACATACATACACCATTACATATCTACTACACAATATAAAATTTACTTAAATAAAACACAGAAACACGTAGTTAATCATCAAATATATTTATATTCAATTTTTTATATCTTTAGCTATAACTATTTTTTTACTGAACCGATTTTGATTATTTTTGAATAGCAATGAGATACAATAAACACAGTTCAATGGCGGATTTTTATTCTAATCTTTTGATTTATAATAAAAAATTTTAGGAAAGTTCTTTGCTTGAATGTGGAGCTTTCTTGTCTTAAATAGGAAACTTCTGAGAACTTTAAAAAGTACTCAGGCCAAATTTCATTGAGTTTTGTCAATTACTGTGGACAACAACAGACAGACTGACAGACAGACAGACGGTTATAGCTAAATTGACTCAGATTTTGATTTCATGCAGGAATATACATGATAGAGCTGCAATGATTCATTTTAACGTTACACACGGAATGACAAACTTAATATACTCTCTTCACCGCATGTAATGGCGGATGGAGGGAATAAAAAAACATATTTTATAAAATGATGTTTTAAAATTTTAATTTGAAATAATGCTAATGAATAAATTATGCAAAAGTTATAATTTTTTTGCATAAAATTAGAAAATTATCAGTTATTTTCTTTAAATTAAAATTTAAAAAATAAGAAGTCATTTAAAATTTAATACGCCTTAACTGTAATCAAATTACTATTCCGATTTTAGATAGTAAAGTTGTAGGTGAGTATACTATTTAAGTTTAGCTTTATGGACATAATGGAGACCAGTCTATAGGGTCTCAAAGTTTTTCACGTCATAAAAATATTAAAAATGACACAGATTCCTTATATTTAAACTGATTTTAAAGATTTCGGTATATTTTAATAGGTTGATATATAATTTTATTATTAATATTAATTTAGAACTTTGATTTTTTTATTTTTTTCCAAAAACGTGGTAACATTTATTCACTGATAAAATAATTTTGTATTTTTATTCTATTTAATATTTTATTCTTTTAAAAAGAAATTATTACGGAAATGTTTTATATCTAAATTCAGCTGAACTTAGGGCAGAGATCTGCCCGCTACCCATATCCAAAAATGGTCAATTAAAAAAAATGTTTTATTAAATTCTCAAATCACAAAGCTGAAAAGGTTGGTCACTTAAGTGAAAAATAAAATTAAATTCGGAAACATGATTTATATGGATTAGGATTTTTCTCATGGAAAAGTTGGATTCTTTTGAAACCCCTAAATTATGGACAAATTCATGTACATCATATTGAAATTGGTATTCGTTTAAATTTTATTAATGTTTAAATATTAAATTTATAAAAAAAATCGAAATTTTATATTCTTCAAAAATTTTTGACATCAATTAGAATGTCATGAAATTCATTATAAATGATGAATTCTCAATTTCTAAAGTTTTCATAGATAACAAATACTTGTATAGGAGTTTATGTTTAAGCCCAAAACAAGGCTATCAACATTGTCCAAAATCAACCAGGTTCAGTAATGATTTTGCTTCAAGTTTCTTTTAAGACTGAACTAAACTATTTGAAAAGTAAAGTTAAAATTCATTATCAAAAAAGTTATTTAGTTTTCTATTAACAAGTCAAAATCACGTGAAGATTTTATCAAAAATAAAATTTGTTTTTGCAAAAAATTGTTCAAAAAAGAATTTAAGAAACTTGATTTTTTATTCGTTAATAATTAATTCCTTAATTCATTTATTTATATAATTTTGGTATTTAAAAAACAATTTTAACAAAAACTTGACGCACAAAAGAAAAAATTCGTATTGTAATTCCAATTTAACAAAATTCGATTCAGATTTAAAAAACATCAATATCTTTCAAAACAGTAGCAATTTTTTCTAAAAGATTATGATTGTATTGAAAAAATTATTTTGATCATGAAATGATCATAAGTTTGAATTAAAATTCAAACATCGTATTGGACCTCAATGCCAAAATATCTAATTTCTAAAAATTGGACATTGAACTTCAAAGATTTGCATAATTTTCTAATAGAAATCTTACTTTCGGAAACATTTTTTTCTGCTTAAAATTATTTTTGTAACTACAGACACAAATTGTACGTTCCTTGTCTTATCTGAACAAACACAATAGTTAGGTTATCTTTAACTATGTAATAGTTAATAGTTAATTATATACCACAAACTGGTATTACTTTTTTTTTAAAAAACCTTTTTCCTATTTTTTGTTTAATACTTACGAGGCATTTTCACGGGCTGTATAAGAATTGCGTGTGCCATTTGTGGTTTCATTACCATTTGTTGAGGATTTGGCTTTGGTGATGAGACAGGTGGTGCCTTTGATATCGAAACCGGTCATATTTGTTATTAAATTATTGAAATTTTATTACGAAAAATATTTTAGGTTGTTTATTAAATTTGTTTGTTTAACAAAACTGTGAATCCAGTTATGTTAATTTTATTTCTCAAATTAAATAAATATTTTTGGAGTTTCTTTTTTTTTTAAATATTATTTGTTTTATTTAAAAAAATTCTTCTTTTTGTTGAAAATATTTCTTTTTTTTCAATTTTAAATTCAGAACCTTCACTGTTTATTTTTCTTATTTTCGTATTTTTTCTCTAGGGTTTTCACGCGCTGTTGACTGTTTCAAGTTGGTTGGTTAACTGATCTATTTGTCGGTGCTACGGCCTCTATTTATAACAAATAAACATCAGGTTGTTTTGTTATTATTGTTATTCTTCTTCATGATCGTCATCAGCATTTGTTTTTATTTAAGTCGTCTTTTATTGTTTACTACTGATATTTTGTTTTTGTACATACTGCAGTTTCAATTGAACACATACACACTCGCACTCATAAACTCACGCGCGCACATACACTAGTTTCAGTATATGGTTCTTCTCTTTTGTACTCATAGTTGCCAGATAATTTTAAACAAAAGTCGTCAAATTTACTTTTCGCAATCGTCAAAAAATCGTTAACATAAAAATGACAACAAAAATTTTGTAAAGAAATTTTTAAGAGGTTTGACAGTTAAGGTTTTTCAATAATTTTAAATACGATCCAGAAACATTCCATTAATCACGTTCCTTCTTTGATAAAACTAAATACTTTTTAAGAGGTGTATATTCATTTCTTAAAGCTTACATTCGTTTTTTACTTCTTTGAAATGGCTTATTGAGGAATCTTTATAAACACATTGATATGTTCGTTTTTTACTTTAGTCCAGAGATACCCAAAGGGCATATATTTCGACACAAGAGGTTACACTACAAATTCTGCTTTCTTCACATGTACACTGTAAACGACTGCAGTTCTCTCATCAATTTAAGTAGATTCATTCACTGGTATGTTTTGCTGTTTCTTTCAATCAAAGACAAATTTATCATAGTGTGGGAGGGCACCTCTTTAGTCTATAGCATCATTTAATATTGGCACCGTATTGAAGTTATCTTTCCATAATACGCTGCAAAAGTTTCTTCGTCTTTTAAAGAACACGAAGATATAGGTGTGCAAGTTATTGATTACAGAAACGATTTTATTGATTTTATACCAAAGTCCATACAATAACATCAAAATATCTGTGTGATTTTTATTAAATTTAGGACATTAAAGGCGAACAGAAAATTTCATATAGTCCAAGTTTTGGTAATGGATTATATAAAACACCTTGGACAACGGGTATTACTAACAATGACGACAAATCATTAAATCTGGCAACATGCTTTTTTTACTTTGTTTAAAATTTATTTGATTTGTTTTTTTATTATTAATTTTATACTCTTTTTCAATTATTAGTTAAAAAACGTTATGTTCTCTCCCTCTCTCTTTCTCTTTTATTTACTGATTTGTTTATGTAAATACAATTTTTATAAAAAAAATCGAAAATTTTAATAAAAAAAGTTTAATCGTATCTGAATTAAACTGATAATAAAAATTTTATTTAAATAAACCACTTTTTTATAAATTGGAGTGCATTTTTTTGGATCTCAATTCCAGCTCCCACAATATTTAATTTTATTTAAATTTTATTAAATTATAACATTTATTAATATATTTGTTGTTGTTAGAATATTTTATTCTCCCATGTTATCTTTTTTGTGCGTTTTTTTAACTTTGAGACTCTCTTTTGCTTTTGTCTTTAATGATCATATGTTTTTGTCTCATCTACGATCCATTGCTATGGAAATGTCTTATTTTTTTATTTATTATATTTGTAGTGCATTGTTGCAGTATTTGACTTGTTAAACTGTTTGAGTCCGAAAAGAACTTTAAAAATGACAAGAAGTTCATATTCTTGAAATGTTTAACACGATCATTTGAGTATTTGAAAAATAAGACTCATTTAGCATGAACTTTCTTATATGAATCCATTCTATTCTAAATCTGTGTAGGAGTAACCCATAGTAAATCATTAATATTATCTCTACTTTCTGAGGCTATAATTAAATTTTGTCATTCTGAATTAAGATCATAAATTCATTTCTGATCGCATCAAATTTCTTTTCTATCCCTAAAAACGCTTGTTTGGAAAAAATTCTATTGTTTTGGAACTACCGAATATTTTTCAATAAAATTTCATTTAAACACTCTTAAGAAGTTTTCCAATTGCGTTAGTGACGCACAAGTTCCTAGTGAGTCCATTCCGTGTGTTACATGAGCACTATACTGTAGACTAATAATTTAGCATATTAAAAAATAATAGATAAAACCATGATATTTAGTCACATATAATGGAATTTGTTGCAAATGGTTATTTTGACATAAGAACAAATGATGGAATCATTATTTCATCTTCATTCCATATAAAAGCCATTTCATGGTACATGTTTTTAAATGGCTAAACCATGAAACAAAAACCGGTTAACTGCTTTTTTTACATAAAACTGTATTTGAAAAGGGATTTTTGAGAAGCCTATTTTTTTAATAACTCGATTACCGATTTTATGAAAATGTCGGTTTTTTCGAATACACTATTTGGTATCCTTTTCAAGTGGTTTGAATTTTTTTGGACTTTTCAATTTCACGTGGACTATTTTTTTCAGAACCACATTTAATGTCAAAGGTACAATTTTGCCGAATATATTTTTTACATCGGGAATTCCCCCTCACTATACACACAATAAAAAATCAATGTAAAATCGATTAAAATAGAAATAATTTAACTTTTTTGCTTATGAATTTGCTTTATAGATAAAAAATATTAATTTAACATTGTTTTACAGTAAATACAGCTTTTTGAGAACATTCTTAAATTTTTAGTACTTGAAATTTTAGAACTCAATTTTTAATTGAAATTTTATATATAAATATCGAAAGTTTCCAATATGTAAACGTAAAGACGTTAAATCTAAACTAAATGAAAAAAATCAATCTAAAATTAACCATGTTCAACGTTGATTTTGATTTATGTTTTTGTTTCTGTATGTATGAAAGGGTATTTAGAAATTCGTTTAAAATTCTGAAACTCAAAATTTATTTGTTGCAAATAATTTTTGCAAAAAAAAAAAAAAAAAAAAAAAAAAACTGAAAGCAAATAAAAATAAATTTCTTTTGATTAAAAATAATTTAAACATATTTTTTTAATATTTGTTTATATTGTTTGCGGTTATTTCACTTCTCCATCTCTCTATATATATATTCGTGCTATAATTTTGTTCAATTGAATTTTATTTTTTTTATTAAAAAGTGTAACAACACATTCATTTACATAAGATTCACTTAAAAGAATTTCAACAAAGAATTCATGCAAAAAAATTTAACTTCCGTTTAAGATACAAAAACATAAAGGTGATTTATTTTGGACACGGAATTAAAGTGCAAATAAAATTTATGTAATTTTGCAATAATAAGAAAAAAAATTATTTAATAGAAAATCCTCTGCTATTCGAATAAGATAATATGAAATTGAATTGAATTCATTTATGTATATTTTTATCTTAAAAAAATATTTATTTTATTAAAAATAAAAATTAAAAAGATACAAACAGGTCACACATAGTGTCACAGACAAAAATTAGAAAGCATTTTCAAAAGAGCTTCCAACACATGCAGTAAGAAAACAGCCCAGTTTGCTAAGTGCTCGGACTATTTGGTACAAAAAGTTAAAGCTAATGCAAATTTAAAAACATATATAGTTCAAAAAGGAGCATCCAGAGACCTAAAACAGAGCACGGAAATTTAAGTTTTCTAAAACAATATTCTTGTTACATAATTAATGAATGAATGACGAAAGGTATATTCCGTCAGTTTTTTCGTAACTTTCTAACCAAAAATTTTATGTTGCTGAAGCTCGAGGAAGGAGGTTGAAAAAAAGTTAAGGACTCAAATTTAAGGACTTGACATCTGGTCACTATGGTAAACAAATCCTTGAGTAGTAAAAAAATAAAAACGTGGTATTTGTACCCACAGAGACAAATACTCCACACTTCCCGTAGCTAAGGTCAGTGGAGAGATATTGGGATGTTACTAAAATAGAGTAGATGATCCCACTGTAAGTCAGTGCTTTATTTGGTACTAAATGTCAAGAGTAAAAGTGAATTAAAAATTTATTACGACTAGAATACCGTTGGAATTGTAAGAGAGGGATCGGTTCAGATATTATTATTGTATTTATAACGATAAAATTATGCGATTTAAACAATTTTGGATTTTGTTATCCCAAAATATAAGTTTATGAAACTCTTTTTACATAATACTAAAGCCTATAAAGTAGTCTTTCAAAAGTTGTAGCGCCAGTTAGGTACATAAAGGTTCAAAAATTAATTTTTAACTGTTACACTGTGTAACAGTAAATAATTATAAAAAATAATATCTGAAAATGAAATATCTCTTAAACTATAAAAGATATTCCGCATATGTTAGAATAATAGTGAAAAGATTTTATATACTTGATTCAAACCAAAATGAAGAAATAAAATTTTGTCTATTTAAAAAATACTGTGCGTTATCCAAAAAAACGTTTTGAGACCACTGTGCGCAGTAGTTATACACAATGTAATTCAAACAGATTTATTTAAAAAACGAACTTAATTCTGCCCCATTGTGCAATCGTATTTATTATTTTTACGCATTTTATTTATTTTTCTAATTATTGAATATATTTACATATTTACAATTAATAATATATTTTTTTAAATTTAGTTTTTTTGTAAATTTCAATTAAAAAAATATTATTGAAAATATAATAATTTACAATGCAAAATAATCATAAAACAACAATAAAGTTGTTTACCACCAGAGATGGTAAAATTGATAAATGTATTGACGTTAAATGTCCTATTATATGGAAAGTCACAAAGGCACAAATAAATAACTGTAACATCAGTTATTAAAAACGTGCATATAGATGTAAACATATAGCAACAATAATCGGTCCATAAATAAAAGGAGCAGAAGAAGAGGAAATGGCATCTATAACTACCCCCAGTGGTTCAATATGTTATTTATTGCATTTGAAACAATTGAAATCGAAATTTGTTTAACAACTTTTAATGATCATTTAAATTAATTTTAAGATTAAAATGATCTTTATTAGTTCTTATCAGTGAAATTTCAATTCACTGTGAAAGTTCAACTAAAATTTTTATATAAAATAATTAGTTTATGTCTATTTAATTGTTTTCATATTTTATTAAAAAAATATCAATGATCACGCCCCCTAGAACTGGTCGTTGAATGGGATTTCGTAAGACGAGAATTTTGAAAAATGTGATGAAATTTTGGAAATGGAATGAGGAAGGAAGAAGATCTCATGTTGAAGCACGTGCATATTTTTTGCAATAAAAAATATAGTTTGTTAAGAATATAATACACAGATTATTGGTGTCATTTTATGTGGAATATTTTTATAAACGCAGATGTGAAATTTGCTTATAAAGACATGACCAAAAATAAAATATTATACATTTCTGTCTGTTCTTATAAATAAAGAAATATTTTTAATGACAATATCTCAATTTACTGAAGAATTTTAGACAAAATTTATAATGCTTAAAGATTCTCAATGAAACTTTTCTTCCCGATCATGAAGAGATCCATATTATTTGTTTTTATGACCGAGGATATTCCAATTGGGAATTCTACACAAATAAAGAACAAAATAAATCTTCGTGTGACTTCCAAAGACTTTGCTCTCTTTTTACGAGGAGATAAACACATAAAACGGAAGAAGCTTAAATGTGAACTGATACATGAAATTCTGAGCAGATGGGCAGATTTTTTGTTGTTCCAATAAAAATAAAAAGACTGAGATTGCTACAATTCGTAGAGCAATTAACTGGCTGAAGTATTGTAGGATGTACGGTAGGGATATCATAATTTTTATCGACAGCAACAATTTCGACTCTTACGAGTGTCTACACGACATCGAATCTTGTCCGGGAATGTCGCATGTCATTGAAAAAGGATTGAACTCTATGCTAAGACAAAACATCGATGGATGAACGAACTGTATTTTTTGATTACCAGGTTAAGGTTATCAATCTTATTCAATATCTCGAGATTTGGACTTTTCGCTCTGGGATACATGCGTGAATGAATAAGAATGAACAGGAAATCTTTCTTGATCTTCTTTGCCAATGCCCTGTGTTTAGTGCCTTACGAATGCACTTTTTTGGAAATAGCTCGGGAAAATCTCTGACGGATTTGATGACTGCTGATTTGAAAAATATTTGCGGCTTTATGCAGAATTGCGAATGACTTCTCGTTATAAATGCTCACTAGACTTCTTCACAGTATAACTAACTTTGTTTCTACTATTTTTCGAATCTCTAAATTAAACTCTCAACTTCTAACTTTATTTCTACACTTTCCTCTTTAATTCTTCTCTATTCAAGTAAAATAGAGACCCAAATGAGACGTATCTGTTGTATTAATCATTCATGGCAGCCTGAAAATACAATTTATCTTGTGGAAGAATAATAACGAACACAACTTTCGACTGCCCTATTTACAACTCGGACTTAAATAATTCCCAACAAAGGATAGAAAGCTGATAGATTTAAATGCTTTTTAGGAAAATACCATAAAAAGTGACAGTTAAAGATTTTAGTTAACAATATTTTAAAAGAAGTCTTATTTTACTATTTGCAGATACTTGAATTTTCGAAATCATAAAATTTTGGATTTGGATTTTGATTAATATTTCATTCAAAATGTAAAATAAAAACTTTTACTTGATTTCAATTCCGTATGAAAAGATTTTCTAACCACGTTTTATATTTTTATTGCATCAGCTTTACAAAAATGAATTGATAAGAAGAAAAAAATCGCATGTGAATTTATACTAAATTTAGATTTGTATTCAATATTTTTCTTCTTATTATACAAGGTTTATTTTTTAATATAAAATTTTCCATTTCATATTTTTTATTTTTATTATTATTTTTTGTAATTGTGAAGACCCCCAGTCATTGTGACTCGGTACAATTTGAAGTGTTAAAAGTGTAAACACAAATAAAAATTGTTTACCTTTTCAAAATCTTTTATTCAGATTCTGAATTGTTTGTAAAGGAATCTGAGGAACTGTTACTATAGTTACTATAAAGGGAAAAGGGTTTAACAGACAAGTGTAAATTGAAAACAAATAATTGAAAATGGGGAATCAAAATAAACTATTGGAGGAACTATTGATAAGAATGTCGCACATGTTGATTTGATGGGAAAAATTTTTTATTTGAAATCTATTTGAAATATTAAAAGAAAAATACTGATTAATTAGAAATTTTAATTTGTTTTGAAATTTATTATATTCAGATCATTAGTTTGAATTTAAGTTTGAAATTTAATTAACTGAAAAACAAATGAAATCGATTTGAAATTGAAACACCTAGAAATTAATGGTTGTAAAGTCTGATTTAAACACATCCACATTCAAAAGAATAATTGGAACTTAGTGGAATTTTTTTCAGGCTGAATATAATTGCTTACAGAAGATCACTATTTTAGTCGAATAAAAGTCGATTCAGTAACACTTTTTAAAAGTATATTAATCTCATTTTTAACATAGATAAGTCTTCTAGACTATCGATCTATTTGAACAACATATAACGATATAAAGTGCGATCTACCAAAAAGATTTCCAGAAAAGAATTTGCATGTATTACTCAACGAAGACTTAAAAGTGATTTGTCATTTTGGAAATGCTACACAAGTGATTTTGGAATTGTATTCATAATGGCAATGAAAAATTTATATATTCCGATAACTCCAGCCCACAAAAATTATACAAAAATTATATGTAAAGCCCGATCAACTGGTCTAATCAACGTGTTCATAAAGTAAAGTTAATGGTCAGTAATCGGTGGGAATAAATTAATGTTGTGTTTGTGGTTCAGAATATATCACCATGAAGACTTAATATTCCATGAGAACGATCTGCAGAAAAGCAGTTTTCGTTCATCCAAATGAAGACGAATATCCATACCGAAGACAACTAATTAAGCTGAAATGAGTAATAAAAGAAAAGGTTTAGAATATATTACCACGAAACCTCAATATTCCATGACAACACTTCGTAAAATGTTAAAAAAGCAGTGATTGGAATGTTTTAAATGATTCAAATGAAAATGAATATTCACAATGCAAAGTTATTGATCGGTATTTAGAAGAGAGTTAAGTACCATAGAGTAGTTGAAATCGGTTCAGGCAATCCCAAGGGACCTATATCAAAAAATCAACTACAAACGACTAGAACATTCACTACAAACGAAACGAAATAACGGCAACGATTGGCTCACTCGACAACTAGGAAAAAACTCTGAAGGCAAATATTCATGACACAAAAAAAGTTTCATATTAAAAATTAAATGTAAGTCATTTCAGAGGTGTAGGCAAGTTTGAGTTTGGACTTTGTGAACCAAGTCCTGAGCATTAACATGGAGTCATGACCCAGTAATTGCTGGGATCAGAATATATTTGGGTATTAGAATATAAATTAAAAAAAGTTTTGATCAGCTGATTGAATTTTAATGAAATTATACCGACAGAACAGAAGTGCAGATCTATATTTCCATTATATTGTAGGGTAATACAAATTCGATCCAGAACGTGTATAATAAAGCGATCTATTCACAATTTAGCAGAAATCTGAAAGTTTAAAACTTAAATGCAAATAACTCGAAAACTATATGAGATATATACACACCGGACTAAACAAAATGTTTAAATTGGATAAGAAGCAAAAATTCATAAAACAGTTAAAAAAGTTGGATGTCTGAGATATCCTTTTTGAGTCGCATTAAATCCGCCAATGAGAATCCTATGGGGTTCAAACTAATTCGAAAATTATAAAACAATACTCTTCTGCTAACGGTATAACAAAGTTCATGTCAATTTAATGAACCAATAAAAAGACACAAATTTATTTCAGTATTTTAAAAATAGTAAATCAGTCGAATTATTAATTTTCTTCAAAATTTCTTCTTTAATTAAGTTATTATTTTTCAATGATTTAAATAAGGGTCCATTTTAGTATTCATTAACATAATTCTAGAATTTTCTAAACACTTTTAAATCACTTAAATTCTAGTCAATTGAAAAATTGTTCTCCCAAAAGAAGCCCAAACTCTCACACTTCTTCCACACTTTCGTTGTAACGCCGCTTGCACACTTAAAAAAACATTTTTTAACTATTTAAATCTCAAGCTGTTTCCACATTTCGAACAATATGCGTCGGATAAATTTCGTTCAATTCAGTAAATTTCCATTGTCACTTTTAAATCGCTTGAGTTTTTATTTGGAAATTTCCACTCAAAGAAGTCGTTTAAAATTTTTAACGATTATTAATGAATGGAATTTTACCAAACAATGGATTTGCTTCAATGAAGTTTTCATATCTGTTACACTGTGTGACCAAGCCCTCATATTTTGATAGTACAATGAGAATGCAGTCTCAATTCTTAAAATACTTCAATGAAAATGTAAACAATAAGAAAACTACCTGTTTCAAGTGGGCGAGAGACCAAGTGACGACGACTACCTGTTACGCATTTTTTCTTTCATTTCGACTTTATTATTTTTTTTTTGTATACCCATGGGTCTTGATAAGAAATGTGTGTAAGTATTGAAATGGTTTTTTCCTCAGAAAGTGCAAATCGTTATAGTTGACCACTGATCATCATTTTTATTGCAAAATGTTTTGTGTTACTAAGCTGATAAGTAGGATTTCCAGAGAATTCTTAATCCGCATAGGAAATTGAATTCTTTTTTTGCAATTTTATGTAATTAATCATTGGATTTTTCCCGTTTAAAAGCATTCAGAAGGTCACATTAGTTCAGGTTGCAAATTTTAGAAATCTAATTTTGCTATTTTTCCAAAATTTTTTAAATGTCCAATCTTATGCATACGAATATGGTTTCACTCTATGCAATTTGTAGTTTGTTCCGTCATCGCTTTCTAGATGTTACAACAACAAAACTAATGGGAGAGAACTAAGTAACTAATTTTACAGTGTGAAACATCCTCATATTTCCCGATATTTGCAATAGTATTTTATTGTTTAAATAAATTGTAAATTAATTTTTTGGCGTTATCCAATTAACCACTTCTGGTGGAAATTTCAATCAAAGAATATTAATAAATAAATAACAAAGTAATTATCATTAATGTCATTGTCTTATCACTTCCATTGTAAAAAAATACATTAAAACTTTTATAGCAAAAACGTGTGTTTCTCATGTTTCGTTTGTTTATTTATCCATTAAAAAAAGGTTTATTTTAAAATTGTATTAACTCCATTTATGAAAGAAGTAAGAATGCTATATTCGGCTGTGCTGAATCTTAAATACCCTCTCACCATTAATATTAGCATCAGTTGACGATATTGTAATATCCGTAAAATTACTTACATATCATTGATATTATTTAGATAAATGTCTGAATTTCGATATAAATGACCCATATTTAAAAGCTTAAGACAATATTCCAGAAAGTGGGATTATAACGACGTAATAACCAAATATGGCCCGATTATTGTCAAACCAGATGTATATATTGAAGAAAGTTTAAATTATACCAAATTTCAATAAAATTGGATAAAAAGGCGTTAAGCCTTTTCTTGGAAGGAGGCTTATATGGGAACTATAGCAAAACATAGCCCGATATTCGTAAAAAAGTAACATATATTTAAAATAGTTAGAGCAATAAATGTACCGACATTCGCCAAGAAAGTAAGACATATTCAAAACAGTTAGAAAAATAATAGTGACGATTTTAAATAAAAAAAATTATTGAAATACATATAATGGTTTTCCTAGAAGGGGCCATAAATAGAAGCTATAGTAAAATATGAACCGATACTGGTCAAATAAATCATACATATTCCAGACACTTAGAAAAGTGATTGTGAGGAATTTCAATAGAATTGACCTTTATTTATTCGTTTTATAAGCTCAAACTCGTTTTCCGGGGAGGGACCTATAGCAAAATATGGAACAAATTAATTAATAAGTAATTATTATAATTAATTATTATAATTATCTTCAAATTATGACTTATATAATACACAGAGTTTGGAGTATATTAAAATTTTGCGAATTTTAGCCTATAACGTTTTTGCTATTGACCCGATTTTAATGATTTTTTGCCCATCGTGCAAAACTATAATGTACAGCATTATAGTTAAATTTTTGTTCAAATCCAATTACATTTTGTTGAAAAAAACTAGAAAATTTCTCTTTGAGGTTGTCTCAGATATTGGTCTATAACTTTTTTGTTAATGAACCGATATTGCTGGTTTGGGCCAGATTTCATTGAACAATAATTTTAGTGGCGATAACAATAAATATTTTTATTAAAGCGAAATCACAATGTGCATAAACAAATATCTTATAACAATAGTATGATGCTTCATATTTATGGTTACCGCAAACATATTTTTTCTCCGTGCGTGATATTTACATACTTTATAGTAATTTTTAGGATATGGTTCTATGATTTATTCTTAAGATAACTTTTATAAATTTAATATTCAAATAATTGTAAATTTTCACTCACCTAATCAATTAATTTCATAAAATCATTCAAATTTAAATTCACTTTCAATTTATTTCGATTTAACTTGGTCGCACATTTTAAACTATTAATTCATGATATTTTCTAAAAAATTAAAAAAAGAAATATAATAAAACATAAATTAGTTATTTGAAATGTCAATTGAAAGTAAAAATAAATAAAAAATTTAAATAAAAAATAAAACATAAGATGATAATTTAGAATAATTAAATAAATGTTCAAAGCAATAAAAAATTTGATGATCAAAATAAAAATAATATCAATTTTTATTAATTTAAAGAAAATATATATAAATTATCTTAATCGTTAGATAATTAACAATTTTAATTGATATGTAAAAGCAATTCCGATTTGAATTTGTATGGGCTGATTAAGGAGTGAGTCCGAAAATTTCTTAACATACATAAATGTTAATAAAAACAAAACCACTTAACTTACAGTTTTAAGCTTTTTATTTCGTTGAACTTAAGCAGTCCGTTTAAAATCTACCACGCTTTTGGACACCTTTTTGTGCTCTTCAATTCTCTTTTAGCAAGAGCTTAGCTCCGGGCAGTTTGAAAAATTTGCCTCTCTTGGTACAAATATCACAGTATTGTTTTTGTACCACTCAAGAGCTTGTTTACCATATTGACACGATGTCAAGTCAGGCCAAAAATAAGTGGACACATTATTAAGTATTTTGAATGGAAGCAGCCTTTTTTACTAACATTCCTTGATGTAAATATCGGAATTTATAGAGCCGCTTTACTTCAATCTCCGTTCTATGTTTTTGGCCTCTAAACTTTAGGCAGAGTTACTGTCAGGAACTTTTTGAGTCTTACATGTTTTTAAATCTGCATAATCTCTCACTTTGTGCATTAAATAGTCCGAGGACAGACCAAACCGGTCTGTTTCCTACTGGATGTGTTGAGAGCTTTTTTGAAAATGTTTTATATCCTTTGGCTTAAGAAGCGTAATGTGGACTATTCGTTCTACCTGAACATGGTTTTCTATCAACGTTACTGTTTAATAACAGCGGAAAAGTTTGACAGCAGACTTTGAATTCTTGGCCAACTTTTTGGAGGATCAAGTTGGACTTTGTTGAAAATATTTAATTATAATTTCAAATCATTTAAAACTTTAAGTTTAGTGGTTTCGTGTTTATTGACATATATGTATGTTAAGAACTTTTCGATCGTACTCCCTTCATCAAAAATCAATCGGATTCGTCTTTCGAATACATTGTTATTGTGTAAAAACTTAAACTTTTTATTAAAAAACACATCTGGTAATTTTGGTGACGTTTCCAGCTACATTACCACACTGACACCGTGGGACAATGCTTTTTCGCTTGGGTTTCAAAGTTTTCGTATTTATTTATTATACCAATTTCGAGAATAAATTTGAAAATTTGTTCAAGAACAAGTAAAATGCTGCATACAATTTACAGAACAATAACAAATGCTCAGGTCAAATATCATTGAGTTCTGTCAATTATTGCGTATGTGAACGTGCCAACAACAAACAGACATAGCTAAATCGACTCAGATTTTGATTTTATGCAAGAATATATACACACAGAAAAATCAATGTAAAATCAATTAAAATAGAAATAATTTTACTTTTTTCAGTTATGACTTTTGCTTCATAGATAAAAAATGTTAATTTAATATTGTTTCACAGTAAATTTAGTTTCTTGAGAATATTTATCGTTATATAATTTTATATAATTATATCGAAAGATTCTAATATTTACTTTCCACTAACTGAAAAAAAAATTACTCAATCTCAAATCAACTATGTTATCAATGTTAAACGTTGATTTTACGTCATGTTTTTATATGGTCTTAACTGATTTCTTCTTAGCGTTTCCGCCCTTTCATAACTTGTTGTAACTGTAAACGTTTAATTTAAACTAAAAGAAAAAAATATTTTCAATCTCAAATCAACTATGTTCAACATTGATTTTACGCCATGTTTTTATAGAATCTCAGATGATTCCTTCTTAGCCCATCCCCTTTCACCACTTACCACTTGTGGTAACTGTAATAAATTCACTTAAATATTAAATATCTGTATTATTTTATATTTATTTCTTTATTTTATTATTTAATGAATAATTTAAATAAATTATTATTAATTTTTTTATTTGTTTATTGTGTAATTTACGTGTAAGAAATATTAATGATGCATTACAGTTCTCATTTATTAAATAATTTATTTAATTAATTTTTTTTGTTTTGTTTATTTAGATGAACTTCTACAAATTGTGATTTTGTTTTAATATTTTTGTTAATTTTATTTCTAGTTTATTATTATTATTTTTTTTTTTTTTTGAAAAATTGTTTAATGAATTTATGTTAAAGTTTTTAGTACAAGTGCCATTTTTTTGTTTTAGTGATTCGAAACGAAAAATTATAAAATTTGAATTTAATAAATAAAATTATGAAAAAATTATTTCAATTTTTCCATAATTAATATTGACTAGTGCAGTCTCTGTTTGTTTATAGTTTTATATTTTTTACTATTTTAAATTTTATTTTAATAATTGTTAATAATTCTACTCTTTTCTTTTGTTGTTTTTGTTAATTATTATTATTATTTTTTGTAATTTATTAATTTTTATTGTGTAACGTGTAACGTGTTACATTTAAGATTTTATTTTAATGAGTTTCAATTGTTTTTCATTTATTTCATCGTTTCATCATTCTTTCTTCATTCATTTAATGGATGAGAAGTAAATAATTAAATATTTCTACAAAAGGTTTTCAATATTGCACAGTGTGTCCAAATCGAATTTTTCTAAAACCTTTGAACCGTTGGAGATCTTAATGAAATTTCACATAGCCAGGGCTGAGGGGTATCTGAGTTGATTTGTGAGGTATAAGCCCCTATATTGTCAGGGTCATAGTCCCTTGCAAGTATGTTGATTTAAAAAAAATCGCCAAAAATCCATTTATGAATTGAGGGAATATATATAGTGGAAATGTCTACACACACAAAAAATATGAAAATCAATGTTGGGCAAAGTTTATTTAAGATTGAATATTTTTTTCATTTAGTTTAAATTGAACGTTTACTTGTTTGAGTTATCTCTTATAGTTTCGGATATATTCAGGTCGAAATAAATTTTTAAAGCAATTTTATTTTTAGTTTTGTTTTTTTAGGTTAGCGGACTCACTGTAGGTCCCATTAAGTTTTTTTTTTAAAATGTACCAGATTCCCTGTAAAAATCTAAAAAATATAAGTGCAAACAACATATAAATACATGAATCCGTTAAAGAGTTATATAAATCTGAAGTTGAAAATTTAAAAAAATAATTTATAAACTTTTTGCGATTTTTTACAAAAAGTTGGCAACATTTATTCACTTATAAAACCATTTCTTTTTATTTTGCACTTTATAATGTTTTTTTTTTTTGTTTTATAAAGAAATCTTTACGGGAATGCGTATAAAGTAAATCCGGATAACCACAAGACCTATCTAAACTTGGTAAATTTTTAGAATTTTTTTAAGTTCCCAAATCGCAAAACTGGTATCCTTTCAAAATAACACAAAAACTATTTTCTCTCGGACAGACCTTGTAATAACAAGTGAAAAGTATGCTTTTTTAATAAGATTTATAGGGTTTGAGATTTTGGGCATTTTCGTATGGAAAAGTGGGAATTTTTTTAATTCCCTGAGTTATGGATAAGTTTATAAGTTTTTATATAAAAAATTTCTCTCAATTCATTAATTGATATTTGGCGAATTTAAAAAAAATCAACACACCCGAAGTGGTCAACTTTGGAGGGTCACAGACTACGCGCCTGACATACTTTATGAAATTTCATTAAGATATCCCTAATAGTTTAAAAGTTTCATAATTATTTCCAAAACAAATCGATGTGGACACACTGTGTATTGTGTTATTTTATTTTTTATTTGAATGTTTGTATTGCGTTATTGCTATAAGTGAGTGCTATTGCATTTTTAATTAATATTTTTTGTTTTTGTTTCATATTTGGCAAAAATGTTTTAAATTAGAATTTAACTTATTAATATAATACAAAGGGATTTTATTCATATTATAATACATAAAATATGATTTGAATATGAAAATATTAACAAAAATGTTTATGGTCTCTTTTCGTTCAAAAGAAAACTATTTGCAGGTGTTTTTGTGTTATTTGCAATTGTTAAATAATTTTTTAAAACAAAAAATTAAAAAAAAAAATTAAGAAAATAAAATTGATATGAATTATATTTTATAAAATGTCATGTATATGGAATCTTTACTTTTATTTTATATTATTATCCATATGCACGCAAAGCAAAAATATGTTTGCGGTAACCATCATACTACTTCATACTATTGTTATTAGATATTGTTACCGTAACTAAAATATTTTTTAATTCGCTTTGTGATTTTGCATTAATAAATCGTTATTTATCACCACAAAAAATATTGTTATTCCAATAAAAAACATTATTATTGTTATAAAAGGTTTGTTTGTTCGCATTGTGATTTCGCATTAATAAAAATAGTTATTGTTATCGCCATTTATTTTTATATCGATAATATTAATAACAGTAGTTATTGTTGAATCTCTCAAAATATTTTTATATCTAATAAAATTATTGTTATCACCACTAAAATTATTATCGCCACTAAAAATATCGTTATTCTAATAAAAAAATTGTTAGCTCAATCAAAAATTTTTTTGATCGTATAATTTTGTTATTGAACAAAAATATTTTCGTATGAAACATTATAATATACTTTTCATTTTTTCTCTCTCTTTCTACATAGAGAGAGATATGGCGATAACATGCTATAATAAATATTGTTATAACACTAAACATATTGTAGATTCAAACTAAGCTTTACAATTATAAGCATCGTTTGAATTTGACTTTCGAACTTGAATCGTATCCCTCTTAGCTTATTATAATAGTTGCCAAATAAATTTCGTTAAAAATCGTCAATTTTGATGGAGAAAGTCAAATAGTGAAATTTTTTCGAATTCGTCAAAAAATCTTCAACATAAAAAAGTTGTTAATCTCAGTTGTTTTTCAAAATAATTAATAATTTTTAATAATTAACGATATTTTAAAAACATATTGAAGATACTTTCCAAAACATCTTGAGGAAACGATGAGGTCTCGTTTTACTTTTAAACATTGATGACGTATTGAAGTTATTTTTTTCCAAAATATATTACAAAATAGTTATTAAAGGCGGTAAAGGACTACCTTGGATAACGAATATGAAATATAAAACTTTAGGTTTTTCAAAAGTCAAATTTGGGGCATAAAACGTCAAAACGCCACCGTCAAATCTGGCAACAGTGCTTATAATTCTAAGACTTTGAACTTGAACTGTTTCTCTCCGATTACGATGAAAATTAGTATACGTATCTTCGTTATTAAATAGAGTCACTAATAACATTTAGAGAAAAAATCGGATACAACTGCCTAAAAAATAGACTTACAAAAGGAAATTTGCTTGAATGTCGGAATGTTGTGCTCATAATTATATATAAATTTTATTAATTTCAAATTCTTGAATGTTAAATTTAATTTTAGGGCAGTTTTTTTTTTGGTTAAAATACAAAGTACAATTTAATTTCATGCAAAAATTTTATTAAAAACTTTAAATTTTTCTGAGAGAATGTGAAGAAATTACCACCACTGGACCAAAGATGAGAGAAATTGCTGTCATACCATGAGAAATCAAGAAAAGTCGTTACGCAAGATGGCATAATATTTATAAAAATTATTTTATCTGTAACGATTTATTTAACAAACAAATTGGGCAAATGTGTGAGACCAATGAAATTAACTCGTGAATAAAATAGGTGAGTCGTCCTTATTCTGAAAAAAACGCATCCAAACAAAATTTTTAATTATCATCCATAAATAAGTTTCCGGACGAACTTATTCCTAGAAAAATGTTTATTCCCAAACGTAAAAAACATCACATTTGCAAAGTTTATAATTTCTATTGATGAATTTCATTGAATTTCAACGAAGTCAGTGATATTGAGTCTATATTTCATTCCCTCTTTTCTTGAATATCGGTATAATAAATCCTTAGATTTCAAAATGTGATAATTATAATTTAATATTCTATGAAGTATTGAGTTATAATACGGTAAACTTGACGAAAAGAGAACCATCGTTTTTTAAATATTCCAAAAATATAACCTTTTCTACATTGTGATGATAATAATAGATGAAGGAGTGATTTCAGTTTAATTTTAAAATTAATTGGAAATCCATACATACACATGTACTATGAAAATGTACGTTCTAAGAAATTATTAATACTATTAAATATAATTATTTTAAAAATTATATTTAAAAATATAAATTATATATAAAGAATTAATTTCAAAAAATATTATTTAATGAAATATTTTCGACTTCGGAATGACACTGTGCTGTATTTAGTTGATATCCTTTACAAAGACGATAAACGAGTTTATCATTCAACTCGTATGTGTGAGCTTTCCATTTTTTACTATTAAAGCGTTCAAAAATTCCGAATGGTTTGAATAGTTCTGCCAACAATGTCTGTTGTACTTGGATTGTTTCCGAAATGAACGAGAAAAGAACAACTGAAATTGTAAACTATTTTCTACGTAAAAACAAGTTTAAGGATCATGGCACCTAAAGAAGTTGTCTGATATTTGTATCTATCATTATCTCCCATTGTTCAAAAGAGCTTGCCAGTTGCCATCTATAATATAGTTTTGGCAACTGACAACGCAACTGAAGTCAGTTGCCATATGTAATCGATTTTGTTTAAATAATTTTTAACGTGACAAATGAAAAATGATTTGAATTTTACTGAAAAATTAAGATAGAATTATGAGTTATTGAATTGTTTTCAATATTTATTCAATATTGTAAAACTCTTAATACTAAAAATATCGATCTATGACATAAAATCAGAAGAAACATTTTAAGTATTATTTTAAATCGAAAATTTTGTTAAAAAATTATAATTTTTTTTTTAATATAAAAAGAAGATCTTTAAAAAATTTGCAGAAATTTCTAAACCTTTTTAATCCCAATAAGAATTATTCCTAAAAATACCAAAACTTTTTTTAAATTAAATTCAAAATAAATTTTTTACAAAATTATAATACTAAAAATTGATATTTTTTATACAGTTTTAAGGCCATGTTTTTTTTTCATTTGGATTTAAATGCAAATTTTTTTGTTGTTGTTTTTTAAATAACTGTTGAAATTATAGAAAAAAGTCCTTTTTAAATCCAAAAATTTCAATTTATTGTAATTTTAATGATTTTTTTATTTGTTTTAATTAATAACGTTGAATATATTAAAATTTTAAATTTTGTGGGACGGGTATATTGGCGCAACAATTTGAAAAAAGGCACGATTGTGTAAAGATTATTATTTGTTTTGTTTGTTTGTTTTTTATATATTTTGATCGTATTTTGTTTGAGTTGCTATTTAAGGATGTAATTTTATTTTTATTTTTTTTTGGTTTTGGTTTTTGTTTTGTTTTTTATTTAAAATTTTGTAATAAAATTTATTATTTTTGTTGTTGTTGTTTGATTTGATTTCTTTTACTGAAGGCATAAGTGTGAGTATGTGTGTGTTTTAAGACAAAAATGTGTTTATATAATTTATATAAATTTAAAATTTTTGTTGTATTTGTTTGTTTGTTTTATTTTAAATTTATATAGTAATAATAAATATTATTTATTATTATGTAATTAGTAGATGTTGGTAAGGCATTTTATAAATTAATATACAATGTTGTTCGAAACCTAAGCAACTGTATTTCCACTTAGTATTCATTGTCTTCTATCTTCTCTATAAATAAATTATTGAACATTTTTTCTCTTATCCAGAAATTACAACAAACATGAACTTCTAATTCCTTGGAAATTATATTACAATAACAACACTACGAACTTAAAAAAATTGCTGTTCGCAGCTTAAGCAATTTTTAACATTTTGATCTATTCCGTTACTTTTGAATTCATCGCACGTTTTGGTCATAAATTGTATAAGATTTGTTAGAGTAGATGTGGGCATCACTTTAGACTATGCAGTTTATTAGCTCCAGATTATTGAGAGACTTCGGCAAATCCAAGACTTGGATCCCATTGACTGATCTTTGCCCAACTTTATTTAATACAACAGCTCATTCAGGTGCTGAAAATTCCATCAAAAAAGTATGTTTTACTTAAAACAGTGTTACATATTGGGGCCCAAAATGTCTCTGAAAATAGAACGGTCCACTTTTGCTTAAATTTTTATAAAAGGACCAACTATACTGTTCGAAAACAGGTTAAAACCAAAACACTGCCACCTTTTTGTCTTTGACAGACCTCCGATGTTGTCGCTTTTCTTTTACTTTGATCCCATATAACCACTATCTCACTAAGTTCTTTATGTGATCCAAACCTAGAGACTGCGGTGGAAAATTTATGACTTGGATCCCATTGGCTGATGACTAATCTTTGAACAACTTTATTTGATGCAACAAGCCACTTAGGTGCTGAAAATCCTATCAAAGTATTATTTTTCACTTAAAAAAGTGTTAAATATTATGGCCTGAAATGCGCCAAAAATAGAACGGTTCAATTTCTATAAAAGGACCAAGAATACTGTCCGTAACAGATTACAACCAAAACACTGGCAGTGTTTTCCTTGTCTTTGGTAGACCTTCGATGTCTCATTTCTTTTTACTTTCATTCCATAGAATTACTATGGCATTTTAAAGGGGAAGAATTTGGTTTAACGTCTTCGAAGTAATCTGGAGCTGATAACATGCCTGAATGCATAGCCTTCACCAACTCCAACGAATCTTATACAATTTATAACCAAAACGTGCTCAGAGTCCAAATGAAACGGAAAATATCATAAAAAATGTTAAAAATTGCTTATGTTACAAACAGCTCTTATTTAAGTTCGTATTGTTGTTATTGTATTATAATTTCCAAGGAACTAGAAATCAAGGTTTATTGTAATTACTGGATAATAATCGTATTATAAAATAGTAAATAAGAGAAAAAGTTTTCATTAATTTATTTAAATATAAGTTATAAGACAATGAGTAATTAGTTGCTTCGGTTTCGAACAACACTGTATTAATTTCTTTTTTAATTTGATAATATTTAAACAAATTATTTTCCTTTTCATTTTATTCAACGAACTTAAAAAGAAAAGAATTCATTATCAACTCATAGAGAAAAACTTAAAAAATAAATTTATACAAATTTGTTTGGAAATTAAAAAAATATATTTAAGATTTTTTATGTGTTTTTTTAAGTATTTTATTTTTTGGATTTTAAAAATTTTAATGGCACTATATTTAGGCGAGCTTTCGAAAAGCTTAGATTATAATCATTCTCTAATACGTATTCAGAATTAATATCTAAAATTGTATTCTATTCGGAATGACTATTTAAAGTTAACATAATGCACATGTGGTGAAATTGCTCTTAAAAAAACTAAAGTCTGTATATTTTTCTATAAATTTTATAAAATTTTGGATTTATAAAATTTTATAATTCTATACGACTTTAGTTTTGAGTATGCATATTTAACTAAGAAAATTATAAAGAGAGTGTATTTTAGAAAAATAAATTAAAAGAAAATTAATTAAAAAAATTAAATAAAAAAATAAGAGATTTACTCGTTATTATTTTGGCATTTTGGGAATAACTCTTTTACTTAGGGGAATAAAAACTTTCCACGATCTCATTCAATGGATTTAGAGCAGTGATGCTCAATTCATACTGCTATACATTTGCCTTTGTTTGTTTTGTGAAGCAGCATTAAATGAATGCAAATTGAAGAGAGAGAGAAGAAATCATTTACAGTTTATGTGTGAAGTAAACAGGGTTTGAGGAGTAACCTCTTGAGTCGGGAAACCAATTCAACGTTTTTCAACACTACAAATGAAAAATGAATTTCACTTTTAATTCAATATTTCTAGAAAATTTTCGATGAATTCACAATTAATAGAAAATTTTCGATGAATTCGAAATTTGTAGAAAATTTTCGATGTATTCGAAATTTATGGAAAATTTTCGATGAATTCATAATTTATAGAAAATTTTCGATGAATTCATAATTTATAGAAAATTTTCGATGAATTCATAATTTATAGAAAATTTTCGATGAATTCACAATTTATAGAAAATTTTCGATGAATTCACAATTTATAGAAAATTTTCGATGAATTCACAATTTATAGAAAATTTTCGATGAATTCACAATTTATAGAAAATTTTCGATGAATTCACAATTTATAGAAAATTTTCGATGAATTCACAATTTATAGAAAATTTTCGATGAATTCACAATTTATAGAAAATTTTCGATGAATTCACAATTTATAGAAAATTTTCGATGAATTCACAATTTATAGAAAATTTTCGATGAATTCACAATTTATAGAAAATTTTCGATGAATTCACAATTTATAGAAAATTTTCGATGAATTCACAATTTATAGAAAATTTTCGATGAATTCACAATTTATAGAAAATTTTCGATGAATTCACAATTTATAGAAAATTTTCGATGAATTCACAATTTATAGAAAATTTTCGATGAATTCACAATTTATAGAAAATTTTCGAAAATGCTCGATTCATTAAATTTTTTTCATAAATTCACTATTTATAAAAAAATTAATAAAAAATAAATTACTCAATCATTGCAAACTTTTCGATATATAAAAAATAAAATAAAAATTCGATGAATTCGCATCTTATAGAAATTTTTTGATGGATAATTTATAAAAATTTTCTATGAATAATTTACAGAAAATATTCTATGAATTTAAATTTTAGAAAATTTTTCAATGAATTCACTGTTTACAAAAAAAATATTCGATAAATTCACAATTTATAGGAAAATTAAAAAAAAAAAAAATACAATTTATACCATTACGACGACTCTGAAAGAATAAAATTTATAGAAATTCTTTATAGAATTTGTGCATTGAAAATCAGTTCAGCAAACAAAGTTAAATATTATAAATCAAGTTATTTTCCAATTATTTAATTAGAACGTCAATTAGAATCTCAATACTTCATAGAAAATATAAAACAATTTTGTAATCTCTACATAATAAGAAGGATCTAGTAATTTATAATTTGAATACAAAATTTTAATCAATCAAGAAAAAGTGATTATTGTTGTAATACTTTCGATGCCACAAAATTTAAAGAAAAAGTTCCTAAATTTCTGTTAAGAAAATGTTGCACATACTTTTAGGCGCATGTGATATATACGTTTTACATTGTTTATCTTGTTAAATAAACAAGGTAAACAATGTAATAAATTGAAAAGTAAAAATTACATATTATCCAGATGTAAGGAAAACTATGACAAACGTGAAATTAATAAATTTGTGAGACCATAAAGAAGAGGTAACTTTATAATTGAAATATAAGACTTTAAGTAACACCTATTGAAGACCACATACTTTATTTATAACCTAAACAAAAGAGAAATTAATTTACCTTTTACACATATAGCGTTCACAAATGATGTAATATTATTTCTGCCTATTTACAAACTTCTGCAGAAACGCATAATATCCCAATCACCTACGGTGAAAAACTGAAGTTAATAAGAGTCCATTTGAGATTCTGTATTTTTAATCTGATATCTGGTAATTAAATTATTTATTTATTTTTAAATTATTAAAATGGAAGTTCTTTTAAAAATAAACAAGAAAAAGAATTTTCAACATTTTAGAACTGTAAATTTTGTAATGAGTTAGAAAAGTCGTATAACAATTTTCATCGAAATCGTAGATGGTTGTGTTTAAATGTCCTTTTTTCGTTTAAATATTTTGACATTAACAAAACGATTACTTTTTTGTCCATATATATATAAATAAAACTAAATACATTATTGTAAAATTTAATACAAATCAAACGAAACTACTTATCGCTAACTACATTTCAAAAATCCAAATTTCTATACCAATAAAATACAAGATTTTAACATACCAGTAACTATTTTTCAATTAAGAGTCAATTACTTGCAATAATACTGGTTACAAATTTTCCTGTTTCTTGAATTCATATGTTATATAATAAACCAGCAATACTTCAACGATTAAAAAACAACACCAATTTGAATTATTTTTAGAAGACATGAATGCAATTATTTGATGTCCTGCAGAATTAACAAAAATTTTAAATTAGTAAAAAAAGAAATACTAATTTTAAAATATATTGTTAGCTTAAATGTGAGAGATACTTATTAAAGGAATTACATTTGATTTGGAGCAATTATTATACTTTTAACTATCCAAAACTTAAGTACTTCATTATTTGACCCAGCAGGAGGAGGAGACTCAATATTATATAAACATTTATTTTGATTCTTTGGAAGGTATCGCTCATCTCTATAGGAGAAGTTTTACTCTACAACTTTAAATCGCTATCCAAAGGTATAGGACTTTTTACATAAGAAATGCAACTTCTTCTATTATAATATTTTGGAAAAAAATTAATGAAGATTTGAAATATTTTGTCAAAACATAATATGTTCTATAATACAAAAAATAATAATTAATATCAAGAGAAGTTTTATGCAAATACATTTCAATTCAAAACGCTTTTTAATTTTTTTTCTCAGAATTAGCGATTTTTAAAAATTATAATAAAATAATTTTTAGAATGATTTTAGAAATATAACTTCTCTTGTTACAAAAATATTTAAATAATAAAGTATTGAAATATTGCGATCACAAGCATTTTGGATAATATAAAATTTTTTCAAAGTTCATAATTCAGTTATTAAATAATGACATTTTATATATATAAGACATTACAACAAAATAAGTATTAAAAAAATCATATAAAAAAATCCATAAATATAACAAACTATATAACATCTTCTAATATATCTTTATTTTGTTTCGTTATAATTTTGGATTTAGTTTTCTTTCTATATTTTTTCTCTCTATACAACAACTAATTCAAAATCAGTCAGTTTTATGTAAAAAAAAGAATTTAATATAAAAAAACTTATTTAAAAATACAGAGAAAAATGTAAGATTCGGCTATGCCGAATCTTCAATACCCTCCACCACAAAGGCGTGTGTGGCAAATACGTTATGTAAACATACTAAAGCATACACTCACAGACGTATACACTGTATTAACGTTTTCTTAAATAAAACTCGGAACACCCAATGAGTCATAACTTTTTTTGGTTTATTTTGATAATTTTTTGGAATGGCAATGAAGTACATAAAACATAATGTTATGCCAAAATTTCATACTAATTTGTCGATTTATAATTGACAATATTATGAACTTTTTTTGCTTGAACTTAGAGGTTGCTTCAGATATCGACAAATATTAAGGCCAAATTTCATTGAGTTCCATCAACAATTATGGATGAGAGAGCGACAACAACAGACAAACGGACAAAATTTTATTTAATGCAAGAATATATATACATAATGGGATCTCATATAATGCCTTCTTAGCGTTACAGGCGCAATGACAAGGTTAATAAATCCTCTGCATTACTTGTGGTAGTGGAGGGTATAAAAAACAAAACAGAAATTATTATTAATTAATAAATTCATAAAAATTAAGTTTATGTATTTTTTTTAAGAAAATAACACTTAAAATTATAATAAAAAAAATTAATAAAATGAAAAAAATTCTAACAAATTTTTGTATGTGTGTGTGTGTAAATATTAAAAATTAAACTAAACAGTTAACTAAAAATTTTATACAAATAAAATACAAAACTTAAAAAATAAAACAAAAAAAGTGAGAAATTAAAAACTTATTACAAAAATTAATTTTAAATGTTATTTGGGGAGGATTTTTATGATTTTTTTCTTTTCAAAATCGTTTCAAAATCGTAACTTATTAAAAAATTATTTATTTTTTTTCATAAATGTTAAAATTATTACTAATGCTATTTGTTTTGTGGTATTTTATTATGTATTTTTTGTTGTTTTTGTTAATTTTTTAAATAAAATTATAAATTATATATTTTTTTAATATTTTTAATTTCTTTTTTTTTGCTGTTGGTTTATTTTTGGACAGGGTATTTGTTTTATTTTTTCATTTAAGTTTCCTTTTTCGCTAAATTTTTCTTCTTTTCTGTTTTTTGTTTAAATTTATATTTGGTAGAGCTTAAATATTACGTTTACTAAAAACTAATTTAATTTAGTTTAAATTTAATTTAAAATAATTAAAATATGTTTTTTTTAATTTTTGTTTTGTTATTAAGATTATTAATTATAATTATTAAAATTAAGTTTATTTCTTTTTGGCCGCTTTTTTCTCCGCCTTGCGTATGGCCTTTTCACGTTCTCTACGTTCACGCTCTTGATCTTTACGTTCCTTTTCAATGCTGGCCTTGAGATCTTTAAGTCGTCGTTTTAAACGATGTTTATCGTCACCAGTAACGCCCAAGGTTTTTAGATCTTTTGAGTCTAAAGATAATAAAGCGCCACCTTCAACATTGTGTTCCTTGAAAACGGGTATATAACGTTCCATTTCAATGCCCAAAAGCCAATGACCCACCTGTTTTTAGTAGAAAAGAAAACAATAAGTAATTAAAGAATATGACCAAAGAAAGATCGAATAGTCGGTTAAGCCTGACTTTATAATCCTACATCACATCGCAGGTATGAAAAAATGTGATTTCATTATTTGTGCTTTAAAATCTTATGATGCTGACATTATAGATGTCGAACGCGAAAGATCTTTTCAAATCCCAGTACTCGGGAATACATGGAATTGCGGGACTTTGAGAATTTTTGGGATGGACATGGCTAAGCATATTAGAGAGATTTATGCCAAGTGGGATTAAATCACGAGCGATAGAAAATATCGTAATTTGGTACATTATGGTATACATCTTAAATATACGAAATAATAATATAATACAATATTTGTTGGGGTTTTGGGCACATTTTTCGATCTCACTTCTTATGTGCCAATTAAGATATTTCATAGATTGTGAACAGTAGACAGTCGGATGGATAGATGGACAGAAAGTGAACCTGATCGGAGGAGAAAATGCGTAAATAAGTAACAACAGCTTAGACAGCTTGTCGAACATACAGACGGCAGACGGACATCGTCAAATCGAATCAGAATGTAATATGTATATTACAAACAACAAGAAAAAACGCATAATACTTCAACTTCCTATTGTGGTGTAGGTTATAATAAAATAACACTTACCTGCTCTTTGGTCCATTCATGTACCGGCCCTCCTTTATAGTTATAAGCTGCAGCCTTGCGTTCTGAAAAACTTGAACTAGAGCCAGATAAATCTAAACCTCTGCTAGGTGAATAACCGGGCGATGAGCAGCCTGATGACATGCTCGTTGGCGAGGGAGGACCATTGCTATGAGTCGAAGTTTGCTGTTGCCATGGTACTGTACCAGGCGGAGATAAAGATTGAGGAATAACTTGTTTAACTTTAAGATTTACAAATTCATTTTTGCATAAATTACGGAAAAAGGTTAAAGCAATTCGAAAAAATATTCCAAATGTTTGTTAGTTCAAAAAGGGTTTACCAGTTTTTCAGTTTAGAATTTTTGTTTGATTGTTTGTTTGTTTGTTTTAAATGCAAGCATGTTAAATATATAATACAAGAAAAGGCCATAAATTTGAGAAAAAAAGAGAGAATATAAAAAATGAAAAGAAAAAGTAGAGGAGAGAAGAAAGAAATATTTTTTATATAAAATTTGTTATTAAATCATAACTCACACCTTTTTCTTTTGTAAATGTTAAATAAAGCTAAATATATATATAAATACTATTAATAATATATGTATATAATGTAAATATGTATAAATATTTATAAGTTATATATATATATATATAAATACTGAAATATGTTTAAAAATAACAACATTAATTAAATTAATTAATTAAACAAGTAAGAATGCTATATTCGATTAGGCCGAATCTTTAATACCCTCCAACACAAATGTGTGTGAAGTGAATACGTTATGTTCGTGCACACACACTCACAAATATACTCACGTATTCATGTATTCAATGTAAAAAATTTTTTTCTTAAATATAACACAGAAAACAAAAATTTAATTTTAATTTGTTGATTCAAAATTGAAAATTTTACGAAAGTTTTTTGCTTGAACTAAGAGGTTGCCTAAGATATCGGTCTATATCTTTAAATATATTAAACCAAATTCATTGGTTTTAAACAAAAACTTTATCAGGACTATAACAAATACTCAGGGCAAATTTCATGAAGCTCCGTCAATTATTGTGGATGTGAGCGTGCCAACAACAGACAGACAGACAGACAGACAGACAAAGACAGTTAAATTAAATCAAATATTGATTTGATGAAAGAATACAGAACATTATGTGGTCTCAGATGATTTCTTCTTAGCGGGACGCAAGGAAAGGGTTCTCTTCACCACTTGTGGTGGTGGAGGGTATAAAAATTAAATATAAAAACAAAAAGTTTAAATCTTAAAAAACATAATTTTTTTATATAAAAATTATGTTTTTTTTTTAATTTTTTTAACTAAACTTTTTTTAAAAACAAATGCAGGCATTATTTTATATGACAAATTACAACAACACCAATATTTTTTTAGTATTAATTAAAATTATTAAAAAAAATAAAAATCAAAAAGAAAAAATAATAATTTTAAGGAATTTTGTTAGTTTCATTATTATTTTTTTCATACATAATAAGGGATTATTTGTGTTCTATTTTAATATTTTTTGTTGTTGTGATTTATTTTTATGATATATTGTTTTTTTTTTAAATATTTGATTAAAGTGATTTGTTTTAATTTATTTTGATTTTATAAATTATTTTAATTAATTAGTTGTGTCACCTTTTGGTTGTGCCTCATTTACAGCTTGTCGTATTTCATTTATTAAAGTTTTACAGTTTATAGCTGCCACTGATTGTGATTTATTTATTTCGGTATAATCATCGCTGGAATGTCGTGATGAGCCATCACCCAGACGTCTGTAATGGAGATGAAAATTGGAAATTATTATTACGAAAATTAATGGATTTAAATATATAAAAAAGTAATAGTGTGATAGTCGGTTAAGACCGACACATAGTAGTTTCAAAACGACATTACTTTGAAAATAAGAAATGAGATCGAAAAATTCTTACGTTTTCCATTAAAACTTTTAATACATGATTTTTTTGATCAAGTTTCCTTTGTAACGTTTATGTTTAATGTCAAACAAATTAAACCACTAAACTTACAGTTTTAATGTTTATAACCTACACCACCGTATTTAGTTGGGATATTAGGCGTTTGTGCAGATGTTTGTAACATTCAGAAAAATGATGTTACACCCACCTTTAAGTTCGACCGTTCAAAATCACTTTTTGAGTCGATTAAACGATGTACGTTTATCTGGCTGTCCATGTTATATATCTCGATGAAATTTGGTAAAAATTTTTATTTTGGTCTAAGGAAGACCATATTTGGTTCAATACAAATGTTCCTACCGGATGGGATTTTAAAATCACAAAGATCCTAAATAGAAAGCAATTTAAACGAAATTTTGCACAAGGTGGTCTTATAACTTCTTTTTTGATTTCTCTTTTAACAAGAGCCTTATATCTCCTTCCTGGCCATAGCTCCGGACAGTTTGGACGATTTGTCTCTTTTGGTACAAAACCACTATTCAAGAACCTATTTGCCATAGTGACAGGCAAAAAATGAGATTATGATATGATAAGATGAAGCAGCCTTTTTTGTAAAAATTTCTTGATGTAAATTTCGGTATTTATAGAGCCAGTTGTAACAAATGATTGGGTTCTGGGGAAATTTTGACATAAAAAAGCTTTGTTTAGAATTTTTCACCTCACTTCTTAGTTCTATTTTTTCAGAATGATTATCAACATTCTGTAATATTTAAAATGTTGTAGAGATCTTAATTGTATAGACAGACAGACAGCCATTCGAACGGACGGACAGACAACGTTAAATCGATGCAGAAAGTGATTCTGTGTTGAACGGTACTAAAATGTCATTGATAACGTTATTTCGGGCTACATAGTTTTGATCATAGATATACCATTGATTGCGACTTCCAGACTTCATAAAACATTTAATAAACTATTAAAATTATAATCAAATATAATATGGACTTACCTTTCTCTCTCCGTTAATGCTTGATTTAATTGTTCCGTAAATGATGTTGGTGGTAATTTACCACTTATAATTGCACCCGTTGGTCCGACACGTCGCCGGCTTGGATACATCCAATTTTCTGATGATTGTTCGTTTTCCGATAGTTTATCGTTCGATCCTAAAATGGAATCATATGAACTATTGAGATCACGGCTGCTAGTACCAAATGTGGTCATGCCACCACGATGAAAATCATTAGGACTAGACGTTTCAAGACCGGGTGAGCCCAGACTATTTTTAAATAATGCCGGCAAGCCGGTGTGTGAAGCAGATGATGACGTACTCTTATTATGATCCTTATGAACTTGAGCATACAATTGATTAATTTGTTGTTCTCTAGAATTAACTGATGATGATGTTGTTGTTGATGAAGATGATGTTGAATTAAGTAAAATGGCGGTTGTTGTACCAGCAATAATACCACTATTATTTGGATTATTACTAATACCACTATTAATGACAACACCACCACCACCACCACCACTACTACTACTACTATTACCAACACCGATTATTCCTATGCCAACACCGTTACTATTACTGTTATTATTACTAATAATACAATTATTACTGTTACTAAGATTGTTACTATTATTGTGATGATGACCGTTACTAATGATATTGTTGTGTTGTTGTTGTTGTTGTTGATGTTGTTGTAGTTGTTGCTGTTGATGTTGTTGTTGAAGTTGTAGATGTTGGTGTTGCTGTTGTTGTTGTTGTTGCTGATGATGATGATGTTGAAGCTGACCATGCAAACCATTTAAAAGATTTAATTCAGTGGAGGAGTTATTATGATGACTGTTATGATTTAGCATTAAGCTGGCAGCGGCAGCAGTTGTTTGCTCATCTTCACTATCATCTAGAGCACAATCCGAGCTACTATTACTTAAAGTACGTTTCGATAAATTGTTAGTACTATTAGCAGCTGCTATGGTAACCGCTGTAGTGGCATTCGATGCACTCGAACTGGTATTCGAATTATTAACAGATGGCAATTGGCGATTTGCTAAACCCCCACGGGAAGCTAATTTTAGTTTTGTTTTGTTTCGTTTTTTTTTTAATTATTATGATTTTTTTATATTATTTTTTATGTTAATATTATGCAAGTGTATGTTGTTGTTTTTTTAATTGTTTAAATTGTAATTTGATTTCAAGCAGCAACAGCATTAACGAATGATTTTTTTCAAATGTTTGGTTATGTTGCATTAAATAAAATAGGCGTGGCAAGTATATCAAAATAATGATGATATTGTTTGTTTCGGTTTTCATGATGTTGATGGTATAAGAATTGTGTTTTTTTTTTAAATATTTTTAATTATTTTAAATTGATTTTGAGCGTTATGATTTAGTTTTTTGTTTAAAAAAGTAACGTAAATTTAGCGATTTTTTGTTTGTATTTTTAGGACAGCACATACGAACGTTTACATGACACAAGTTTTCAAAATTTTTTTATAAATTTTTAATTAATAGTTTTTTTCGAACAACATTTACAGTACAACAGCAGCGCATAAATATGAATATATTTTTTTTAAATAGAAATAGTTGTTTTGGAAAAATAAATGAGTTTTTGTATTTTTTTTACATAAAAAAAGAAAAATAAAATAAAAAATACATTTTCTTAAGTTTTCTTTTGATTTTTACTTTGATTTTTAACAAAAAAATTACAAAAAAAATTAAACATTGAAGATTTGTTAACAGAAAAATTTTGGATTTTTTTTAAAAATTAACGGAAAAAATATTTAAGGAATTTGTGTCATTTCTTTTTTTTTTTTCAATATAGAAAAGGATTTAGTAAAAAGAATACAAATCAGTGCTTATACATGAAAAATGGTGCTTAGGAAATGAACACAGAATTAAACTGGTGCAAAATTGTAAGTACATGGGGAATATAACAAGAGAGAAAAAGAGAAAATAAATGGTGATAAGATTTTGGAGAAATTATGGAAAAATCGGAAAATTTGGATCCGCAAGAAGTAAAATGTTTAATATTTGTAGCTAAATATCTCATAAACTATAAGAGATAGCCTACCGACGATGTTTTTGTAAGTCTTCACTAGCAAAATCCACCCATTTAAAACACTCATCTTTAAAACTGTTCCAGAATATTTATATTATACATATTTTTTTGACCCAAGTTGACCAACTTTCGTACACTGTGGATCGACCCAAAATTTCAAAACTTTAACTCGCCTCATTGTATGATATTGAAATCGGTCTAACCGTTCGGAACTAACAGATTTTTTTCATTTCATTTTTATTTAAAATACTGTTCTATGTTTTCAGTTGGACCGATCATCACCAATCTCAATAGTCTTTGTCCGTACTTTGTCCGTCATCTGTACTAAGAGAGATATCTATACAATTGTAAATATAGCATTTCAAGAAGATTACGGTGCAAAACTTGTGTTAAGATTTTTTCAGTCTCACAATTTAGTGATTTAAATTATTACAATTTCATACGAAAATTTATAAAAATAATATATCTTCATTCAATAATACTTTTATTTTAGATCACCATTTATCTCTCCCTTCCCTCGTTATTTTTCTTATATATATTTTTTTCAATTAACAATAAAAATATTTTTTTTAAATGCAAAGCAAAGTTAGTCAAAAATGGAGGAAATATAATTTAAGTTTGTTGTTAAAATTTTGATGGATTTTTTGGGGGGGGATAGAAAGAAAATTCAACACATACACACGCACATATATTACATGTTTTTGTCATCACTTACCTAAATCGATTTTTGTTTTATTAGCCGAATTATCCAGTAATTCATGTTGTGGCACCGCAGCATCCAATTCATCTTTAACCGGATTTTTACGTTCCACCGTAGCAGTCTTAACTCCTTCACCGTCTGGTGATAAATCAGATATTTCTGTATCTGAAAGTTCAGTTTCTAATTTTTGGAATAATGGTTTGGGTGGTGCTTTACGCATCATTTGTGGTGTCAGTTTTAAAGTGGCACTGTCATACGGTAAACCTACTGGAAAACCACCTTTACGTTGTGTCTCCTGCAATTCATGTTCCAAATTAATGACACGATCTTTCAGTTTTTTCACCAAAGCATTGTATTCCGTATCTTTTTCTTGTAACAATTGCTGATAGAATTCTTCTCGATGACACATGTCCACTTCACGTTGTTGATATTCTCGCACTAAACGTTTGGCTTTATTGTATTTTTTGTCAAGGGCCATATATTGGGCCTGTGACTGTTGTAACATATTTTGTAGATTAGCAGCCTCTTTTTTAATATTGACGAGCTCGCGTTCGCTTTGACGTAAACGTTCGCTGAGTAGTTCATTTTCGTTGCCAGTTGTTTCAAGTTTGACGAGCTGAGTGAAATGAGAGGAAATTTTAATTTAATCGGATTTATAAAATATGGAACTATTTAATCAAATTAAAATTGCAAAATTGCAAATAGGAATTTAATAATAATGAATAGACAAAATAATAATGTAGTGGAATGTGAAGGAAGAAGCAACCTACCTTTCTTTTAAGTGTGTCTATTAAGTCATCTTTTAAAAGACAACTCATTTCACTCTAAAATAAAGAATAAAAATAAAATAAATGAAGGAAAGTGCAAAAATCAAATCAAACATTTTATAAAATAATAAAATAACAAATAAATTTGTAAAAAATAAAAAAAAAAAATTAATAAAATTCACTAAATGGAACTAAGAGATTTGGAGCATTTGAGTAACAAAGGTAATATATAAAGTGTTTTCTATCATCGAAAAATAATCTATTAAAATAGTTGGGAAATCTAACTATTTAATGGTTATTTGGTCTTCACTGATAGATCAAAAACATAGTACTCAACCAGTGAAGCAAATGCTTCACTGGTTGAGTTATAATTAAATCCTTTAATCTGATAATTGTGCCCTTTTCATACCCTTCACACTTGATCGTTTGTTTATGGAATCGACTCATGGTTAACATATATGATATGTATATCAAACGATAGAAAATATTTTCAAGAATTTTGCTGTTGAAGTCCAAGAAAATGAGTTAAAAAACCTTTTTATAGGTTCTATGAGAATAATAGACTTATTTTTCTGCATTCAAATGTCTCCAATGTTATTAAAGAGTACTGGAAGAAGGAAGAGTTCAAATGTTATTTCTAAAGCCAAACCACAGGAAGCATATTCAAATGAGCTGTCTACACATATAATAGAAAAGCCGCCCTATTAGCTCAGTGCTCGGATCATTTGGTACAAAAAATTAAAAATAATGCAGATTTAAAACATACAAGACTCTAAAAGTTCCTTCCAGAAACGCCGCTTAAATTTAGTAGCCAACGAAATTAAAGTCAAGTTTTCTAAAAAATGCATAATGGATGATGAAACGTATTTTTCGCAACTTCCTGGTTAAAAATTTCATATTGCTGATGCTCGAGGAAATATTGAAGAAAATTGTAGGACTGAAACAGTTAATATTTCCAATATTTACTTTGTGGTATGACAAGCAATTTGAAGCCAATCATTTAGCAACACACTTTAATAAGACTTCTAACTTGTCCACTTGGTAAACAGGGATGTTTAAACAAAAGACAATAATGTTCGGAGTAAGCCAGGTTAAGAAAATTGTCACAAAAAGATATTACAAAAGCCCTGTAAAATTGTAAACGGAGATCGGACTACCTGTTCGACAAAGTACTTGAAAGCATAAAAAAGATATGAAAAGGTTTGAAAAAGTTTCGAACTGTGTTGTGTACCGGTTCGTTTTCATTAACTATGAAGTATTATAAATACGTTTTGACTCATGTTGTAGTAAAAACAGTTTTATTAGAAGCTTTTCAAAGTTTCAAACTTTGTTTAATGTTGCATGATCATTAAAATTGCATTTGGAAAATATCAAATGGTAAATGTTGATATACACTCAACTTTAAATAAAAATCCGTATTCATGGGACATCATATGAATTTAAATAAAATTAAATAAAGTCCTAGGAATTCATGCAAAAATTAAAACGAATAGAAATAAAAAGATGAATTTAAGACACAATATGAAAAAAAATTCTAAAAGAACAATACAAAATTGTGAACTTAAAAAGACTTTAATATAAATTTCATTTACCGCTTTATGCTGTGGAACATCGAATATTAAAATTTCGTACAACATTTTAAAGAGAAAGAGAAATTTTGAAATAAATTAATATTTTGAATTATTTTCCAAAACAACACAAGAAATCTAAATTTACCTCTTGTAGCAGCCTCTTAAGAGACTCTACCTCTTGTGAATGCGTAGCTTCGACCTCCATGGGATGTTCGACTTGTACGGGACTGGTGGGTCCCTCACAAACACTAGAATTAGCCGAAACGGGTTGTGTTGAATCTTCAGAGTAATCCAAAGTACGTCTGAGATACTCTTCTTGTTGTCTGTAAAAGAAAACATTAATTGATATTTTTATTCCAAAAATATAAGTTCAATATAAAAACCTTTTTAATCTTTCTTCCTTCTCTTTATCCGCTTGTAAACTTAAACGTATCAATTGAGCCACTTCACTATTTTCGGGATCACGTTCACGTCCTATTTGAAATTTGACTAGACCTGATGTATTACGTAATACAGATGCTGCATATGCCTGAGTAACGCCCACTAAACTTTTACCATCCACCTCGATGATTTGATCATTGACCTGAGCAAATTTTTAAGTTTTAATTGAAGTTATAGTTAATGTTTTTTGGGTGTTAACTTTGAACTTCAGAAATCTTAAAACTTGAAAATTTCAACTCACCTGTATGCGTCCGTCACGTGCTGCTGCACCGTTGTCTGTTATGGTTTTTACGAATATACCTAATTTCTCTAGACCGGCATCGGCACCAACGCCCATACCAATAATGCTGAGACCTAAACCCTCGGGTCCTTTCATAAGTTCAACGGGGAAAACGTGCATTTTTTCGACACGTTTCTCCAGTTCATATTCCGCTGAAGCGGCAACAGGATCAACATCTTCATTGCGGCGATCATAATCGTTGACAGAGAATGTGGAAAAAACTTGTATTGGTCCCGAGCTAAAACGAACTTTGGGATTTTTCTTGACTGGTATGGGTGGATAAGAAAGTTCATCGTCGTCAAAGTCTAGCAGACCTGCAGAAATAAATTTAGAGCATTTAGTACGTTCTAAATATTTAAAATTTACCGGTTAACTTACCGGGTACTTCCATCCAAAAGTTGCCATCTTCAAAGTAATGTACTCCCGATTCAACATAGACTTCTTTACTACGTACCGGCGGATATTCGGGTATATAAAATTGTGAATCATCTAATTCAGTGGCTGTGTTCAATGACGAATGTTGCTCATTGTCGGCCAACGAGTAAGTGGAATTATGTTTACTCGATATAATACTATCATCAATTGTTGTCGTTTGATTTAGAGTGGCATCTGATTGTGTAGATTCAACCGAAACAATTGATTCATGCAATGAATCTGCTGCTGCAGATGCAGCTGTTGTTGTTGATGTAACCGATGTATTATTTTGTAATGTTGAATTAACAGTGGAATCTTGTATAAATGTACGATTCAACAGAGACGTGGGGGAGGAAGAATCGTGTGACTGATCATACTTATCAGGAGTATAATGATGATGATGATGTTTTTGTTGTTCAGTTTGTGCTGTTATATAAATAGTTGTACTATCATTAGCTTCATCATAGGTGGTCTCAACTTTTGAGGCGGTGGTCACTACAACCACATCATTGGCAAGTATGGAGGAGGATGAAGAGGATGATGTTGAAGAATTTGAATCAACGGAATGTTTTTCCTTAGAAGAGTGTTGTGACGATGATGAGATTAATAAATTCTCTAAACTACGTTTGGGAGCCTCTAAAACATCACGCAACCATTCTGGTTCATCGTCATCGGTTTTTATTGTAGTATTTGCAACTGGAACTGTGGTAGTTTTTATTACACTTGTTGTAGTTTTGGTATTTATTTCCTGCTTTTTCTCATCAACTAAACCCTTCGAGGATGTTGTTGTAAATGTTGAATTAATACAAACAGAAGTGGCACCATAACCTACAATATCTACATCTTCAATATCGTCATCATCCTCATTAAAATTTTGTTTTCCATTATTATCATCAACAACATAATTGTCATCGTCTACATCATTATCATCTTTTAGTAGTGCCGAAGTTGTAGTTGTTGTTTGGACATTTATTATAGTATTGTTGATGATATGTTGCTGTTGGTGCTGCTGTTGGTTTTGGTTTATTGAAATATTTTCTTGTTTACAATTGTATATGAGTTCCCCTAAATTATTTGTATCTTTTTCCGTTTCCCTTCGTATTTCCTGATATTCGTATTCTTCTACTTCTACTTCTCCCAGTTGTTTATTTTGCTCCCGTCCTTGTTGTTGCTGTTGTTTGTGACTTTCTGCTGGTGGCGATGGTGTTTGTGGCGTTACTTCCTCTATGAGATTCTTAATGCTAGTGGGTGATTTAGCTGTGGCTACAACCGCAGCTACAGCAACACCAACTGATGGTGTTGCCGCTGATAATATTTGTTCAACTTCTTTGGCTTGTTCGTCAGATAAAAGTGATTGTTGTCTGTTAAATAACAAAAAACGAGAAAACACAAAAGGAATTTTAGAAAAATTATTATTAGAAATATATTATGGGAGATATAGAGCTGCTCATTATAAATAAAATGTGAAATATATAAATAACTGTTTTATATATATTTTTTCGGAAAAGTGATCAGGTTAAAGATAGAGTTATGTTAACTATTGATTTAGTATGTAAGTTAGTAAGGACTAAACTAAACATTTCACTAAAAAATATTTTTTTTTCTAAAAATTTCACTTTTCATTGGAAATTGAAATTCTCATCAAATATAATTTTTATGAAAATTGCACTAAAAATAATTTTTCCAAACTATTAAGGAGTTCCTATATCTTCTAAAAATATAATCTTTAGCTCAAAATTGAATTTTTTATAAAAATAATCGCCTTTTAATAAAAAATAACATTTTTAATTCAAAGTAAAAAAAATTCACCTTTCAATAAAAAATGCATTTTTCGTTATTTTTTAATTTAAAAATCACTATATATTTTTTTTACCAAAAAATATATATTTTTCACTAAAAAGGCTTTTTTACTAAAAATTTTAATAATAAATAAATATATATTTATATAAAAAATTTTTATTTTTCAATAAAAAATTAATTTTTTTCTAAAAATTGCATTTTTCTCTAAAAATTGCATTTTTCTCAAAAAATTGCATTTTTCTCTAAAAATTGCATTTTTTTTTAAAAATCGCATTTTTCTCTAAAAGTTGCATTTTCACTAAAAATAGCATATTTCACTTAAAGTTGCATTTTTTACATAAAATTGCATTTTCCACTAAAAATTGCATTTTCACTAAAAGTTGCATTTTTCACCTAAAATTGCATTTTTCACTAAAAATTGCATTTTTCACAAAAAATTTCTTTTCTCTCTAATAATTTAAGTTTTCATTTAGAAAAATCATTTTTTACAGAAAAATTCATTTTCCATTAAAATTGCATTTTTAACTAAAAATTTTATTTTTGACTAAAAATTGCATTTTCAAAAAATAATAATTATTATTATTTTTTTCAAAAATTGCCTTTTTCACAAAAAAAAAAATAATAATAATAAAATAAAATAAAAAATAAAAATAAAACTAAATAAAATAGAAAGATTATATTAAATGGAAAGGGAACAAAAACCTCCTATGGCCCTACAGATGGATCCTTAACACTATATTCAAAAATTTCTTTATTATTATATGACGCATTTTATGACTAGAATCTAGGAAGGATCTTTACAGAAGATATGTAAGTTTTTAAAAACCTGTTTATTAAAAACAACATATATGAGAGACTTAGATAATTTGAAGTGATTTTTAGAAGTCAGGTTTATATGAAGGGCTTTAGACAATGAAGATCCTAGCTAATTTGGTATGATCTTATTAGGTGGATATAAATTTAAAAATGCGAGATATTATCACAATTCTGATATTTTTTGAGATATATGCACTTTAAAGCAATTTTCTAAAGTGGTTCTGGGTACCCTGTCATCTGTGGACCGATCTTTATTTTTTGAAAAATTAATTAAAACATTTCCATATCTGTAAGTTTTGAGAGTTTAAATTCCAATTTCTTGAAGGCAGTAAAAATTTTTTATATCAAATTTCATCGATATATTTATAAAATGTTATTCTATAGAGAGCTGATAACCTCACATGAAAAGGCAATTAACTAGACGGAAGATTGGACTTCGTTAATTCGTCTCAGAAACTATTAAATTCTGATTCTATTGGTATATTGTAAGGTGGAATAGCATCTTTTTTCCTGTATGTTGCAAACATATACACAATCGCATTATTTCATCTATGATAGTGTAGGATATTAAATTAAATACTTAATTGTTAGTAAATGATATTAGTAAAATTAACTTAAATATACCAAAATCAAATAATTAAAATAAAAATAAAAAAATAAATAAAAATGAAACAAACCTTATTTTGCTTTCCAAAATTCTACATGAAAAATCATAAGCAACAAAAATATAAGATAAAGATGAATCAACAAATAATTACAAAACATCATCAGTGGTAGAAGTAGCAGCAGCAAAAAATAATACGTTTTTATTATTATTGTTTTTTTTAATTTGTTTAATAGTGTGAGAGCGACAGAGAGCACGTACAATGGCAGGAAACACAATACACAGACACACACACAAACAAATATACAATCAATACAAATTTTTATTCAACAACACATCAATAACACAACATAAACAAAAGTAAATGAAGTGCAAAAATGTCAATATAAATATTCAAATACACATACAAACATACACACACACACAAATACATATCCAACGCACAAAACAATAACACCAAATATATATATAGGTGAAGTGAATTGGAGGCGTTAGGAAATGGAAACGAATGTGTTGGTGTAGAAGTATGAATATCAAAAAATGGCCATAAGTGTTAAGAATGAAAATAATATTTATTGATAGTTTTTTTTTTGGTATTGATGTTATTGATATTGTTTTTGTTGTTATTTTTTTACAATGCGAAAAAAATATGAAGTAAAAAAATAAATTGCAAGACAATTACAAAAAACAGGCAATAATAAATAAATAAAAATTATTAAAAAAACAAAACAATCAAACCACACATACACGCATCCAGGCAATAGTAAAAGAATTATTATTTGTTTATGTGTGTGTTTATATTATAAGATAGAGACAAACACAAGTAGACAAGCAATTTGTAGCATGAAAAATAATAATAATAAAAAAATTAAAAAAATGAAAAAAAAAAAAAAAAAAAAAAAAATTAATTATATTAAAAATAAAATAATAATAAAGTAAATTTAATAAAAAGTACATGCAACAACTAAAATGTAAACAATAAAACAACAATGTTGTAGAAATTATGTAAAACAATAAATTTACTAAACAAGAACAATAACAACGGCAGAAAAAATGCACAAATAAATTAAAGTGTTTTTTTTTAATTAAAATCAAATAAAATTTATTATGAAAATGTGACTAATTTTAAAATTTATCACTTTTATACAAAATGGAAAAAAATATGGATTTAAAAAAAAATATATAAATAATAATGATCATAAAAATAGCAAAAATAGATAAAAATTATAGTTTTCAAGTTCCCAAATTGATTTGATAATTTTGTAACTGAAAACCTTTTTTAATAAAAAATTTCATTTTTAATAAAAAAAAAATACTAAAAATTACGTTTTTTTAATAAAAATTGATTTTTTACTAAAAATTATTTTTTTTTTTTTTTTAACTGTAAAATTTCAGTAAAAACAGACTTTTTTCACTAAAAATTTCATTTTTCACTAAAAATTGCATTTTTCACTAATAATTGCATTTTTCATTAAAAATTGCATTTTTCATTAAAATTTTAAAATTGCATTTTTCATTAAAAATTTTTCATTAAAAATTGCATTTTTCATTAAAAATTGCACTTTTCATTAAAAATTGCATTTTTCATTTAAAATTTCACTTTTCATTTAAAATTTCATTTTTCACTTAAAATTGCATTTTTCACTAAAAATTGCATTTTCATTAAAAATTGCATTTTTCATTAAAATTGCATTTTCATTAAAAATTGCATTTTTCATAAAATTGCATTTTCATTAAAATTGCATTTTTCACTAAAAATTGCATTTTTCACTAAAAATTGCATTTTTCACTAAAAATTGCATTTTTCATTAAAAACTGCATTTTTCACTAAGAATTGCATCTTTCATTAAAAATTGCATTTTTCACTAAAAATTGCATTTTTCACTAAGAATTGCATCTTTCATTAAAAATTGCATTTTTCACTAAAAATTGCATTTTTCACTAAAAAATGGCATTTTCACTAAAAATTGTATTTTTCACTAAAAATTGCATTTTTAACTAAAAATTGCATTTTTCATTACAAATTGCATTTTTCATTAAAAATTGCATTTTTCATTAAAATTGCATTTTTCACTAAAAAGCATTTTTCATTAAAAATTGCATTTTTCACTAAAATTGCATTTTTTATTAAAAATTGCATTTTTCACTAAAAATTGCATTTTTCACTAAAAATTGCATTTTTCACTAAAAATTGCATTTTTCACTAAAAATTGCATTTTTCACTAAAAATTGTATTTTTCACTAAAAATTGCATTTTTCACTAAAAATTGCAGTTTTCACTAAAAATTGCATTTTTCACTAATAATTGCATTTTTCACTAAAAATTGCATTTTTCACTAAAAATTTAATTTTTCATCAAAAAATAGCATTTTTCGCAAAAAGTAAGATTTTTTATAAAAAAATGTATTTTTCGCTAAAAATTGCATTTTTCACTAAAAATTAAATTTTTCAACAAAAAATTTATGTAAGCTATGTACTCGCAATATATTCAATAGGTCAAACCTTTGATAATATTAAAATTACCAATTTCAATAACTGAGTATATTTTAGAACCTTCTAATAAGATCTAGATAAAATATAAAAACATCACGTGTTAACGACCGTTTGGTCTAGTCTAATGTTGCTAGAAAAAATGGCGCATTTCATTATAAATAGTTATAGTTCATGTGAATAGTTATAATAGTTTGGTAAATTAAGCTTTAAAGTAATCTGAGACATGAGCAATCGCTTTAAAAGTATTAAAAACTAGCTGAAGCTCCAATCACTGCCCAGAGACCAGCTTTTTATATGTAAATTATATATCAATAAAATAATAATTGAAATTTTTCCGATTTAATAAAAATATTTATAAAAGACATGACCAAATGTTGAGAAACAACCCCTCAACTCCTAGGGTTCATCCAAATCAATTGGAAAATATTTAAGGAATGTCGATATCAAATTTCATTAAAAGTATTTTTTCGTTCCAAAATTACAGAATTGTGTCAAAAAGAAGTTTTATGACCAAACTGTAGTGGTGTATCATTTAATGCAAATAAATATTTTTTTAATAAAATTTGGCTCATTTCCTATTTAAAATTAAATACCAAAGTCCACTTTATTTCCATAATTAAATGCATTTTTCTCTCATTTTAACACATCTGTCATAAAACAGATAAAAACAAAACTTAACACTCATTAATTTATACTGAAAAGTTAATATTTTATTTAAATGTTTAATCTTTTTATTAAATAGATAAAACGTTTATTACGGAGACTTTATATTTAATACTCATATTTTATGAATATTATTTTAAATTAAATAAATTAATTAATTTATTAATTTATCCAACGAATAAAATTTTAAATTGCATCCTTGAAATATGCAGTATATATTTTATGTTTAATTAAACCAACACAAATACAACAACAAAAATAATGGAGAATATAACTGTAAATAAAAAAACAAATAAGAATTCTATATTCGGTTATGCCGAATCTACAATACTTACATCACTAACATTATGCAAAAATTTGGAATGGGTTGAAGATATTGGACCAAAAAACTTATCATTCGTTCATCAGCTTTAACAACGATTACGGAAAAAGGCCTCTATGAAACTAAATATTGATTTCGAGACATGGACGATTTTATTAAAAAAAATAAAATTAAAGAAATTTTCTATATCTGATGCAATAAACATAAAATTAGTTACATATATTAAAAATATTTACATAAATGTCTGAGTTTCGGTAGAATTTGCCCATATTAACAAAAATTTTAAGCCTTAAACGGAAATGGGTTTATAAAGGAGTAATAACCAAATATGGGACAATAATTGTTAAACTAGATTCATATATTACACACACTTAAAACAAACTGGATCAAATTTAAACCGCTTTTACGGGAAGGGTCCTTACATGGGATAGAATATTGGGCTATATTTTTCTATATTATTCAATCAGTACGTATAGAAAAATAATTGTGCCGAATTTCAATAGAATTGTTTCAATTTTAAAAGTTTTATAATTTTAAAGTTTTTTTCCGACTTAAATGAGGGCTATACCAAATATGGACCGATATTCACCCAGAAAGTAACACACATTAAAGACAGTTAGAAAAATAATTGTGACAATTTTAAATTAAATTGATTCATATTCATGTAAGAGCTTTCGAAAAGGGGCGTTATATGGAAGCTATTATATGGAAGCTAAAGCAAAATATGGACCGATATTGGTTATATTAATATCATTTATTAAATAGTTAGAAAAATGATTCAGACGAATTTAATTGAATTGGTCTTTATTGAACTCAAAACGGGAATGGGAGCTATTGCAAAATAAGGACGGATATTGGTCAAGTTAACAATACATATTATATATATATGGTTAATTTGATCAATTTGAGGATATTTCATATCGGTATATATAAATTGGGTTGATATTTAATTAAGTGTTTTATGAGCTCTAAACCATTTTCCGGAAAGAGGTATTTTATGGGATCTATAGCAAAATATAAACCGATAAACATATATATTTATGAAGGTTAGAAAATTAATTATGACAAATTTCAATAGAATTGGTTCATATTTAAGAGTTTTATAAGCTATGAACCATATACCGTGGAGGCACTTTCTATGGAAGCTTGGAATATGGTTCAGCACAATCAAGTTTCTTTGGGTTAATTATTGTATTCAAATATATATTGAAAATTTCAGAATATAATAAAAAATTTGGGGTGTAAAAAATTTGGCATATTTCAGCCTACAGCTTATTTTCTATTGATCCGATAGTTATTTTTTATTGAAAAAAAATAGAAATTTTTTTCGGAATTTTGAGGTTCAGTCATATGGTCTATAACTTTTTTGCTAATAAACCGAAATAGCTGCTTTTAGGAAACTAATTAGGACAATAATAAAAAATGTGACCAAATTTCTTTGAAATCGAACTTGTAAACATGTGATAATTCCTTCTCGGCGTTACACACGGAATGTCAAAAATAATATACCCTCATCACCACATGTGGTGGTGCAGGGTATAATAAAAATTCTCACAAGAGAAATATGCATTTTTTTATAACAATGAGATTTTATTTTTTATGTTGTAGTTGCAATGAATGCTGCCAACAATTAATAGACATAACCGCCAACAAATGAGCACTAATTAAAATTTTAAGAACAATTCACAATTGTAAATATAACATTTATACACAGGGGTATATATATACGTATGTATGTATGTATGTGTGTAAGCTTAATATTGCTTGTATGTATTTGTTTTACTGGACCAACGTTATTCTCTTGAGTTCATTATCAGTTGTTTGTTTGACCACATGGAACATTATTATTAAGTTTTAAACAGTTAAAAGCTTTTATTGTTAAACATTACACCTCAATAAGAGAGCCGCAACAATTGGACAGGTGTACATTATTATAAATGTCAATTAAAAATTTCTATCATTATGTCCAACACAAATGAATATAAAGTTCAAATAGGGGGAGAGTATTTAGTAGTCATACAAGTGAGGTTTATTATTCTAATAACTATATAACTATATAGATGACACTTTTTATATTTTAGAACAATTTTAGAACAGAAAATCTAATTGAAAATGTTTTTAAATAAGGAGTGAAACCGAATTTAAAGACGCTTTAGTTTAGTAATTATAATCATGATTGACAGAAAATTAAGAAAATTATAGTAAAATATTTACCTATTAAACATTGCACATTGGGGCAATTTCAATTTTCTTTTAAATAAAAACTGTAATTTTTATTCCGCCCTTTGGATTTATAGAGAATTTGAGACAGCGATTGCAAAGAAGTAACAGTTTGAAAGACGCATCAATAATTTATCATTAGAAACATAAGAAAAAATACAAAAATCTTGCTCGAAAGGACCAAATTTCACTTAATTTTTAAGGATTTATGCAAAAATATTTATGTAAGTATTTGACATCGTTGGAAAGGTTATCACTTGAAAATTAATTCTATAAAAATAATAATGTATTAAAACTTAATTTGTTTAACAACATTTTCAAAAAATCTAAAATATTTATTTTCCTTGTATTTTTGTAAAAATAAAATGTTTATGACCTTAAATAACATATATATAAATAAAGCTTTTATTATGAAATTTTAGAATAATGTGGATAAGAATGTCCTTAATATAAAACGATAAATATGTACCAACTTTTTTATTTCGAAATACCTAAAATTCCGATTCCAAGAAACTTTATTTCACTTTTTCCAGCAAATCGGTCACTTTGTCTCTATAGAGGGTTTGAAACATTACAGATTTTTGGACACAAATGTCCAAATATAATAATGTTTTTTTTTAATATAAACTTTTTTATTTTTTTTAATCGTCAAAAATCTCAAAAAAAAAAGTTTTAAAAGTTAAGGAAATTCTAATGTCTATGGACCGAACATGACCAATTTTACCGCTATTAAATTTTAAATTACTATTTTATATCCTGGAAGACCATTTTTTATATTGTTTTAGATTTAAGAATTTATTTCATATTGACTTTTATATATGTTTTTTTTCGGTCTTAACCTTAATCTGAAACCCTAATTTCTTATTAAAATTATGTTCAAGATTCAAAGATATTTATTTGAAACGAATATTAATTTCTTAAATAAATCTACCATTTGTTTTCCTATAAAAATGATTTATAGATTTTAAAATATTGCTCATATGCATTAGTATTTGTGTGCGTTTGTAGGTGTATGATGATTTTATACTACACACATATGACTCATATAAAACAGTTTATGATTTATAGCAAATTATAATTTATAGCATAAATTCAAGACAAATAAGATACTTTATTAATAACTATAACAATCTTTATATATAAAATGGGATGTGTATGTATATGTATGTATGTATGTATGCATGTATGTATGTATGTATGTATGTATGTATGTATGTATGTATGTATAAAAATAAAATTTTCACAGAATGATCCCAAAAATACCCGAAAGTAGCATAAACTATAAAAAATTCTAATAGGACCAGGGGGAAAAGTACCTCCCATAAAAAGCAAATTTTGATTAATCGAATATCTTAAAATCATAACAGTGAGAAAAAATCGTCGGGAACAAATTTGGAAAGTTCCCGACGATTTTCTTAAAGAACTGTTTTACTCGAAATAATGTATGACGTATAAGACCAGAAATGTCTAATGAAGTATAAGAGTGAGATTCTAAAATTTGGTCCCAACTACTTTCTCAAGGAATTGTTTATGAGGTATCGCCCATACAAAGAACCTTTTGTTTGGCAAAACGAAATATGCCGGATCTGCTAGTTTTAAATAGTTTCCATTTAAAATCCCCAATTCGTATAACAAATATTATTTCAATAATTTTAAAAATGAAATAATGAACAAATGACAATTTTATTCTTGATAAATTTAACTACAAAATAAACATTTACTATTTAAATTGCAATAAAACTTTACAAAATCAGTTCACTAAATTACATACAATTTAAAAAATTTTGTAATAAATAGATCATTATCATTCTTATTGTTCATTATCATTATTGAGGGAATCTAATTATTAGTTTTCATTTGTTATATTTAATAAGGAAAATGTTTATTTTAAAACTCAATTAAATTGATGACAAAATGATAACAACAAAATTGTTTGCAGTATATTTTGCAAACAAAAAGAAAAAGATTTCTTAGTATACAAGGAGTAATAAAAAAACCTTAACACAGATTTTGAGTATTATTATTATTATAATTTTTTTTGAATAATGTTAGTATCCGAATTAAATTCAAAAAATAAAGGGAAATTCGTTGACTTTTTTGCGACTATGATAAAAATGAGTGACGAAAAGGAGGACATGCTGAAATATCTAAAAATTAAGAACTTGATTTGTTCTTCGATCATCGATTACGTATGACTTTAGTTGCGTTGTCAGTTGCCAAACTTATATATAGATGGCAACTGTTAATATATCCGAAAGTAGCAAGATTACGATAGGATCAAGGGTGAGGTATCTGCCACACAAATAAAAAAATAATAACCAAATATCTACGATATTCCAACCTGATCCCAATTACTTTCCCACGGAGCAGTCTTACTAGACATAGGATCTTCGAATATCGAATTACTATTGACAGGGGGCATAAACAGTCAGTATGACGGAAAGAATCAGGAAGAGAAAGCAAATATTAATTATCGAATATATATTGTCATGTATAATTTCATTCGTTATATGCAAAATTACAGAAATATTTCAAAAATAGAGAATTTTAAGCACCACTATGGTTGGCATAAGCTAAAGATCAACATTTAACTTTACGATTCACAAGTGATGAAGACAAGGAATGGTCTGATCAGTTGATAAAATTGGAACATGAGATATGGAAAAATGTGAAATAGGTAATAAGAATATGAATTTTGTCTAATAAAATGAAAAAGAGAGAGAAGATTGTATTGTAATGTAGGGATGAGAATTTTTCTCCTTTTATCTTATAGACCAGACTTTGCACCTTTCAATTATCTTTTATTTCGGTCGGTGAAATTGACTTTATTATATTATTTACTTAAAAATAGTGGAGGATATTTTGATACAGATTCGAGATGCTAACTGATAGAGAGATGGAACGATGGACTACATTTTAAATGAAAAATGTATATATCAATTAATGAAGTAAACATCATAAGAAATCTTAAGGTACCTACATATTTGATATTATGCCTCTTTGATAAGAATATCTCGTAGTGGTAACAAAACGATTACATCGTTTTTGTGCCTGGACTGTTAAACATCTCTAAAAGGACTGTTAAAGGTCTCAAATATTTATATATTAAAAATTAAAAATATATATATTTTATTCTTAATTTCATTTGTTCTCTCCCCTACACATATACATATGCTTAATTATAATAACACTTTAATACAACTTAATAATTTAATATAATAACATATTGTCTACTACAACTACATACGCACATATTGTGTAAAATTTTAATTACATTACACTGTTTTGTGTTTAAATATTTAAATAAAATTCTAGTTAAACACATACATTCCTTTGACACACTACACTAGAACAAAAGATGACTGAGAGCATGTAGGCTTTGATAAACTGTATGTAACACTTAGAGAGAGTAATTTAGGACAGTGTTAAGTGTATATGTTTTTGGACTACGGTCCGGATTCTTAATAATATCGCAAAAATGCTATATAAGATGTAGACCTACTATAGTCTAGACTAAAGGATCACCATAGTTTTGATAATATATGTATTTTGCTTTTTCACCACAATTTCAATATAATTTGAATCTGAAATCAGCAGTCTGGGCTGTAAACGCACTGAAGTATAAACAATAAAATTAGAATATAAGATTAATTGGAATATAAGACTGCACTATAAATTCACTAGACTCCTGACTATAACTACAAAAAGTGAATTATAAAAGTTCTGTAAACTCACTAGAGTTTATAATCAGCATATTTTGGACAAGTGACAGGTCTATAAACTATTTAAAGTCTGGTGTATGATCTCGGGGCTATGAAATCAATATACTTAAGACTATTACCACATCATAGACAAGACTATGAAATTTGATATTATGGACTATAAATGCAATAGAAATTCAACTATAAAATTACTAAAGTCTGGAGTATAAACTGAATATAGTGTGTATAATCTTATCCCGCAATTCTATCCTATAAATTCCATAGAATATAGATTATAAACTCAATAAAGTCTATTAACACGCTACAGTTACAACTTAAAACTCTCTTAAAGAACGAGTCTTAACGACGACCTTTAAAAATTCCGGACTATTGACGCATTCACTATTGACTATAATTTCTCTAAGGTCTGAAATGTGAATTTACTAGAGTTTTAACTATAAACTAGGTTTTAAATTTACGTAGGTCTAGACCCCAAACTATATAAAATCAGGAATATAAACTTTGGGCCTCTAACGTCATAAAGTCAAGTATACAAACTCTTCAGGGTCTGGACTATTAAAACATTGCATTTAAATCATAAACTCTACAAAGTAATTTTAGGCTCGATTAAAAACAGACTCCAAACGTGCTGAAGACTGGAATAAACATTTTAAAATCTGTACTTTTTACACACTATATACTAGACCATAAACTCTATTAACTCATCAGAGCCTGGACTATTAATATAAATCAATAAACTCACTAGAGAGGTGCTATAAATTGAACTAATAAACAGAACGCTTAGTATAGAAAATTTCCGTATTATTATGGTGAATTAACCGAACATTATGACCAGTATAAAGAAATTTAATGGTTACAGACTGCTAACTTGCTTCATTTAAATATTTTGCTTAAATTAGCTTGCCATTTTTCACAGTGTATTATCAAAAAAACTACATTAAAATAAGTTGTTTAAATAAAAGTTTGATGAAATATTTAATGAATTTTTTCATTATTAAATAATAATGAATCAAAGAAGGAGGAAATGAAAAAAGAACAATGAAAATCAAATAAATAATATAAATATTAAATTCGTCATATAACAGAAACGCCTCAGGTTCAAAAATTTAAACAAATTATTTTAAATTAGAAAAAAATATTAAATAAATAATAAATATTTAAAACATTTGATTTGAAATTAATTCATAATTATGTTTAGATTAAATTTAAAAAATTATTAAATTTTAATTTCATGTATTAAAATATAACGTATACTTAATATTTATATTCACACAATAATTAATATTACGTATACGTAACGTGTCTGTTAAATTAAATTTCTTTGTTTCCTTCTTCTTCCTTTTCGTTTTTCCCCAAATGAAATTATATATTTTTATATATATTTTCTTGTTCTTTAGCGACAATTACGTTTACGAAAATAAAACAAAACAGAAAAAAATTACACACAACTGTAATAAAGAATACACCCGCGTTTTAGCAACACACCAATACCACAACACCAACAACAAAAAACTTCTCTCATAAAGAGTTAAATAAACACTCATATAAATTCACATACACATTGAAGTTTACTTCTGCTGTTGTAAAGAAGAAAAAAACATATGAGAAAATTTGTATGTTTGGTTAAAAATACAAACACTCACACAATTGTTAGCCAACACAATGATGGGGCTACGTAAGAGGGAGATGTGTGTTTTCTCTGGGCATGAGAAATTTTATATGGAAAAACTTTGAAACAAGGTCAATGGTTTATATGTTTATCATATATTTTTAATTAATTTACACGTTAACGCACACATCATAAACATCTACAATAAAATTACAAAACAAAAACAAAAATACAACAATATACACACATGTATACAATAGAACATTTAAATAAATATAAGGGCTTTATGGATGTAAATGTAGATTTTTAGGGAGGTAGGAAAATTTAGTATTTAATAAACAAAAACATTTTTAAAAGAATATGAAATAAATTTTTAATATATGACGTAGTTGGCAACACTGGACTCTAGTCAAGACTACAATATTGGCTAGAGTTCAGATTATAATCCAGACTATATTCCAAGAATATGAACTGTTCTAGTTTTTAATATAGACTAGAGTCTATAAGCATATAAGGACTGAGATCAAAAAATTCTTAACACTCATTGTTCATTAAAACTTGTAAACCAAGAGTTTCTTTTTGATCAAGTCATCTTTGTAAAACATGTCAATTATTATGTTTAATATCAATCAAATTAATCTAAAGTTAAACTGCATTAAAACTTGATTCAAAAGAGGCCTGCTATCCAAACTGTTTCAAATGGTATTAACAGTACCGGGAGAACTTGTCCATATTGTCAGGTAAAAATAGTCCATATGATGTCCTAGCAAAAAAGCAGACGTATATCAAAAGATTCCAACACAATCTGTAGAAAGCGACTCTAATGCAGTATTCACAAAATTAATGACGACCCCGCAAATAATTTCTAATGTCTAAGAGTTATCAATATACAAGATGATTGTGCCTTTAAAATTCTCTCGTGTGTAGGAAAGCACACAAATAAACACAATAGATACCAAAACTAGCACGAAATAAAGTGAATTTTGCATATGAATGACAATTTTTTTGGCAGGTTTGAATCGATCAAAATCTTTTTTTCTGATGCTCAGAATGTTAAGGTTTAAAAAAACAAAATGATATCTCTCAAAAATAATGATCGACCCTCTATAAATACCAATAAAAATAGCCCTTAAAGCCAGTGGAGAGATACTGGGTTCTTAAAGATAATTGATAAAGGTGTCAAAAAGTGTGGTAGATTTTAAACGGAAATGGACTACCTGTTCCAGCAGAGTGACTGACAGCACTGTAAAAATGTTAATGGAAGGGTTCCGAAAAGGGTTCTTAATTTCATCACTAGTGATTTAAGCTATAAAAATATATTTATGGAAATTGTAATAACGATTTCAATCAAATAAAAAAACTGTAAGTTCAGCATTTTCTCAGTCCTAAATCTAGACTAGAGTCTATTATATAATCTAGTCTAGATTCCTGTTTAAAACCTGGACTAAAGTTTAGCTTATAATTTTGGCTATAATTCTGGTGCATAATCTAGACTCGTGTCTAGTATATCATCAAGATTAGAGTCCGGTTTATAATCAAGACTACAACTTATAATTCAGATCATATTCTTGTTTATAATCTAGACAATGGTAACTTCATAATGTGGACTTTATAATCTAAACTAGAGTCTAATTCACAAACGAGACCTTGAATTTTAATTTTATGAAGTTTGTTCGATTAATTTTTTCACTAAATTTTTAATAAAATGTTTTTTTTAATAAAAAATTTTAAATTATATTTTAACCTTTAAAACTAATGTTTATAAACAAATGTAACAAAACAAAATAAATCACTCAAGAGAGCACTTTTTCAAAAAAGAGCACTTTTAAAAAATGAGCAAGAAATAAAATTCTTTTTGTTTAACGGTGACGTCATTTGGAAAATTCTCTACTCTTTAGAGTAAAATGAAATACTTAAAAGAGCAAAACTTTCCATAAAACTCAATATATATTTGAAAATAGAGAAAGAGAGAGAGATTAAAATGTTCTCATACTTTTTACTACTACAAACACATAAATAATTTCTGATTTTTTTATGTTTAAGAGCTGAAGAATTTTCTTTTTTTCGGTTTTAAAATGTTTTTTCTTTCATTTTATGACCACTTAGCCAAGGTAAACTATGACGCTATTGTTGTTGTAGGTTAGGTTCATTTGGTGTTGTAGTAGAATTTCTTATATATGTATGTCTGTATGTAAATATGACTGCATACTTTTGTATAGAAATATTGAAGTTTGTTTGTTTGTACCAAATTTTTTTTGTTAATCATTATTTAGTACCAAAAACTACAAAAATTGTTTTATGTTGCGTGTTGTTTTAGCGTACTTTTTACCATGATTTATAACTTGGTCTTTATGACTCAGAATCATTAAATCTAATGGATGTTTTTGTCAATGAATTTTCAAATACAAGAAATTTTTGTTTTTGTATAATTTCTTATAAATTGTTAATTAAGAAAATTAAAAAAAATTTTAAAAAATGGTCAGTCGAAATAAAAACTAGAGGATGATTAATGTTTTTAAATGAGATATTAAGTATACGTCTGTTTGGTTAATTGATTGTTTAAAATATTATGCGAATGAGTCAATACATATACACTTTATTTTCGTTTTTACTGTATTTTAATTTATAATTTATTTTGAAATGTTTTAGAAATTTAGCCATAATCATAAAAAATCCTTTTTAAGTATTTTATTCAAATATTTAATACTAAATGACTTTTGACCATTTTCCATTAAGTTTTTGATTTAAATCTCATAAATTTTTTCGCACAAAAATACATGAATATGTTTCAATTTCAATTTAGTGGCACTTTATTTTATAACATCAGAATTTAAATAATTGTTTTTGCCACAAATTATTTAGCGGTTGATGGACAGAGATTTAAAATAATCAAATCATGAAATCTGACAAACAGAAAACGATTTATATGTTAGATCAGAATTTAGCTTATAATCGAATCTAAATTCAAATTTATAATCCAATATAGTTTATAATCTAGAGTAGACTCCAGATAAAATCTGTCTAAAGACTAAGACTAGTTTAAAATTTAAATTGTAATTAAGTTTACAACCCAGATTATAATCGAAAGAAGAGTTTTTTTAATCCAAACTTAATTCTAGAATAAAGTCTAGTTAATAATCGAGACTACACTTAGCATTTTATCTAGACTTTATTAACAAAGACTGAAGTCTAGTTTATATTCTGGATTACAACTTAAACCTAAGTCTAACTTAAAATCTTCATGTTATTCTTGACTAAATTGTAGTTTGAGTGTGATCGAGTTTATCATTTAGATCATAATTGCAATCTAGACTAAAGTCTAGTTTATAATAGAAATTTTTATATTAAAATAGACAACAGTCTAGACTTTATCTAGATTAACGTCTTAGTTCTAATTTAGACTAAAGTCTAGTTTATCATCCTGATTGTAACTTAGACTAGAGTCCAGTTTAACATCTAGGTTATAACCTGGACTCAAGTTAATAATCTAGACTAAAGACTAGTGGGTAATATAAACAAAAGTCTAGTTTGTAATCCACACCGAAGTCTAGTTAATAATCTAAGCAAAAGTCTAGTTTATAATTTGTACCCCAGTTTAGTTTATAATCTAAACTATTGTCAAGTTAATAATCTAGACAAGTGTCTAGTTTATAATCTATACTAAGTCTTGTTTACAATAAACTAGCCTAAGTCTAGCTTATAATCTAAACTATTACATGCTAGTTGGAGTAATTCATAATCTATTCTATTATTATCTAGACTAGTGACAAATTTATAATATTGACTAGAAGTCTAGTTTACTATCTAAAATAGAGTTTAATTCAAAATCTACACTTGTGTTTGGTTTTTAATTCTTAGTAGATTCTAGTTTGTAATCTTGTCTAGAGTGCAAATTAGAAATTAGACTAAGATCATGTTTTATATATACACTAGATTCTAGTTTTTAATTTAGACCTTAGTCTAGTTTGTAATTGTGGCTACAGTGTACTCTAAAATCAAGACTAGTATCTGGTTTACTATATTACTATAGACTGTAATCTATATAAGAGTCAAGTTTAAAATTTTGCCTTAAGTACAGTTTATAATGTAGACTAAAGTCTAGTTTACTGTTTAGATAAGAATCCGGTTTATCATCTAGATTTGAGTACAGTTTATAATATAGACTAAGAGTCTATTATGTAACATAGATCAGAGTCTAGTTTATAACCTGGTCTACAGTTCAGTTTAAAATTAAGACTAAAGACTTTATAATCTGGTCTAGTTCACAGTTTAGGCAAAAGTCTAGTTTATAATCTAGAGTTTATTTTGTAATCTAGACTAGTGTCCGGTTCACATTCTAAACTAGAACATCTGGACTATTGTCTAGTTTATAATTTGCACTACAGTCTAGTTACATTGAAAGTAGAGCATAGTTTATAATCTAGCGACTTTAAATCCAACTTAGAGTCTAGTACTTAGTCTAAACTAGATCATAGATTAGAGTCTTTTTTTGTAGATGAAATCATAGCCTGTAATAAAGCATACTTGTAATTTGTATGTGATTATTTTTTTTTAAGATTTTATTCTTTTACTCATCTGTTTTGTGTTCAAAAACCAAAAAATCTGAAAATATATTTTTCTATCAATCAAATCAATTTGATTGATTTTATAATTTATAAATCTGAATAAATTAATATAACACAAATTGTATTAAATAAATACTATAGAGTAGAATGAGGTTAAATTCTTTAAAATTCTTTTCAATTAAAATATAAAACAAAAGTTTTGAAAAAATATTTAAAGAAATAAAAAATAAATTTATAAAAAATTAGAATTTAAATTAGAAATAATAAATAAATAATTTTTATATTTTTATTGTTATAGAAAAATTAAAGAAAATGAAGTACGTTATAGACGGCAATATTGAAGTTGAAACCATCTCTATTTGTTTCAATTATTTTTATATTGACTTTTTCATTCAGTTCATCAAATCAAAGTTTCAGTCGATTTAGCTGTGTCCGTCTATCTGTCTGTCTGTTGTTGGCACGTTCACATTCACAATAATTGACAGAGTGTAATTGGTCTGAGTACTTGTTATAGTCCTGAGAATTTCTTATGTAAAATCATCAAAATTGGTTCAGTATATCAAAAGATATACTGAACCGATATCTAAGGCAATCTCTTAGTTCCAGCGAAGAATTTTCGTAAAACTGTCAAATATAAAAAGACTTTGTCACAATATAAAGTTATATTTACTTCAACATCAGTCCAAAAATTATCGAAATCGATTTAGAAATAACAAGTAGAAATAATTTTATGATTCATAGCCGTTCGGAAGTTACCGATTATTTCCATTTCATTTTCATTTCAAACACTGTTCGTAGAAGAGTTTAAAAAAATATTTGAAATTTCCTTTGTTTTCATTTTCCTCTCTTTTTTTTTAGACTTAACACAAATAGACCTTAAGAAAACATAAAAATTCTGTTATTGACTTTTTTCTTTAACTTTCTTTCAGCAAAATTTCAATTATAACGCAAAGAGGAGTATTATTGGTCAGGTTATGGGCAACACAAAAAGTCTTCTTTTACTACTTTTTTTTCTTTGTTTGTATTAAAACAAAAACAATAGGATGTATATGTGTGAGAGTGTGGAAATTCTGATGTAAAGTCACAATATGAAAATTTGCTAAAATTTTTCATTTGCTTTTGGTCTTCTTCTTTTTATAGCAACATTTCTAATGACATTTCTTTCTTTCATTTTTTCTTTCTCTCCTTTATTTATGTTTAATTGTAGTTGTTGTTTTATTGCTGGTGGTAGGTGTTGCAGATCGGTGTTGTTTCTGTTGTTTGTCAACAAAATTTACACAACAAAAATTTACCACAATGTTATTGTTGTTGTGTTTTTTTTTTTCATTTTCTTGTTAATTTTCATTTGTAAGAATTTGTCATCAATTACAGGAGTTTAATTTTAGGTTTTAGCTTTAAAAAAAAAAAAACGGAGATTTCAACTTGAGTTAATTTATTTTGGGGAGTTTTACAAGTGATTGGAATGAGGAGGTTTTGACAAAATTTGTGATTCTCAATTTAAACATACAAATTTCGAATAACTGATTCGGAAATTAACTTTATTGTTTACTAATTTGAACATGAGATTGACAGATACCAAAGGAATTAAAGCTGCTTTGATATGTTTGATGTAAGGAAAGAGGCAAAACATACTTTAATGTCATATTGCAACATAATTTTGATATTTATTTACTAGAATCTTGTTATATTTTACATAAGAGTCTAACTGATAGTATATGTCATAGTTTAAACTAGTGTCTAGCTAAAGATCTAAACTAAAGACTAGAGTCTAGTTAATAATCTACACTAGAATTATAGTTTATAGTATGTTCTAGTTTATAATCTAAAATCTAGTTTGTAATCGAGATCACAATCTAGACTAGGGTCTAGTGAGTAATCTAGACTGGAGTTTAGTTTAAAAATAAAATAAAACTGCAGATTATAATCTAAACTTAAGTCTTGTTTATACTCTAGATTAGTTTTATTTATAACTTAAACTAGAGTCAACTCAATCATTTTAACTATAATCTAGACTAAATTCTATAATCTAAATTAAAGTAACTTTTTATAATCTGTTTAAAATCTAAAGTCCAGTTTTTAATCTGGACTAAAATCTAAAATAAGAGTTGTTTATAATGTAATATTAGACTAGAGTTTAACGTTTTGGTTAGACTTAAGTTTATAATCTTAACTCGTGTGTAGTTTAAAAAAGTCCGGTTTCGAGTTTAGTTTTTAATCTAGATAAAAGTCTAGTTTATAATATAGTCTAGAGTTTAGTTATTGATTCATATATACTATAGTATATTTTGTAATCTAGTTTTAAATGTAGTTTATATTCTGAACTAGAGTCTAGTTTATAATCAAAGCTAGAGTGTAGTTAATAAAATAGACCAGAGTCTGGTCTATAATCCGGACTATAGTCTTGTTAAAAATCTTGTATAAACTTTAGTTAATAATCTGAACTGAAATCTAGTTTATATTTCAGGCAAGTCTATTAATAGTTTTGACAAACACGTCTAGTTTATAATCTAGATTGAAGTCTAGTTTATAGTTGGGGTCAGAGTACAGTTTATAATATAGACTGTTGATTATAATCTAGATTAAACTCTAGTTTATAATCTAGTCTAAGGATTTTTTATAATGTAGACTATGCTAAAATCTAGACTAGAGTCGAATTTATTGGCTAGACTTAAGTTTATAATCTTAACTAGGTTGTAGTCCAGTTTCGAGTTTAGTATATAACGTAGATTATGGTCTAGTTTACTATCTTAGACTAGAGTTTAGTTATTTAATAATTTAGACTTAAATCTATTTTATAATCCAATCTAATGGAGTAGTTTATAATCTAGACTAGAGTTTAGTTTATAAGTTATACCTGAGTCTAGTTTATAACCTAGACTTTATGCTAGAGTCTAGTTTATAACCTAGACTATTAGTCTTGACTAAAGTCAATTAATCTAGATTTAAGTTTAGCCTTAAGTTTAGCTAATAAACTAGATTTCAATTTGGATCGGTTTACAATTTAGAATAGAGTCTAGTTTTCTAAACTAGACAAGAATCTAGTTTGGAATCTAGACTACAGTATAAATTATGATTTCGACTACAGTCGTGCAAATGATCTACAAAAAAATTAAATGGAATTAAGTAAAGCGGGCTTATGCTCTAACATAGACTCTAGTGTGTCGAGAATAAATTTGTTCATATTTTCCAGTTTATTTTGTAAAAAAAAACTTGAGAAACATTGACGAAATAACTCTCCTTTAGTTTTTATTCATATTTACGACTTTCAGCAAAATAAATAAACTTTCCGCCACCCTTTTAATTTTAAATCCCTTTGCCCAAGTTTTTCTTTTATTTCACAATTTCGAAAAAGTTCCGTTACACCTGTAAAATACGAGGTGTAGTTTTACAGCATTAAAGGAAAAGCGTGAAACTGTTTACAGAAAAAGCGGGGGGCAGCAGTAAATGAAAAGAAAACAAAATGAAACGAAACAAGAAATAAAGTGAAAAAACCGTGATAGAGTTAATATAAAAAATGAAAAGGCAAAAAAGGCTATAAAATTTGTAACAAATAAATTTTTGAAAACTTTTCCGTTTTTTTTTTTTTGTTTTTGTTTTTTCTTTTTCTCTCTGTTGAAGAGCGTTGTTATGAAATCATCACAACATAAAAATGTTGCTGCTGCTGTTAACAGCTGCTTTTAAAAAATAAAATTGTTACAAATCAACAAAAGTTGAGTTTGTTTCAATTTTTTTTTGTAGTAACAGCCGAAAAATAAAAACTTAACTGGGATAAAGTTCTTTTGTAATAATTTCATGTTTCCGCATTTTTTTAATTTTCTTTTTTTTCGAAATTTTTATATGTTTTAAATACATTTTAAGTAGGTTTTTGTTTTGTTTGTGTTATTTTTTGAAAAAGTTTGTAACACAAACTTTAAATAAAATAGCGAAAAGAACTAAAATTATTATAGCCCGAATTAAAAAAAAGGAAAAAAATATAAAAATTGTAGTGAAAAAGGCAGAAAAGAACAGTCAACCGTTTAGTTAGCAAAATGTCTAGAAGTTGGCCTTTTTGTAAATTTAAACATAATGAGTGTAAATTTACAACAAATAAACGAAAATAAATTAAATAATCCGTATAACGCAAATTCTTTTTCAAATTTACCAAACAAAGTTTTTATAGTTTAATCACTAGTGAAGAAATTTTGAACCTTTTTTCATTACCGTTTTATAGCACCGGACACCTTTTCTGAATTCTTGAATTTTTTTTTTGTAGAGCCCAATATTCCTACACTGGCCTTAGCTTTGAACAATTCGTAGGAATTGTCTCTCTTGGCACAAATATCACATTGTTGTTTCTTGTTCCACTCAAGGGCTTGTTTACCGTAGTGTGGAGAATGACAAGACAAACCAAAAATAAGTGGACACATTATGAAGTCTTATGTATGGAAACATTCCTTGATGTAAATTTCGGTATTTATAGAGCCCGTTGTAACAAATGATTGACTTCTGCGATTCGTTCCTAACTCTCTTTATAATGCCCTCGAGCAAACGCGCCATAAAATTTTTGACAACAAAGCTGCAAAAATCTTCCAGAATATACGTCATCCATTATGTTAAAGAATATTTTTTAAAAAATTTAATTCAATTTTCGTTTTCGTTTAAAATATGTTTTATAGTTTTTCGGCTGTAGAAACATAATCTACATAATGTGGACCATTTCTTCTACCAGGTTTAATAATAAAGGAACAAGTTGTCCCGGTAAAGTTTTCATATATTTGATACAATTTGATTGCAGACATTTGTATGCTTGGCCAACCTTTTGTAGGACCAACATGGGTTTTATTGAAAAAATCTAATAATTTTAGTACGCACATTTTTCAGGTCACCCATTTTAAACAGATTAACAATTTGATTTGACATTAAACATGACATGTTTTCCAAAAGGAACTTGGTAAAAAACCAAATACTTGGGTTAAAAGTTTTATCAAGAAGGGTGTGTTAAGAATTTTTCGATCTCACTCATTAATTCGAAATTTCATTTTTACAAAATTGACATAATTCGCCATAAATTCATATAACATTTTCCCCTCTCTTCTGTGAAATTATCATTATCACAATTCATGTCTCATATTTATATCCTTTTTTATCCTTTTTGTCCAAAATTCTTGCTATTTAAAACATAAATTTTATTACTAATTGAAATGCAATAATAACACGAAAATATAATAAAAAACAAATTGTTAACATATGCATCAACAACAACTACAACATAAGATTGTTAACAATTGAACAACAACAGCAACAAGAGCAACAACGCAACACTGAAAATAACAAATGATTGCCAACAACATAAAAAAACACCAGGAAAAAAATATTGTAAAAATTTTAGGATACAAAGCACGTATTCCCTTTCTTGAAATACACACATACCATACACCCACTATAACACTAACACATACACATATATAAATCTCAACACATACACTTATACAATTTTTTGTGCTTAAACATCAAAACATAAATATTCGTTTTTTTTGCGATTTTTCTGATAGAAGTACAGAAAAAGAGATCTAAACAAAAAATGCAAATGTATTTGTAAATAGTGAACAAGAAAACTACATATACACATAAACACTCTTAAATGAAATGCAATAAAAGAACTTAAATATCAAATACATTCATACATAATTGCTTATACAATGAAAATGGGAAATAAAAAAAAACTAAATATGTATTGGGTCCTATAAAAAGTCTAGAAGACCTTTTTTCATATCTTGTCAATTTGTAAAGTGACATTTCGTAAAGATAATGTGGGGAAAAAGAGTGAAATATGGTTGGAAATAAATCATGTTAGGATTTACTATAAAATAAAAAAGAACTGGGACTTATGTTCATTCTATAACTAAATTTAAACTGAAATTTCGGGGAATATATCTAGATACTATAGTAAACCAACTCAGAGATATAGATTTTATTTTTGGACTGCGATCGAGCAATAGTTAAGCAATCGAAATTCCGAAGAATTATATATAGAAGAACTTGATGTCACAGACTCCTTTGGAATTAGGGATGTTGATGTCGAAGATATCTCAGGCCGAGATACCAATTTTAAAAAGAACATTAGTTTGTTGAGTTATTTTAAAATATCCAGAGATATCTGAACTTAGATTTATTGCAGTCTATATAATTTTAATACTAAATAACGAATAATGGTTGTTTTTGAATTAAACGAAAGAATAAATATCACTTTCTGACTTCAAATCAAGTTTTGAAATGGATTATTTGGGATGGTGCAGAAAATAGGTCCACGCATATTTGACACTCGCAAAATATCTACACGATTAACCATATCTTCGTTTTTAATCGAATACAATTATTACGCTTTCATTAATCAATAAGAATCAAAAAATTCAATAAAAGTTTAATGACTCGGATGAGGGATAGGAAAATACATTCTTCACTAAGCGATCTGGAGCTTCACGTTCAATAAGATTAATCCCACTCCTTAGACAATAACTATAGTGGAAGTAAGTAGATGTCGTTGGGGTGAACCAATATCTAGGTAGTCTGTTGTCAAAATTGGACGATCAGAAACTTCTAATTAAAAGATGAGAACCTTCTATTTTTTACTAAAGTATGAAAGCACAGGATCCACAAACTTTTTCATATTGTCCTGCTTGTTGAGGGCTTCCATGACTATCGTCCTAGCGGTTTAAAACTATATCGGTGTTATACTTCCGATGTGCTGGTCAACAAAAAGTGTGACCGAATAAATCATAAGTATCGAGCTATTCAAACCCTAAACATTAGGGCATTTTATAATCGGACCATGTAAAATTCAAATTAGTTCAAATTGTTGACATTAGATGAAGAACATACAACTTAATATTATGACATAATTCAATAATTATTGATTCTAATTTCTCGATTTATAATTGGAAAAAATTTACCAGTGAATAAACCTTTTGCAAATTTTAAAATATGAACATACCTGAGATGGCCTACTTTGGGGGGAGGGGGTGATGAAGTCTCAAACTATGTCCCCGACCAGATAGAGATCGAAACTTTTTCAATCAACTCTTAAACACCTCCGATTTAAATATGTAAAATTTTATAAAAAAAAAAATCTTAAAGTTCAAAAATCAAAGAATGATTTCAAATCAAATGTGTAGTTTCTGTTTGTTCTAAATCAAAATATGTTAGAAAATATATTTATCCCAGAGGGGAATTTTTGTCCCCCTATAAACAAAAATATCTATAAAGATGGAATTATAAGGCTTTGAGGAAAATATATAAATATGCTTCTCGTAGGTCCCAATACAAATAAAATAAGACTTATGAATTTACCGTTAATATGTATGTATAACAGTTTTTTGATTATTACAATATTAAATACATATGTATATGAAAATTATGTATGTATATATGTATGTATGTATGTATGTATGTATGTATGTATGTATGTATGTATGTATGTATGTATGTATGTATGTATATGCATATGTTTAATAGTATTTTATTATTTTTGTACTCTTTTTTTTACTCTTGTAAGAGTTTAATACAAATGATTACAATAATTGTATTTGTTATTATTGTAGTTGTCAATGACAACTACAGATTAAATAAAAATTCATAAAATACAAGTTATAAGAACAAGTAGAACAAAAAAATAATAACAACATTTTCAAATATATTTTGTTGTTGTGTTGTTCTTGTTAAAAACTGATGTGTATGTGTATTTTGCATGAGTATGCAAATTTTGTTGTTATATTGTTCATACGTATAAATCCGTCTGTGCATGTGGGTGTGTGTATTAAAAAGGATATGAAATTTTACATATGCATTTCTACGTGTTGACATTTACATATGTATGGATGTATGTTTGTATTTGTTTTTAATAATATTGTTGGCACATTTTTTTTGTTTTCCTTTTATTTTCATTCTTAACACATTTGTCAGAAAAGATGAAATGATTTCCTATATGTAGTTGTTGTAGTTGTTGTTATTTTAATTTCGTAGTTTTCTTCTTAATTATTTACAATATTTTTCTTCTCTATATATTTTTGTATTTAATGTTTTTATAATACAATAGTTAAGTTCTTTTTGTTGTTGTTTCGGATTCTCAAAAAATTATTAAAAAAAAACATGAATGACATTTATGTTAAGGAACAAGTTATGTTATTGTTGAAATATCCTTGATGTATAAAGAAAATTATCCTAAGAAGGTTTTATGCTATTGTTTCTTTGTAGAAACACATTATTACAGACAATTTTGCATTATTTTAGAGTTTTATGCAGGGTAGGAAAAAACTCGGAGTAAGAGCTTTATTTTTGGATTAACTTCTTTTTAAGTTCTTTTCTGAAGAAACAATAAAATCAAAGTTCAGATTATACTTGACAAAATTATGAAACTTAAAATAGCTAAATTTGGTTCAAGGAAGCCAAGTTTAGGTTGGATTTTCCGTAAAGTTATTAACTTCTTAAACAATTATTTGGTATCTAAGAAAACGTTAGAAATTGAAGATTAAAAATTTTTAAAGAAAAATAGGTGAATTGTCATTTGATGTCAAAAAATTATGAAAAACTTTACAATTTCGAATTTTGTTGCTAAAAAATAATAATGTTAATATTGAAACTTTAATAAAATTAAATTGAAAAACGATATTTATTTGAAATTTCAATATGATGTCTATGACTTTCACGATCAGGAAATTGAATAGATTCCCACTTTTCCATAGGATTAAAAAAATTGACCTTTTTCACTTAAATGATCCTCCTGGGAACATAAGGTTCATCCGGAGAAAAATACTAAGTGGGTATTTACCTTACATATATAGCTATATATTAAGGATTATTGAAATATGATTACAGTTTAGCAATTTTAGAAGTTAGCAAAAAATTTTAAATATATATTTTTTAACTAACCAACTTGGGTTAAGGTTTGTGGGTCATTCTTTGTACCAATATTAACCGGATTTAATGTATAAATTTTCCCGTAGAGATTTCTTTATAAAACATAGACAAAATTATAAAAAAATAGGAGTCATATGCGTATACATGTTGCCTACTTTTTGCAAAAAAAAAAAAAAAAAAAAAAATCATCTATTTACAAAGTTTTTAATTTAGATTCATATAACTTTTTAGCGGATTCACATAGTTATATGATTGTTATTTCATAGGGAATCTACCACATATTTTTAAAAAATTTGCGACCTACACTTCTCCAAATCAACTAAAAAGCGCTTTATCTCTGAAAACTTGAAACTTCTTTAAGAAAGAAAAGCTACAGAATTGTATCTCAAAAACTCGATTAAAAAAAATTTAAAAATCAATATCTGACCGGTTTTGGAGGGTTATCGTTTATGACCCTGATCAGATTGGGGACTGTAGTGAACCTGATGAATTTGAAAGTGCCTCAGCTCTAACCATGTGAAATTAAATTATAATACCTCGAATTGTCCAACAGTTACTTCATTATTTAAAAAAAAAATCGTTTATGAATATTGAGCGATCACAGGGAAAAGTAATGAAGATAATTTGTTGCATTCGGGGGAAGTAATTAAGAAAAACAGACTTTCATCCTTCAATATACAATTTGTTTTGAAAGATACTGAACGAACCTACTGAAATAATTAATTTATTCGTTGCCCCTAAAACTGGCGAAATTATTTTGGTCTATAATCGATATGTTACCAGAAAAAAATTGGATAAAGGAGTGGCAAACAAAAGACAATATTTTGAATAATCATAATATCAAGAATTAAGGCTGCTACAGCTAGTTATTTAAATACCATCCATTCAGAAGGTCCCGTTTAGCCCACTATTCCCCCTTCCTAAAACCACATTTCCAGACGTTTTTTTAAGTTTCATTTGGTCTTTATTTCATATAAATGATAATATTTTATAGTTTCCCTTATAGCAGCTTAAACTACTAAAACATCTAAGTATTGATTTTTGGCAATTGTACCGGAAATGTTTTATATTTAATACTTTTTTATTTCCTGTTATTTTCTCACATTATTCTTTACTAAATTGGTCAATAAAATATAAATAAAGAAAAGAAAAAAAACTCTTAACATTTACCAGCAATTTTCCAAAAATAAAACAGTTCATTTATTTTCTATTGAACTCGAAATAAATAAACTACTAAAAATAGCATTTTTTAGATCGAAAAAAAATAAAATTATATAATAAACTTATGTGTATCTGCTGCTATTTATTTTTGGAAGGATGTCAAGGACAATTATTTAATACAAAAGTCAGCCAAAAATAAAATGAGCAAAAATTCTTAAACAAACAGAAAATAGAATCAAAAAGGATTACTAAATGTCTACACACACATGCACACAAACACACACATACACACACACACACTCATATATAAACATAATTCCAACTAAAGGACTTTTTTGCTGCATTAAACTATAAAAATAGGATTTTTTAAAGCAAAAAGAGTGTCAATGATAAATGTTCATTTATCGTCAAGTAACCTAAAAGCGGAAATATGATTTATTTTTATCTGTTTTTCTTTTATTTTATATTTTTTCTATATTTTTTAATATAATTTTTTATTAAAGTTATTTTTTTCGTCTCTTTTTAGTTGGAAATAGGAAATTAACTTGTTGCTAGTTTTTGCTACAGAAACAAAGTAGTTAAAAAGGAAATGGAAAAAAAATAGTTATCCTTCGAGAGTTTTTTGAAAACTTTGTGGAAATTCCTTTTCATTTGAAATAAAAAGAAAAATAATAATAACAAATCATTTTTATTAATTAAACTTATTTAACAAGAATATAGTTTTTTTTAACGGGTCATGACCTAGAAAAAATAGATGGAAAAATAAGGTTGGATTTGGTTAAGTGGATATGATTTAGTTACACCGATTATGATTAAACCCCTACCTAATTTGGCGATAATTGTGTTGTGCAAAATTTTCAACGCGATGATACGAATGGTAATATTTCCAGGATATGGAAAATTTCAAAGATTATAATGATACCGAAAACTGGAAAGGACGATATCCTTTAGGCCTATATGCCTTGCTTGTCAGAAGTATTTGAGAAAATATTCCAAAGAAAAATTGTATATTATTTGTATGATAGAAATGGCATTCCAGTATACCACTTTGATTTTCGGGTAAAGCACGGAACTATTGAACAGGCAAACCGTTTAACTGGAGAGATTAGAAAATCTTTCGGAATTAGAAATGTATTATTCGGCAATATTTTGAGACATCGCGCAAATATGGCATAAGGTTCTACAAAATTAAAATCCTGTTACCACCATGTACTCACAAGTTGTTAGAATCCTATTTGGATGATGGGCGTTTCGGGGTAAATAACTTTATAACTGGCAATTTATCTATAAAGTCTGGTGTTCCTCAGAAAAGAGTTTTACGACCCACTCCTTACTTGATATACACGTCTGTCTTGCCCTTATGCGATGATTACGATTTCAACATTTGATGATACGGCAATTCTCAGTACACACAAGGACCCTAATTCAACTTCTCAAACCCTGAACATTTATATGAGACATTTGAAAAGCATTGGAGAATTTAGGTTAACAAATTCTACAATTCTTTGAAGAGGAAACTGTTCACCAGTTTCTCTTAATGATGTTAACATCCCCCAGGGTGATTATGCTACGTACCTCGTTATTTTTTCAGATAGGCAATTTACATGGTACCGCCATATAGAAGCCAAGAGTCTTCTTATGTAGTTAAAAGTCTCAAGCTTACATTGGTTAATTAACCATCAGTGTAAATTAAGCCTTGACAATAAAGTCATCCTGTATAAAATCGTTTTAAAATTAATATGGGCATATGGTATCCAAATATGGGGAACGGTCTGCAAAACGAATATTGATATTGGTGCTCCATGGGACATTAAAACTGATAACATTCATAGAGTCTTTGGATATTCCATTAGCAAAGGAAGAGTTTGGAAAAGTATGTGAGCGATATATAACAAGTATAAGAAGTCATCCCAATCCGATCGCCAGACGTCAAACAAGTTGAAGGCTCTGCCGAAACGATCTTCCGCCATGTTAATATAAGTATCACGATAAAAAATTAAATGGTAATATAAACCATTTAAATATATAAATATATATTTAAAATTTTCCTGTGGACCGAATCTTGTTAGGTCCACGAAATTGAAAACTTAAAGTCGATTTCACTTCTACTATCACTTTGTGAAATTTTGAAGTTACAAATTTATTTCCATTTCATTTGAAACACTGAGCATCGTAAGCTTAGAACTGTTTCGGTTAAAAAATCAAGAAACTACTTGAAAACCATTTTTTGGTCCGGAACTTTATAATTTGTTTATTGTTTTATATATAAATCTTAACGGGAATGCGTGTAAACAAAATTTTCATGAACTCGGGACAAAGATCTGCTCACAAGACCTATTCAAGTTCGATATTATCTTTGAATAATATTTAATATAAATTTATATTAAAACTTTAGCCGGACGGCCCTAATAATGAGTGGGCGAACATTGAAGTGAGAAAAGTCAAATTTTTAAATATGATTTACACGGATGGAGATTTTGGCATTTCCATATGGGAAAAGTGGGAATATATACATCATATTGAAATTTCAATTGAATTTAATTTTTATTTAAGTTTAAATATTAATTTTTGACATTAAATGACATCTCAATTACTTCTTCCCCAAAAATACTTTACATAAGCGTTAAAAAGTAACTTCAAACCTCTTAAAGAATTTTCAAAGGAAACTCATTCCCTTTACCTATTCGATGCATAAAATATCCCCTCCCTTTATTTAAAAGACCAAACGTTTTTCCTTCAAACTCCTTTATAATCCTTTACACTTTACCAGAAATTTATTTATAAATTCTTTATAAACATCTTAAAATCGTATCTGAAATTTAAATATATATTTTAAATATTTATAATTCTCACGTTTTTACACTCGTTATTTAAAGGCAAAAAAAGGAAACGAGAGAAAAAAGTTTTTCAATTAAAAATATACTAAATCCTTTTTAAGAGCCAGCAGCTAAATACTGTCTCACTCACCCCTCCCACAAACCACTCAACGCCTTAAAAAACACTCACCAGAGTTAACTTAAAATATATTTATATGAATGTTTATGTATATGTGTGTATGTAATGGTATATTTTTGCATATGTTTTGGTTTTTTTTGTGTGCATTTGTATTTAACTCATACACTAATGCATAAAAATAGAAAAAGCAACTTAAACTCACGTTTTCATTGAAATTTCATACACATACACTCACACACACACATACATACATACATACATACATACATACATACATACATACATACATACATACATACGAAAAAAGCAATTTAAAAACCAAAAGAGCATTGAAAATTATTAGCGCCTGCTGTTTATAATTAAATGAATTTATTTACCAAAAAATTCTATATTCGGCTATGTCGATTCTTTAATACCCTCCACCACAAATGTGTGTGAAGTAAATACATTATATTTCGTTCCTACACACTCACACATACACTCACAGACGAATATAACACATGAACACTTAAGGAGTCATAAAACTGGTTATGTTTTTGGCTATAACTTTTTTACTGAACCGATTTTGATAATTTTTTTGATCATGTTATGTAAAATTTCCCATTTAAGGCAACTTCTGAATACAAAAGTTGCCTCAGATAATGATCTATATATTTTTACATACATTAAATTGGAAACTATAAGAAATACTCAGGCCAAAGTTTATTGAGCTCTGTCAATTATTGTGGATGTGTGAGTGCCAATAATAGACAGAGAGACGGACATAGTTAAAACGACTCATATTTTGATATCATGCAAAAATATATATACATTATGATATCTGAGATGATTTCTTTTACATACGAAATGACAAAGTAAATGAACTCTCTTCATTATTTGTGGTGGTGTAGGGTATAATAAAACAAATAAATTCTCACACTCACACACACACTTAAACATATAAATATTTAAACAAAAGAGAAAAATTATAAATAAAATATAAAATTTATTTATATTAAAAGTGAAGTGTTATTAAAAGGATAATACACCTTTAAGAAATGTCATAAATTCATTTTATCTACTAATTAAGGAAAATTTAAATAAATCTAGGGAAATATATTTTATGACTCCAAAATTAATGAAAACGGCATAAATTGGCGAAAAATCGAAAATTATTGAAAATTCGAATTGAAGTATTATAAATTTTGATTCCATGGAGACATTTTTTTCTTTTAAAAAATGAAAGATATTTGAAAGTAAATTGGTTAAAATATGGTCCCGCTTTAGCATAAAAACTTAGTCAAGGTGGGTCACAAAGTAGAATTTCATCAAATATAAGAAAATAATATAAAAAGTCTAGATGGATTTTTATGACACAAGGTGTTCAAATTTGGAACCCTGAGGTGCATCCCCTGTTATGTTTACAAAGTTCAAACAGAAATCTTTAATTTGCTTACACCTCGGCTATCAATAAAATTGGTAATTATAGGTCCAATTTTTCAAATATTTTCCTAGAAAGAGAGTTACATATTTCATGTTAAATTTGGCACAAAAAAATCTGTATTAGTCCAAATACACCTTGGTAATTTCAAAAGGATTGATGTAGCTTCCAAACAAAATCTGTTCCGAAATTATAAATTGAAAACACACTTCCAAGTTTTAAGCGATAAATGCATAGATTCCTATAATTCTCATATAATCTCCACTTCTGAAAATTATCTTTAGTGGCATAAATCTCTCATGTGCGTATCATGAAAGTATGTCGAATCAGTATGTTTTATTCAAAATTCGACAAAAGTCGGTCCATCATTTTTCACGTCTGCATCAGGATGTTGGATATTAAATAGTCGATCTTAATTGATTATTACATTATATTTGCTTTATAACAAAATTTCGAACAGTGTTGCATTTTCGCAACAGTAACTTTACACTCTTCTTCGAGATCAATTCATATTTATACATATCAAAATTTAGATGAAATTGTCGACTTTGAGACTTAACGCAAAAATTTGAATTTTCGAAAATGTTTACTCCTGGAGAATCTATCAGAAAAAAATAGTTCTAGATTTGCTATAGCATAAAAATAAATATTTCCAAACATCCGATATCATATAAACTATACTATATAAAGATGAAAATCGATTTTGCAATCAGAATTTTATTCCTTTGTCTCAATGGAATTGGGTAGTGGTCCTAACATGTTTAGTATGTAATAAAAACCAGGCAGATTAATAACTAGACGAGAAAATAACTAGACAAAATTTTACTTAATCCTTTAAAGGACAATAAATGTAAAAAATTTCAAACTAATATCAAATTAAAAAATATCATTGTATTTTTGACCATATTATTTTTTAGATAATGAATATAACATGGTTGTTGTAACAATATTATAATAAATTGCTTTTTTTATTGCAAAAATATATGTTTGTTATCTTTTTAACATTATAGATCTTAACCATTTCATGATGAAATAGATGATTATAACATGGTTGTTATAACAATATTAACATTATTTGCTCTTTGTCGCCGTCATATATTTGTATTGTGTATAATTTAATTTTTTATTTAAAAATTCATTTTTGTTAAAATGAAACTTATGAAAAGCTTTTTAATTTATTTTAAACTTACGTCATATGTTTTTCAAAATATTTTAATGATGTTTTGTTCCCATATATTTTAACCATACTATGATCTCATGATCAGAAAAACAGGATTGAATGACACAAAAAATAAGTTAGAAATCAAATGGTTTTATAAAAACATTTAATAATTGTGATAACAATTTATTCATTAAAACCATAATATGGTTAAATTATTACCATAATATAGTGACAGCAAGGAATATAGAATAATCTATATAATGTATCCCTCACAAAACTCCATTTATAAAAGACTTTGGGAAGATATAAATAGAAGCTAATAAAATTTGCCCAGAGGAAGCTTAGTTTAGTTTGGATTTATAGTCAAATGTATGAATCTTTTATATACAAATTTGGTATCTCTTCAAATGTAAGAATATAAAGATTTACAATTTGTAAAGTTGGTGAAATGTTATTTGAGCACAGAATTACGTGAAGTACTTAAAATTTAGGCTTTTTACTGTTTCTTTGAAACGTAAAATTTATATTTAAACTTTAATAAAATTTAACCAAAAAATTATACTGAAGTCAAATTTCAGGGAAACACTAAATTCCCAATTTTCCGTGTGGAAATACCCAAAATCCCATTTCCAACAAAATGACTTTATCATGGAAATTAACACCCTGCTTTGCAGGGTGTTAAGATAATTAAAAAATGATTTCAGATTTCCAATTTGAGAACACAAGAAAGTGAAAATGTTATTTTAAAATTGACCAACATTGAATATGTCTTGTCTTCGTTCCAAGGTCATTCATATTTGCTTTACATTCATTTCCGTTAATTTCTTTAGAAATTATTTGAAAATATTTAGTTCCGAATAAAAGAACAATTTTAGCAGCAAATAAATGCTGCCACCTTTTCTGAAAAAATCCCATGAAATATAACTTTTTTAAAGTTCCAATTTTAGATTGAAATATCTTTTAACGGACATATATTCATACATATTTATATGGTTATTGCAGCAATATTTTTTTTAGAATTTTATAGACAATTTCGTTTATATTTAAAAGAAAAATTAAGGGTCATGCTGAGCCCATAATTAAAAAAAAAACAAGGCCTAAAATGGGTTAAAATTTTGTTCGATTTGAATATCTTGGAAAATATTAGATAAAACCTATGAAACCATAAATTTTTGCAAAGCTTCATAAGGACTATTTATATATAAAATATCTTTTGTCTCAATTTAAATTTTTGATAAATTTAAAAAAATCTTATTCGAGATGGACAACTTTGAAACGCTTGCCAATGACCCCCATTATCATCTGGGGGACCGGTAATCTCCACATCAACTCGAGAACACCTCAGCTGTAATTATGCTAAATTTTATTAAAATATCTTTAATGGTTCAAAATATACATAATTAATTCCCAAAAGTAGCTACGAAACCACTGTGTCTCTTTAATAACCCTTCTTATTTAATCTCAAATAATGGCAATAACCTGAATTTGTCAGCATTAAAAATATTTTAAACAAATGACAACTGTCACTTGAACGTATTTACGTAAATATATTATTTTCCCCATATTTAAATAACAGACAATGACAATGAATTACAATGAGTTTTTTTCATCGCAAAGGAGCAAATGAAAATGAACTATTAAACGCTGGAAAAAGAAAAAAAATATAACCAGGATAAGAGTTGAGTTTAAAAAATGAAAGAAAACAACAACAAATATGAATAATAATAAATTATTCATAATTTATTTACTTAAGAACGAACATCACAACATTTGATTTCCGGCAACATTTGTTGTTATTTTTTTTTTTTTTTTGGCTTTTCCGGGGCAATTTCAAAAATAAAAAATGCAAATGCAGGAATTCAGTTTTATTATTTCTGCTAACAAAATGCATATGTGATAGTGACCACCAAATATCAACAAACAATACCAATGACACCCTCCAGCAGGTTAATTTATAGTGGTTTTATGTGGTCATAGGTTAAAAATGTGACACTTGAACTATTTTATATGTATGTGTTAGTATGTGTGTGTGTGAAAAAGAGAGGAGAGAATAAATAAACGAATGTAAATTGTTGACTTTTATTCATTGTATTTGTGTTGAGTGTGTGATTGTATGTGTGTAAGTTTCTTTATTGTTGTTGATGGATAATAATGATATTGTTACATAAAATTAATGACATTTTAACACACAATCAACTTGTAAATTGATGACACTTGATGGTTTGACTCCATAACACTCTTTGGGGTGAAAAGAAATACATAAAATGCAATTATTATATTTTATTTGCTTGTATTTCGGTAGAAAGCAAACAAAAAAAAAAAAAAAAGAAGAAAAAAAAATTGCACAAATCCTTTTTAAAGTGTTTTTAAGGATTGTTAAATTGCATTTAATTTTTTTGTTGTTATTTGGTGATGAAAAGGTACAAATTAAATGACAAATAATTTATATGCGACAGATAATGACGAGAAAAATTAGGGGGTAAAATGGTTATTGATGTGATAATAAAATATCATAAGGAAATCAAGGACTTTGGAATTATAAATAAAAGGATGATAAAGGCGAAAATCAAAATATGATTATAATTTTTATAAAAATACTGTTGTCTTTGAGACATGTTGGGAAGACAAGATTATAATGTAACTTTAGAAAACATATTGAAAGTTAAGATCTGTCATTATAATCGATAGGTGACAAAAAGCAAACGACTGCTTTCAATCGCTTTCATAAACACTAATTAAGTGAATTTTCGACAACCATTTTTGGTTAAAAAAAAAAAACGGCTGCTTTAAGAATAATTTAAATTATTATTGGAATTTTCCTACTTTGAAAAACATTAACAATTAAATGCGAAATGGTCGGTCTAGAACGATTATATAGTTATGGTTCCATTCTCTTGAAAAATAGTACAATTAATTTGATGTGTGACAGTAAATAATTCACAGACGGTGCGGTATAGTGATGGATGTGGTTATTAAATCGATTGGGATTTAGATTTAATTAATACATATTTCCTTAATGGGGTCTTAGATGATTCTTCTTTAATGGCATTACACATGCACGCAAAGAAAAAATATGTTTGCGGTAACCATAAACAAGAAGCACCATACTATTGTTAGATATTGTTACCGTAAAAAATAGTTATTGTTATCACCACAAAAAATATTGTTATTCCAATAAAAAATTTGTTTATTCGCATTGTTGTTCTGCATTGGTAACAATGGTTATTGTTATCACGACTAAAAATATTGTTGTTTTAATAAAAAAAATTGTTTGTTCGCATTATTTTGTTATTGAATAAAAATGTTTTCGTATGAAAATATTTCTATTCAAAAACATACGTTTAGGAAAATATGTAAACATCATTTGATACAATATTTTTTTAATATTTTTTTATTTAATAAAAATTATTTTATTACAGCAACCAAATTTTTATAAAAATAAAATAAATTTAACAATTAACATGTTGGTAATAACAATAAATGGTTGTCGTGAGTATATAAGTGTTTGCGACGAACATATTGCTAAATTACGTTTCTCTGCGTGTGGAATGACGAATTTGTGATGGGTGATATAATTAAAAGGATATTTTTAGCGTTATAATCCATTTTAAGAAAAATTAAAGCGATATGAAAAACTGAGAACGAAGTCTTATACACAATAGTCTGCAATTTTGCATATAAAATGGCTTCCTTTTATCAAGTTTAAACATTTCCAGACTATTTAATTTTATAAAGTTTCAGATTTTTCTTGGTCTTACTAATTTTATGATGACTAAGTTCCCCTCTTTTCAATGCAGTTATCCTAACTCCTTTTTTGAACTTCATTAGTATAATTGATTTCATTATTTACTTAAAAAGTCCTTTTGCAATTCTTTTTTTTTCCGATTGCAAATTGTAATTTTTTATTTCCTTTTTACCCAAAAGGTCGAAATAAGAATAAACAAAAAATATAAACAAATACATTCAAATTTATTTACTCTTATATAGAAACAACAACAACAATGAGAAAGGAAGGAAATTGTTTATATGTATGAGTATTTGCATGTTATTTTAACAAAAAATAAAAGAAAGAAACGACAAAAATTCATGTGTAAACAAAATAATACAAATATAAAATGACACTCTGATAAAGAGAGAAAGAGAGAAAAAAAGACAGTGGGACAAAACGCTACAGAATAATAATTATTACAAATTTTACAAAATTTAGATTTTTAAGAATTGCTGCCTTGATAATTTTAATAATATTTTAAAACATAACACAGTGGGACTTAGATATATAAATCATGGCAAAATATTATTAAATTGTTTATTGAATTTGAAATTATTTTTAAATATTATAATACATTCAATAGCAATCGGCTGTGCCGAATCTTAAATACCCTCCACCTCTTACATTGTGTAAAAGGTTCTTATATGGGAGATATAACCAAAGATTTACTGATATTTGCCAAATAAGTTTTGTATATTAAAGACAATTAAAAAAATAATTGTGCAAAATTTCATTTTTTTATAATTTTAAAACCGTTTTCTAGGAAGCTATAGAGAAATATGGACCAAAATTCCTCAAAAAAATGTATTTTTAACACATTTCGATAGATAGATAATTGTGCCGAATTTCGATAAAATTCGTTTTTTAAGCTCAAACCCGTTTGTCTGGAAGGGTTCTTATATGAAATATGAACCGATATTCGCCAAATTAGGATATTTTCCTAATTTTATTTTAGTCAGTTAAATAATTGTGCCGAATTTTTAATAATTAACAAAAAGTTTTGAAATCTCAAATTATTTATCCGGGCGGGGCCTTCATATACGTTAGAAAAATTTCAGGCTTTGGGCCAAGGTCTAAAATAAAGTAATTTTGTCAATTAATTACAACCCAAAGTATTAAAATTTTCATCTACCCTTCCCATAGTGCATAACACGTTTTGCCTTCGCTCGAAAGCAGTTAAAACAAACTTTTTTCCTTTAATTCCTTATAAATACAAAATATGAATTTTCCCGATTTTTGTTTATTTTATTCCCTTTTTTTGTCATTCAACAGACAACTGCAATGAATAATAAACGTTTTTTATGAATATTTTTATATAAATCACATGAATCAGACATTTTTTTATCAGTTCTCTTACTTTTATCCCCACAAAACTTTCTCAAATGTTACAAAATACCTTGTGGTCTAGTAGAACTCGTTAGGAAAAGTTTCTTTTTGTTTTCTCGAAAACATATTTGGTTAAATGGTCCCTCAATGACCATTTAAATATAGGAAATGTTGCGTGTGTTGGTGATGAAAATTACATTTCTAATGTTATAACTATTGCGACTTTGTAATGTTTTTGTCATAAAGAAAATTTCATAGAAAAACTTTACAAATGCAATTGCAAAATATTGCAAATGTTATATGAATAAACTTATAGAAAAATGCTAAAAATACTATATTAAATTATTAAAAATTTTCCTGACTTTTATACTCCCTAACATCACAATGAGTGAAGAGTAAGAGACATTAACATTAAAAAGTGGTCCTGAAACGAATGTTTTGGAAATAATTCTGTAACTCTAAAATTATTAAATATTTTAAAAAAAAAGTTACAAGAACATTCCTGAGGTGTTTTCCAAATGATTTGTAGCAGCACAAGTTCCTGGCGAAACCAGTGAACAGGAGGTGAAGCCTAAGATGTGAGCATGTTTCTATTTATTGTTAACATTGTAAATTAACTCTAAATATTTGAGGTCAGCATATTGAAAGGTTCTCCTAACGCCCTCTAGATCAACTAGAAACTTGTAATTCACCAAATCAGTTCCGAAATACCTTAACAATTAATAAATAAAATTGCATAGAAATATATGAAACGGTTCCAAAGTTATGCAAAATTATAAAAAAAAGTATTATAACAAATGCAAAGAAATGTAACACAAACGTGCAAATTATTCTGGAGAGGTAACAAGTTTCAGTTATTTTTCTAAGGATTGAGTAAAGTTTTTATATAAGTATTGGGTATGATTGGAAAGGTAATTACTGAAAAATTATAATATTTATATATAAAGTAAAATAATTAAATTTTTAAACAAATTTTTCAAAAAAATCCAAAAATTTTTATTTTTGGTGTTCAATTGTGAAAACAAATATAATATTTGATCTTTAATAGAATCTACATTAAAAAAGCTATAATTATAAAATTTTAATATAATATGGATAAAAGTGTCCTTAACTCAGAACCATAAATAGATTCCCAGATTTTAATTCCAAAATACCCAAAATTCCAATTTGAAGAAATCCGGTTTCAAAAATCTTAATTTTTCAGTAAAATGGTCTCACTATACTGATAAAAGATTTAATCTATTATGGATAATGTGACTCTATAGCTGATATATATACGTATATAATCCAGGAATTCTTCTTTTGTAATTTTAACTTTGATTTAATTTTCTGCTCAAAAAACTAAAGAAACAAATATTTAAATTCAACAAAATTCTGTTGGACCAGTGGGAGGAAATAGTTCCCTTGATGACCTCCAATTTGTTTCACATAAATTTACATTAGTGATTCTTTAAGAATTTTAAATGAGAAATTATAGTTCAGCGGAAAATTGTGGATTCTAAAGTAAAAAAATGGGAAAAAATCCAAAAATTCAAAATTTCTATAAATGTCCTTTACGAAGTTATATAGATTTTTAACGGAACCACTTTAGTATATAATTTTTGAAGAAAAAATTTTTACAATTTTGTACAGAAGCCAGATCAAATTTTCGAATTTGGGGAAAACCTCCCAATACCTGAACCCTTTTAGCACTTGCACTGCTAAAAGTCAATTGGAATTATTTTAAGAATGTCTGAGTAAAATTTCATTTAAAAAATGCACCAGTTTCAAAGTTACAGAATTAGCGGTTCATATTTTTTCGACTCCAAAAAACGTCTCCAGTTTAATCAACAATTGAAAAAAGAAAAAAAATCTTTTATAACACAAAAATGCATCTCTAATGAGAGTTCTTTTTTTTGTTAAAATTGTCTTTAATCAAGATATTCAGGATAAATGTCTGTTGCTGTTTTCAATTTTCCAAATTCTTTTATTATTCCTCCTTTTTTTGCTGTTATTTACTCCACCTTTTTATCCCAAAAAAAAATGTCAGAACAATGGAAAAAAAAACTTTCAAAACCATCAAATTAATCAATCTCTGTACAATTTTTTCTACAGTTTTCTGCTTATTTCTTAATCAGGTTAAACTAATCCGCAAACTTTAAATAAACATGATGAGAAAAAAGAAGGACGAAAAAAACGGAATCATAAAGACACCAAATGGCGCCATTGTCGTTTATTTTCTTATGCTTTTTTCTTATTATTATTTCACAAAATTATTGTCATTTCCTTAAAATGATATAAAAAAGCGAATATAGTTTTCTATTATTTACTCTTAACATACAAACAAAAAAGGAAAAATTACAAATACAAATGAAAACGAATGAACGAACATTATCAAGGACTATAGATGAGAGAGAAATAATAATAACAATAGTAGTGGTAGTAGTGAAGTTGTATATGTATAAAAACCAACAAAAACAATAACACTAAAGTACAATTGAGCGCCAATTCAAAAGCACTTAAGTGTAATTTTCAATAGTTTCCTGACGTTACGCTTTTCTCTCCCTCTCACTCTCTTCATTCCACTCTTCACCTCTATCTTCCTTATTTTGTTCAGGGTTTTATAAGTTTGTCGTTTATATTTTTACTATTCTTTTTTTTCCTTTTCTGAAGTAAAGCTTTAATCCATATTAAACGATTAATACCAGTTAAGGAGAGAGGGAGAGGCGGGAATGAGGGGAAGAAATAAAACAAAGTGTAGAAAAAAAAACTCCTTTAAAATGCAAAAATTGTGTGATATTTTTTTTCTCGGTTTTTATGCTGAAAATGTGATAGCGGTTGACAGTTAAGGAATTTTTTGATTTCTAAATATACGAGGTTGGAGTTAAGAATTAAGATAAGGAAAATTAGAATTAAATTTCAAAGAAAATATGGAAGGAAGCCTGTCATGTTGTTAATTTAATTTAAATTAATCAACTTCAAAAGTTTTTTGAATTTAATTTTTTTTGGAAATTTCTTCAAAATCATATTTTGTTCATGAGGGCGTATGATTGATATTAATAATTAATTTAAATGTAAACTTAATGTATTGAAATATTTAATTTAGTTGTAATTGAAATATTTTCGTGTTGACTTGAAGTCTATTATTCGCCAGCTGGTCAGGGAAGTTAATGGGTGGAAGGTCTGGGGAATAGTGATGGAAGATGTTGATCATCTCGGGTATAAAGATTTTTGAAAAGTTAACAAAAATTTATTTTGGTAAACTTTAGTAACTTTTGATCCATTAAAGATATCTCAATGAAATTTCTCACTGTTAGAGCTGAAGTATTTAGGAGGTGTACAAGCGCCTATTTGGTAAAAGGTGTATTCGATTACCCTCGAAATGAGCAATAATAAGAAATCTAAAGGAGGAAATCAAAGAATCGTTTTTTATTGAAATCTATTAACCATAATTTGTTCAGGTTTATTTCCATAAATCCATTCAGAAAAAGAGCAGGTCTAAACAATTGCAGAGGATAAGATCAGGACTTTAAGAAATAAAAGTTTATATGAAGGTTCATAGTATTTAGGACTTAAGACAGAACAAAAAAAAAAAGGTCAACTACAGCCAAAAAAATTCATCTTAGAGGTCGTCGACTTTGGGAGCCTATAGATAGATCCCTTTTTTGATTGGCTACAAAGATTCTAATGATCACATTCCTAACTACGTCTGTTCAGAATTTTAGAGAAATCTAATAGATCGAACATAATTTTTTGATTAATATAAAATTCCGATTTTCCACTATTGTTTTTTGAAAAATAACGATCAAGATGTGATCAGAATTCAAATCTGTGAAAATGAACGAACAGTTTGAAATTGCTTTGATAAAAAACGATCGGAAAACGGGAGGAAAAATAAATGTGATTAAAGTCTATGACAACAATCGAGATCACGTTTCCGAACTCTGTAAAACTGAATTAAATAAAAAACGAATAAAATACGATTACAAAAATAAATGCGGTTGAAATCTATGATAACATTCGAACTTTTTAAAACTACTTGAATAAAAAACGATCACAATACGATCAGAAAACTAAGGTAAATATCAGACTCTTTACTAAAAAACGATTTGAATACGATCAGAAATATATATGTGATTTAAATTTTTTTGACAACAATCGATTGTTATTCAATTTATTGACAACGATCGAACTCTTTAAAATTAATTAAATATTGAGCGATCAAAATTCGATCAGAAAAAAACAAATATGATTCATGTCTATGACAACGATCGAGGTCATGTTGTTGTTATTAACTGTAATTTCGAATACAATTTTAGTATTTCACTGATCAACAGGAAGACGTACAAAGAAGAAATTTATTAATTTTTTTTCATTTCGTGAAAAACCGATTTATGAGACGAAAATATAGCTTAAGACGGAGCTAAGTTTCCGATTTAATAAACAACATATTATCATTCTCAACCCCTCTAAACCATCCTCGTATTTCCAGCTATAAATAGCATTTGTTTGCAATTTGTTAAGTAAATTGGTTTAAAAAAAAGCGATTAAATAGAAAACATTTTTATCATTTTAAATACTTAAAATCACAATTATTTCTCCACTTTCAGGAGATTATTTCTAGTCACTTTTCAAACTCGCCAGTTGTTAAATAATTAAAATACCAACCATCTACAGAAATAAAAGCCAAAATACTTTATTTATCTATTTTACTTATACATCTGTGGTAAAATGGATTACAATTTTTTATATTCCTTCGTATTATAAGTGGATGTAGAATTTTTAAATAATTCTCTCTCTCTCTCGGTATTTTAACCATTGAATTTTTTTCCAACATTTATGTCATTTTAGCTATTTTAGTGCGAGTACAAATTTTAAGCTTATTTTTTTATATAAAATTCCCATTTTAATAGGCTGCATTTTTATTTCCTATGAAAATTATTTCGTTTTATTTTTCCAGGACTATGAGGCGGCATAAAAGTCATAAATTTTATGGAGTTTTTTTTCGTATAAAATCCTTGAATGCAAAAGGAGAGAAAAAATGCCATATAAAATGTAAAATTGCAACAAATTACTGTAAGAGGTCAAGCGTAATTATAACGTATAAAGCAGAGCATTATTGCTATAAAATTTTAGTTTAGCTATAAAAGTGGAAAATGGGAGAGAGGGAAAATTAAAAATTTTTATTTAATTAAAAAAAATTAGCTTCAAAAAATTTTACGCTAAAATTGTATTTGATATCGAATAATGGGTGTTGCAAATTCTTTTGATAGAAATTAGTTTAAAATCTAAAAAGGCTTATTAAAAGGCCTTTTTCCCAAATTACATTAAGTTTTAGAGTTATAAAAAATCATTCTTAAAAATCGACATTTAAGTATTTGGAAGCTTTGATGTGAAGCAATATTTTAGCCAAATCCGTGACAAATCGAAGATTGTGAAACCTATAGTTTAATTTAATTATTTTAAAAAATTTTCCACATTTTATTATAAAAACACTATAAAAATAATTCTTCCCATACGGGCGTATGATTAATATTAATTATTTATTTTTTTTTTTAATTAAAAAATTCATAAAATTTTATTAATTATTTAGTACGAAATATTTAAGCCATGAAAAATAGCAAATTTTACAATTCAATGCAGCTTTTTTTTTTTTTTTTTGTAAAAAATATTTTTTTTGCAATTTAAGTGAAAAATTAAATTCATAGAGAATAATTTAATTTTTAGTGGACAATTAAATTTTTAATGAAAAGTTCGACTTTTAAAGGAAAAATGCAGTTTTTAGAGAAAAATTCGAGTTTTAAAGAAAAAAATGCAATTTTAGTGAAAAATCGCATTTGAAAAATTTTTGTAAAATTGTATTTTTAGCTCAAAAATAACTTTAAGACATAAAATTTAATTAAAAAAAATTAAATTTAAAAAAAAATTTTGTTTTAGTAAAGAGAAAAATTATTTTTTTTCTTTTTTGTAAAAAATGCAATTTTTAATAAAGGATTAAATTTCAAAGAAAACATGGATTTTTCGAGATACATTAAAGACTTTCTGTGAAGTAAATTTAATTCCCCTCAAAAGTTTTAGAGAAAAATACGATTTTAAAGGAAAAAATAATTTTAGTAAATAATCAAATTTTTAATAAAAATGTTATTTTTAGTACAAAAATTTAATTTTTAGTAAAAAGTACAAGTTTTTAATAAAAAGTGCAGTTTTTAGAAAAAAAATAGTTTTAATAAAAAGTACAATTTTAATAAAAAATGCATTTTTTTGTAAACAATTTCATTTTTAATGACAATAAAACTTTAAACGAAAAATTTAATAGAAATCAAAAATTAGAAAAAATTAATTAGGAAAAATTAATTAGGAAAAAATTATTAGGAAAAAAATAATTTGGAAAAAATTAATTAGAAAATAAATTTTTAGAGGAAGAATGCAGTTTTTTTATAAAAACTGCAATTTTTATAGATCCAAAATTTACTATAAAATCTAAAGCTTTGTGAATTTAAAAAATTGTTATAAAATATTGATTTTGCAATAAAATTTTGCTATAAAAATTTATTTTGTTATAAAATATTTATGTTGCTATAAAATCATGATTTTGCTATACAATCCAAATTTAAAGAAAAGAATTCAGATTTTGTATAAAATTTAGATTTTTGTGCTATAAAATCTATATTTTACTACAAAATAAAATTTTACTAAAAAATCTAAATTTCTGCTGCATAATCTAAAATTTGCGATAAAATTAAAATTAAATAAAATCTAAATTTGTCACAAATAAAAAAAATTTATTAAAAATAAAATTTGCTATAAAATCTAAATTTTGCTATAAAAAATAATTTTGTTAAAAATATCAAAATCTTGTACGAAAAATCTTTGAAATCATAGGTGCAATATTATATATATATGGATTTTAATAAAAATCCCTTAAATCCTTAAATCCACATTTAATAGAGGTCTGAAAAAATTTTAGAAAATTGAGGTTAAATTATAAAAAATTTAAACAATTGCATTCTGTATAATGAAGCTTTTTGGAGAAATTTTGAAATGCAATAAAAACAATAATTGAATGTCCCCGAGATGCCCTAATTTGAGCGTCTATAATTCCACCCATGGAGCCCCAATGAAAAGTTTTATATTACACTTTCTTGCTATCATTATGTTGAACTTCATGCAAATCTAAGCAGCCGAAAAAAAGTTACAGATATATTTCCAAAAAAAATCGCTTCTGCATCACTGTGCATTGAAGTAAAAAATGTGATCTTCCAAGACTGTTAGCTAATAATCGTCTAGAAGTCATTTTTGAATCATGTTTTCTCTGAAAATATTTCCAAGAGTTACAATATGACTTCAAAAGTAATTAAAATTATTTTCACTTTACCAAGTCCACAATAAAAATAAACAATCAATATCAAACACGTTTAAAAGTTAATTCTAACTCAACTTGAATTCAAACCACCTTAACAGGGCCTATTAATTTTTAAACTTGCCTGTATTCAAAATCCTTAATTAACATTAAAAAATATACTTTAAGCCACAATAAATGTCATTTATTATTGATATTAATTATTAACCCTAAAGAACGCCATTTCTTATGAACTAATTTTAAATATCAGAAATCCTTAATTTTGAAAATGTTTCCTTTAAATTTCATTTGCATTCGAATTTTCATAAGATTAAAATCACTTTAATTCCTAATCAAATTATGCTCGGAAAAATACGTTTAATCTTAAAATTGCATGTTTTATTTGACACAAAAATTTAATATTCTAAAAACACACTTTTTCCCAAAAAAAAAAAAAAAAAAAAAAAACATAAACTTTTTTTATGGAAAGAAACCAAAGAGAAGGAGCAAAACAAAAAAAATACAAGTTAGAATGCTTTATTTGGCTATGACGAATCTTCAATACCCTCCACCATAAATGCGTGTGAAGTAAATACGTTACGTTTCATACATACACACTCACACATACACTCCCAGATGTATTGTATAAACGATTTTCTTAAATATAACACAGGAATGTTTATAAAATTAGTTATATTTTTGGCTATAACTTTTTTTCTACTGAACCGATTCTATTGATTATAAATAGGACACTTTTCAAGACTATAACAAATACTCAGGCCAAGTTTCATTGAGGCCTGTCATTTATTATGGATGTGAGCGAGCAAACAACAGACAGACAGACAGACAGGCGATCATAGCTAAATCGACTCAGATTTTGATTTGATACAAGTAAATATATACATTGTGATCTGTCATGATCCCTTCTAAGCGTTACACACGAAGTGACAAAACTAATACACCCATTCCAACACTTGTAGTGGTGGAGGATATAAAAAAGAGAACTTAAGTGGAGGGAAAATAATCATTTGTATGCTTAATTACACACCTTGACGTATGATTAATATAAATTTTTTAATTATTTTTGATTATGAAAACAAAAATAGAATTTCTATTTAACACGATATTTAAAAAACACTTTCTTTAATTTAACACTTTCTGTATTTTTAACAAAACACTTAAATTTTAATACTTTCTTCAAACTTTAAATTTGTTTTCTTCAATATTTTTCTTAAAAACTTTTTCTCTATTTTAATTTACTCAATATTTTCTAAATTATCTTTCTTTTTTTCTTTATTAACTTTTAATTGTTTATATATTCTATTTTCAATTATCATTCAATTTTTTATTAATTTACATTTGTATAGAGTTTTAATGTTTATGTATTTGTGAGCGTATAAATATGTCTGTTGTAATTCAACAATCTTTAAACAATGAATGCACTTTTAATACTGAACACTAAACTTTGGAATCATGGTAAAAATTCTTCGTTTGCTGTCCCAAAAAAAAAACAAAAAAAAATAAAATACAATACACACAAATGTACAAGAAAAAACAAAATGAATAAAAAACAAACTATACCAACACGCACATGCACACAGATACAAAATTCAAATGTACACACATACACACACACATATATATGTATATAAACTCAGCAAAAAAAGAGTCCACTATTATTTTATTCACATGATATAAATTGGAGATAATATTAAGGGTACTAAATTGTAAATTTTTAAAAGTACTTTTTTAATCAATAAAAATTTGAAAAAAGTACTTTCAACAATTTGTAAGACGTGAACATATAGGAAAACAACTTTATAGGAAATCGTTTATTATTTAAATTTACATGATATGATACACAAATTGAAGATAATATTAAGGTTATCAAAATGTACCCTTTTTCAGGTACTATTTGTAAACAAAAAGTTTGGGAGAACTTGCAAAAGCCATTGGATTTCTAAATATGAGGTAACAACTTTATAACAGATCGTCAAATCTATTATTTTATTCACACAATATTAAATAGACATAATATTAAAAGTACTAAAATTTAACTTTATAAAGTACTATTTGTAAACAACAAAAACATTTCTTTAAAAGTACCACAAAGTATCAGACAGGATCTTTACACAATATTGACTTATAAGGAAATAAAGCTTTCACCCTTGAAAAGACGTCAAATTATAAAGAATGACAGCTTTAAGATATCTTTGGATCCTTTAATAATTCACTCCATTATGTACATGATCATTCAATTCACCAGTCGCTCAATAAACCAATGAGTTCTTAAACTGATCAAACATCATTCAAACCGTAAAGCCCGCAATAGCCCGAAAATGAACATGTTCATAGATATAATTATAAAGCTAAATTAACGGCAGTTTCAAAACTGATCATTTAAGTTCCTCATAATTATTAAAGTCTTCTAAACTTCATGATTAATAAAGTTGAATAATAAAAATTGGTTTAATAGAAGAAGTTACTGTTGACCATATTAAAAACCCCGTTATCTTTTTTTATAAATGATTTCAAAACCTTGTTCCAAGATCATCTAGTTCCAAGGTCAACTCATCTATTAAAATTAACAATAAAAATGGTCATTTAATAGTTTCGTCAAAAATTAGAGGTGAACGCTAATGATTGATACTCCATACAAAGCAAAAATATTACAAGAATATAAAAATCAGTTAAGACCAATTATATAATACCCTACAACATAGCGTAATCACGAATAATGAAAGACCGATCTCGTAGATTATATGACTTGAACTTGGATGAAACTTGTTTTATATTAAAATTATATAATTTTGGTCTCACATTTATTAGAGATTTAAGCACTTGGAGATGATTTTCGGAAGTGGGAGGTATAAGAATAATGGAGCGGACCTTATAAAATTTGGTGTAGCATTTTCTTCATCTTTATCTTAAATAGAATGAAAATTTTGAAACTACTAACAATTAAAAGTGCTTTTCGGAAGTGGTTCTATGGGGGAGCTACGCATTCAAATTTTTTAAGCCCATTCCGGGGAAAAATTTATATGAATGTTAACAACAACCTAAGCGATGTAGACCACAAAAGTTCTTACAGAACAAATTAATGGCGAGAAGTAGTAATGAGAGTTATTTTCTCCATAATAAATACAAAAGGATTTTTGAGTTAAATATTAAGAGAGCCTTTATATAGGCCGATGGCTTTACCGAGCCTTAATATGGTCCATGTTTTTAATATGTTTCTATGGGTTCGGAAATGTATAATTTTAGAATTTTTAGACAATTAGCTTTAATTTAATACATATAAACTGATGACACATTTTCAAAAATTTATTTTATAGTTTTTTTAATTACACATCCTTCGAAGTCAGTTTTAAAGGAAATCTGAGCCGATATGAAAAATACTGAAAATATTATTTTTATATAAGAGAACTTAATGCACAAAGCTTGTCTTTCAAAAGTTGTTTTCATATAATGAAGAAAATGTACTATTTCCTCCACTAATTTGGTACGATTTGTACAAAGCAAACCTGAAAGGAAGAAAAAATGGAAACACACTATTTTAAATTAACGGCTGCTCTTTAAATAAACGTCCATGTAATAGTTTGTTGCTGCTGATTTAAGTAAGCACGATTTAATATAATATATATATGAAGATATATAATATATGTATATAAACTATAAGGATAACAAGACAAGGACTAACGTCATCACTAAAATGAAATTCACTGTCATACCCAACACTCATTCATACACAAAAACGCATACACTCATACATACAGAAAACTATAAAATGTTTATGTGTTTGTGAGTATAAAAACAAAAACTATAAAATTGAGTTTAACTCAAAATGCAAGTAAAATTGCATCAGCTGGTTTTTGTTCTGCTTAAGAGAAACAAAATTTATATAAAACTCTCTTTTGTTTTGGTACAAATAAGAGAAATGTCATCATCATATGATTTTTATGCAAAATGCAAAAAAAAAAAGCAACAACAATAAAAACTAAAAGTGACAATTTTAATTGTGCTTAAACATGAAATATTAATTTTTATGGTTGTTATTACTGTCTTTTTTCCTTTACGAAACAAAAAAAAGTTGGAAAAAAAAACTAAAAACGATATGACGTGTTAACATTATAAACCAAACCAGGTGGTGGCTCATTTTTACAGCGATAATCAAGGTAAAATAGAAATTAGTAGAGAGAAAAGAATAAGAGTTTTTTTGTTTTTGTTTTAAGTGGTTAAATTATTTAGATTATTTTGAAGGTCTAATAAAGACTGTTGGCAGTTTGGCAGCGCAAAGATAATTTGAAAACATAATAAAGTGTAACAACAGAAAATGGACATAATTTCCAAACTGAAGAGGAAAATTATGAAACAAAAATTAGGATTTTAAAAATTTATTCAGGGCAAAAAATTTAAGTTAAATTGCAAAAAAAAAAGGATAAAATAAGGGATATAAAAGAAAAATTAGGCAATTAACGACAACTTTCTAAAAATGCCCTTAATAAAGGAAATTTCAAAAAAAAAAAAAAAAAAAAAAAAAAACTCCTTTCCAAAAAAAATGTGATAAGGGATTTTTCGAAGAAGTCCCTTAATCCAGGAAGTTTTATAGAAATGTCCTTAATCAATTAAATTTTAATAAAATTTCTTCAATCAAGGAAAATTTCTACAAAAATCCTTAATAAAGGAAATTCTATTAAAAAATTGTAATCAAGGATATTATATAAAAAGTCCTTAATTAAGGACATCTTATACAAAAAAAATCCCTTATTAAGAAAATTTGTTAATAGAAAATTTTAATTAAGGAAATTTTATAAAACTATTTTACATAAAGGACTTTAAAAAATTCTTAATAAAGGAAATTTTCTAAAAAATTCCTTAATAAAGGGCATTTAAAAAAATCGTAAAAAAAATTATGAGAAAATCCGTAATAAAGGAAATTTTATTTAAAAAAACTTAGTAAAGAAAATTATATAAACAATCCATAATTAATGAAATTTTATAAAAATACCCTTAATAAAGGACATTTATAAAAACATTTAATAAAGGAAATTTTCTATCAGGAATTCTCAATAAATTTTCGATTTTAGAGAATGTTCGATAAATACACGATTTATAGAAAATTTTCGATAAGTATACGATTTATAGAAAATTTTCGATAAATACACGATTTATAGAAAATTTTCGATAAATACACGATTTATAGAAAATTTTCGATAAATACACGATTTATAGAAAATTTTCGATAAATACACGATTTATAGAAAATTTTCGATAAATACACGATTTATAGAAAATTTTCGATAAATACACGATTTATAGAAAATTTTCGATAAATACACGATTTATAGAAAATTTTCGATAAATACACGATTTATAGAAAATTTTCGATAAATCCTCGATATATGGGAAATTTTCGATTAATCATAAAGTTAGAGACAATTTTTCGTAAAATCATTTTTTTTTAATTATAAGACTTTTTCCGTTTTAACTGTTTTGTGGTTGTTAATCATAATTTGTTTAAAATTTTTGATTATGTTAAATAAAAGCATTTTATTTTCCTTGCGGTCTCAAATATTTCTCCCTTTTCCCTTAATATTACCCGTTTAATGATTATATATTTATATTTTTTGAATTTCTTTCTTTTTTTTGTTATTTGTCTATTATTTTGTTTACTTGTAACTTTTACGCAAAAGTTCAACGTTACAATTTCTTGTGTAAATTTGCACAACTTATTCAACTTACACAAACACACTTTCAAACATGTTAATTCTCTATAACATATGTGTGTTTGTATGGGTGTTTAAAAGTAAAGTCAAAATAATAAAGTGTCTTCTAATTATAAGATATTTACTTTTAGACACAAACACATACGAGTATGATTTACACATACAAACTTAAAAAGATAAACATTAAACACTTATAAAAGAATATAAAATGACATAAATCTAAGATGATAAAAATTTTATAAAAAACTAGAAAATGAAGCAGAAGAAAGAAGAAAAATCTCATACTAAAATAAACGTACGAACGATAACGTATGTTTAGATGTGTGTGTGTATTAAGTTTCAAAAGTAGATGTTGCAGGGATGCACAACATACAAAACAAAAGTAAGTGACAAAAATTTTCGTTAAATTTGAAATTTATAGAAAATTTTTCGTTAAATTTGAAATTAATAGAAAATTTTCGTTTAATTTGAAATTAATAGAAAATTTTCGTTAAATTTGAAATATATAGAAAATTTTCGTTAAATTTGAAATTAATAGAAAATTTTCGTTAAATTTGAAATTTTTAGAAAATTTTCGTTAAATTTGAAATTTTTAGAAAATTTTCGTTAAATTTGAAATTTATAGGAAATTTTCGTTAAATTTGAAATTTATAGAAAAATTTAAAGAAAATTTTGAATTGAAATTTATAGAAAATTTTCGTTAAGTTTGAGAATAATAAAAAATGTTCAAAAATTTTTGTATACAAAATGTTCTTAAAATTCTTAACTTCATTTTTTTAGCAAATTTTCGAATTTGATACTTTTTTCAATCACTGTATCTTGTATTTGCTATAAGAGTGCAAGTGTTTACTATTTTTATATTTAGGGCATAATGAGCTCTGAACCTGGCAAATATAAAAATATGTGTTTAAGTTCTTTAGGTACTATAGACGGTACTTAATGAGAGATGGTACTAAATCAGACGGAATTATGTTCCTTAATATAATTAATACTTTTTCAATTATTTAAATAAAAATCTATTAAAAGTATTAAATCAATGGGTTCTAAGAATTCATTGTCTTCAGTATTATGAGATAAATCCTATATTTTAGCAATTTTCAAGCCATTACGCTTAAAATGGCCATAATTCCCTATTTACACAAAAATTTTCTGTCTGGTTGTAGAATGGAAAGAGAAAGACAAACTACAAACAAAATTCATATAACAAATATATTTCATATACGGAAGTGAAGTGACTTGTGTTTTGGCGCCATTAGAAACTAAATTTTATATTTATTTAAAAATTCAAAAGTTAAAAAAAGAGCCCAAATAAATGGCACAAAGTTAAAATGCAATGATTTGGTTGCAAGGGCCTAGACCAAATATAAATATGTTTGCAAAACAAACACACAAACACAGATATGTATGAGTGGATGTGTAAAATTCCTGGTACATTTAAGTGCATTAAGGATAAATGATGTTGAAAGTGACAAATGTTTAAATAGCAAAAATATGACGACATAAGAGATTAGATTTATGTTAAAAAAACTAAAATTATAAAAATTGTGTATAATGGAGAGATAAAGAGGGAGACAGAAATATGAAATACAGCATTTTTTAATTTTAATAATGATTTAATTATGATTAAAAAAAATAAAAAAATAAAATTTATGAAATTTTATAAATTGTATCAATAACAATCGTCTTATACATCGGTATTTAAGGGTACTTCAAGAGGCAAAGAAATTGTTGGATATATTGGGTAAATAACTTCAATGTTAATTCATATTAAAGACTGTATTTTGTTCCCTGAGAAAATTTTTTAGAGTATCTTTAATGTGTTTAAAAAGATATCTGGCGAAGCCATTTTAAAGAATTACAAATCCTATGTAATGAAGACAAACCTCTTTAAAATTGTTTTTGTTTTAGCGAATTAGAAAACTTTCCAGACCATGTTTGAAGCTCTTCAAAAGTCTTAAAGTTTTTTGTTAAAATTGTTTAAAAATAATCATTTTTGAGAAAACAACTACATTCATAAGTGATTTTTAATGTTGAAGATTTTTTCACGATTTCGAAAAGTAAATTTGACGATTTTTTCCTTCAAATTAAAAAAAAAAAAAATATGTAGATGAAGCTCAATATTTGTCTAATCTGAATTTAATTAATCTTACAATTATTAAAATTTTTATTCAAAATTTTTACAAAAACTACATACAAGCAAATATTTGTCTAATCTGACTCTAAATGAAAAACTTCTCCAAACAATAGAGAAACTGACTTAAAACTTAACTTTATAAACTAAAAATAACTTTTATTTATAAATTTTTAATAGTCCTTAAAAATGTATCAAATTAGTCCTTTTCTATAATTTATGCCCTTTTAACTATATTTCACAAAAACTACTAACAGGTAGTTTTAGTTTTGAGGTTTATTTGAATTTTAGATATTTAATAAAAATAATTCTTTACAAAATATTCATTTATTTAGTTTGACAAGTTTATACAAAATAAAAATTATTCCTTTTAAAAAAATATTTCCTGCTAAAAAAAGGACATAAAAAATAATATTTTACTGGCAAAACACCAACAAAATCTGACAATCTTTTTTTATATTTGTGGCATTTTATAAAAAAACGATATTTCCATGTTTACATGCACATACACACATATGTAATCTATTCACTATGTATGTATATGTGTGGTTAGCTGCTACTTCCTTTATTTGTCTACCAACACAACAACAACAACAAAAGAATTGAAAAATTTTATTTTTCTATTTTGTAAAAAGAACTTTCTAAATTAAACCACATTTGATGTGTTAAAGGAAAAAAAGAACTTTATGTAAATGTCTATAGAGATCTCAAGTTATAGACCACACACATACACAGAAACACCCACCCAGATGCATAAAATAAATAAAGACTGTTTAAGTTTGGAACATTGGGCCAACAGGTTACATAAACATGCTGATGTTGGAGAAATAAAAAGATTTTTATTTTTGAGAGGGGAAATGAAGAACAAAAACAACCACAAAAGTGAAAGAAATTGTCTTTTGAATACTGACAAGTTATAGACAGATGAACCATAATTAGATTCATCATCATTTATATGGATATAAATAGAATTGAAAAGAAAGATCGACAGAGAAGAAAAAATTTGCTGGAAGCTTTATCGGGATTTCAGTATTCATCAATATTAAGAGAAAGAAAATCAAATTTAACATATTCCAAAATCCACCATGTGGCCCGCTCCCAAAGGATCTAGGCATATTCCGTACTTAATGGCCAGAAAAAGACAGCATTTGGAATCCCATATAAAAATTCAGGATCATCATAAATGCTTAAATGTTGCTACCATTTTTAACCTGTTGTGGTCCGCTCCTAACGGTTGTTAAAGGGACTCTGAGGGTACATCATTACAAAGTTTTGAGTACGAATCTATGAAAACTGGACCTACCCTGAAAAACTATTGACGTTAGATTAAAGATTTTTTAGTACTTTTGTAAAACTGTAATGACTTGGACTTAACGAATGGACAGATTCTACCAAAATTACTGCATTAATTTTTACCATTTAAAAAATATATAACCCCGACCAGTTATGACCAACAATATACCTATTTTCCTTTTTATAAGATTTTTTAAATCCCTTCCCTATTAGACCTATATTGGTGATATAAGTATTTTGTATTTACAAAATATGGGGATCTTGAAAATTCCTCGCGGGCCAAAAACCGTATACGGAGACGTACCAGTAGAAAGATAAAGTTACGATGCAAGATTCGTAATCCCCGTAATAGCGGTGACTGTTGATTTACTCGCGAGTTATCCATCGCAGTCGTTCCGTGACCGTGAGAAAATAATTTCATTAGAAACGAATTAATCGAAAAAAGAACTCTGGACGGAGACTCAAGGTCAAATGGGGTGAGGACACGAATTCCGACTCAACCGACGATAGTAAAAATTAAACTATCACTTCAGCCACACATACTGATTAGAATGTAAGCACAATGATTGATGAGGTCATTGATAACATTTCAAAGTTAACAACCAAAAAGAAGCAAATGTTGGATAACCAGCGAAGGATTCAGCAGTTTCCTTCGAGCATTTTCCTGCTCCGACAAAACACATTAGGTTACTGCCAAGAGAACTCAAAAAAAAACGCATGATAAGAGAGCAGGGTCTTTTGAAGAAGATAAATTTGGAAAGACTCCTAAGAAAAAAGATTCAAGTATTTTGTAGTTTGAAACCACTTTGCTTGAAATGGTTAACCAAAATGGAAAGCGAACACTTTTTCTGGGGTAATTTCGGATGATTCGATATGAAGATAAAGATAAATTCAACAGACGATGGTATGTTGACTTCTTATCAATCGAGTGTTGCAGACATGCGATATATATAAAATTGGTGGACTGTTTTACTCTCAATTAATATAACTTGGCGATACTCGCCATCTTTCATATAAAGAAATACCGGAAGTGACTTCTGCAGTCGATTAGTATACAATTTATTCACCTTCGGCACTATGGTGAGACTTAGTTGTGTCTGGTGTCAGTCTGATGTTTGGGACTTTCAAAGTCATAGACTGGTCTTAATTTTGCCATAGGACGAGGGTGAAAGTTCATTAAAACCAAACTCATGGTACTATTTGGTAAATTAACAGAAATGCTTGATACAAGTTTAGAGGAACATTGTGAAGGTATGGTATGATTTTGTCCACTGGCACTATCGGTAATGTCCTGTGTCTGGGGTTCCGTATTGCTTTTGTTCAAAACTACTTCCAAACCGGATGTGATTATTTCTTCAGCCAATTTTTTTAGCATTTATTATGGTGTGGATTTTTTCAATTACCTTCTTTAATATTTAGAATTAACTTTATCTCTTTTTCTTTGAATTTCCATTAAACTTTTATCCTTAAAAAAATCTTTCAACAATAACTAATCTAATTATGGTCATGTTACTTTAGAGATTAATTTTGGTTTTTGATTTGAATATAAAACATTAAAACCACAAACGAAATACAGACCAAAATAGCAAAACCCAAAAATTACTTAACAATAACAATTTCATAGAATTCAGATAAAAGATATTTAAAGGGAGGAAAGTAATAAAATTAAAGTCAGAAAATTAAAAAGTCAGGCCAACAGATTTTGGCTTTAAGTCCTCAATTTATTTGTGCATTTAATTTTAAATCTTGTTTCTCCTAAAAATGTCGCTAATCTTACATTAAACTTAATATGAAAATCATTCACTTACCTTGAGCTCAACAATCTCTCAGCTTCATCGGCTGTCATGGCATCGGGCAGGCTATCTTCACGATTAATAACCTCAGTTGGCACATTGGCAACTGGTTCCGATATTTCCATTATCTTGTCATCAATATACAAATCTTCTACCAAATCAACATCTCCCTCAATGGTACGCATTAGATCCTCTTCATCTTCGCCAGCACTTGTATCAGCATATTCTAAATCTTGCATTTCCAAAGCATCCACATTATTTATATGGATCGTTGTGGGTGGTGGCCTTTCTGGTAATGCTGGTATATCAGATGAACCAAAATCTTCATTGGTATCCAAAGACGCAATAGGTGCCACACCCTTGGCAATGGATGATATAGAACGAGAATTTGATGATGAATTGGCATTACTAGCTCCCGAGCCAGGTGAGAGGGGTGGTGTAGATTTAACACTAATTTCAGAACTGCGTCTTCTTATGGGTGACACAACACCCACCGGTGGAGAACTGGCAGTTTTAGTAGGTGATGCAGTAAGAGAATTTGATCCCGAATTGTTTTTTGTAGGTGATGTTATCTTTTCCGTTTGCGATTTGCTATTGTAATACAGATCTGTGGGAACATTTGGTAAAACATCTGGTTTTATAATGGCATAAACTGTTGTAGTCTCTTGGGCAAAACCATTGGCATGGAATTTCTTATGCATATCCGAAACTTTGGCAGCTGTATCATATAACTCAGATTCACCAAATACCTCCCGGGCCTCACTACCATCGGGATTAAGACGATAGCCTACATCTACATAATTAAGACTAGGTTTTTCAGCCTCTTCATCGGCTTCATCTTCGGCATCATGCTCATTATCATTGAAGTTTTTATGCGTTTTGGTGGGACTTTGTTGTGTCTGATGTCTAATCTGATGTTTGGGACTTTCAAAGTCATAGGCTGGCCTTAATTTGGCCTTAATTTCGGGTGAAGGTTCATTAAAACCACCCTCGTCGTTACTATTCGTTGAGGATATAATGCTGGGCGGTCGTGAGCCTAAACCGGCGGCTGGCATATTAACAGAAATGCTTGATACACGTTTAGAGGAACGTTGTGGAGATGTGATATGATTTTGTACACTGGCATTATCGGTGATATCCTGTGTCTGGCGTTCCGTTTTGCTGGAGCGTCCTAAAAATTAAAGAATACAAGCAAAAACGATTTTGTTTAACAAAAATTTATTAAAATTATTTAAAACAAAATATAATTTATATGAAAAATTTATTTACATTCCGGAATCATTTAACAATTTCACTAAACTATTTTGTAAACTCAGGAGCAAACAATTGCGAATTTTATGCTCTGATGTTAAAGAACAAAAGTGATCGCTTAAATGGTTTTGATTCATTAGAAAGTTTTTGTAACGGGCTAATTCCCGATCTAAATAATCATTACTACCAGGTTCACTATCACCCCGTAACTCCGCCGATATTGCTTCCAATAACTCATTAATATCTTCACGCATTTCCTCATATTCCGTTGCGGATGGTACACGGGTTGTGGTTCTTGGCATTAACTCTTGTTGGGAAGAATTTTCTAAATTATTATCCTGTACTGGAGAGGAAGATTTTTGGGTAAGAAGTAATATTTGGGAGGTTCCAAAGATAATTCTGATTTCGATTCATTATGTTTTTGCATATGAGTTTTACCCTCCAAAGAAGCCACTTTACATAAATCCATAAACGAGGTTAAAGTGGCATCAAACTCATTTAGGAAATCGGGAGTTAAGTTCAATTGTTGCATAAGATAATTACAAATAACCTCCTCTTCATCATCATTGGGTGCTTTTAAATCGGAACCAGCTGAAGAACGATTACATTGACAAGGTTGGATATTACATGTACAAGGTTTGGGAGGACATTTACAAGCTGTACTTGTTTCTGGTGGACTGCCACTTGTAACATTAAACGATAAATTTGTAGAACCTACTGTTATATGACCCTGGGTTTCAACACCTAATTGAAAAACAAAGAGAATCATAAAAGGAATTATTTCAGTCTCTTAACTTCCCACCTGTTGAATTTATGGTTTTGGTAGCATTTACTATTGTATAAGAAGCAGATTGTTGGGGACTACAAACATTTGTTTGACAAACATTTTCCTCTGCAGGATATTGCAGAGTAGAATGAGCATTCGGCTGTTGCAAAGGCTGTAATATGCTGGCATTGGGACAACTAGCAGCCGTTGCATGATAATCTATTTTCTCCAATTTATCTTTGGGAGGCTCATTAGAAAATGGTTCATAAAATTGTTGCTGTATGAGAGCGGGATATTGCAGAGTAGAATGAGCATTCGGCTGTTGCAAAGGCTGCAATATGCTGGCATTCGGACAACTAGCCGCCGCTGCATGAAAATCGATTTTCTCCAATTTTCCTTTAGGAGGCTCCTTAGTAAATGGTCCATAAAGTTGTTGCTGTATGAGAGCTGCGCATAAATGACTTATATAAATATTTCTTATACGTCTATCGTCTACATCTTCAACTTCGTAGGTGCACAAATGATCGAGCCATTTTTGGGCGAAATGTTGTTCTTGAGAGTTTGCCAGAAATGACGGAGTGGGACATAATTCCAAAAGGAATAGAGAATCTTGGGTGAGAACATCATCGTAATTGATTTCCATTTTTTGTTTTTACAATTTTCTCGTTTTTTTTTTTTTAAATTTTTTTATTAAAATATTTTTATAATTTTTATTGTTAAATTAAAAATAAAATTTGTTATTTGAAAATTTTTCAAATAAAATGACAATTTTTGGAAAGTGAACAGGATTCAAATGAAATCAGGAAAATCAACTAGAATATCAACTCCCCGAAAAAAAACGCTAACTCAGTTAATGTTGTAAACTCTTTTACAGAACTAATTTTGGAAATTCACTACTGCGCTATCTGAGGGAAAACAAAGAGATGACTCTCTGGTAAAATCACAGTGAAATGTGTATGCAATTTTTGGAACTAATTCTGCAAATAAACTAGTAGTAGTTGATCTTTTTACTGAGCGTTTACCATATGGAAACACTAGTTTCCTATTTAATAATGGAGATCTCTTTCCCCTGAAATTTATTTTATATACCAACATATTAAGAAACAAGTTAGAAGTTATAGTCAGTCAAGTCGCCTGATAAAATTAGGGAAGACAGTTCAGTTCTAGTTAATTGTAGCTCTTTCAAAAAATTGTGCAGAAAAAATATTCCGAAAATTTCTAATCTCAACAGATTTCCAAGAAATCATAATTTAATTTGTGATCTAAGGAGGCAGCATATCAAAAAAAATGTTTACCTCAAAAGCAATAGAATATTCTTAACCTTCTGGAAATTGACTGAACCAATTCCCTTTACTTTTTGAAGAAATTTCAGATTTGAGTAGTTTTAAAGTTGAAAGCACTCTTCAGCTCATTCTGTTCAGTACATGTCCTACAACTTTCCACCTCAGGTATCTTAAATTTCAGCTCCCTATAGTTTGCCGTCTCTTATACTTGTCCATGATTGTTATGACATTTTTGAGGTTTACTCACTTAAGTATTTAATGAGTCCAACGATTTTCTAATGCACCTATGTGACTTAAAAAAGTTTCATTTAAGCTTGGAGGAAGATCTCTCATTTCATAATAAACTTTGGCCAAAATTCCCTTAACATTTTGCAGTCAAACCTCATCTGACTTCATGGTAAACTTCTCTGCTCGAAGAATTAGTTACTTCAGTAATGATAGATCGATATCATGAACACAGTTTCCGACAGATCCTGAATATTCTTAATGTGTTCCAAAAATTATCCATTGAATTTTAGATTGAAACATGCTACAATCATAATTTACTTTATAATTCAAACAACACATGGCTGGTCTCCAGACACGCAACCTCGCTCACGAATATATATTTGGCGGCAAAGGTTTTCCCTGGACTTCTTAATTACTACTGAACTTAATATTCATTTAACAAAGCCTTTAGAGTTGTTTGACTATCTTCTACTCACGGCTCAGTTACTTGTGCGTATAATACAGATGTTGTTCGTGATAGTGTGATTTATCATTATCGACTGGTCTTCGTAACCAACGATCTAAAAAAGATTACTGAATTTTGAATGATGCTTTAATTTATTCGAGAGGCTTTTACGAAAATGGGTGTTCCAATTAAAATACATTACGCCACCATAATCTAGTTAAGGAACTTTTAAGGACACTGAGATGTTGTTCGTGCTAGTCATCGTTGTTAACGATCTCACGAAGATCACTGTTACGAATTTTGAATTCGGATTTGAATTAGACTTATTTAATCATTCCAAGCGTTGCAATACTCATGAAGAGTTTTGTTTGGAACTCCCTTTGGAACCAAAGAAACTATTACACGTTGTAATAAAATATAATTAAATACCCCGAGTATCCCTCCGAAAGGGGTCTAAATTTTATACCCAAAACAATTCCATTAAAAAATAAAATTAATCATAATTAAATAACTTATTTTTCCCCAAAAAACTAAAAAATCTTGTGACTCAAAGTTTCGCACACGTGGTTGTAGCATTCAAAGAGAATATAGGTTGATATGGCTTGATTTATGGAACTAATTTTTAAACAAATTTTCTTAATAAAAATATTTTTTTATTTATATAAATTTCGCTAGAAGAAAAGAATTTTGTTAAAAAAATTTTATCAAAAAATTTTTTATGTTTTCGTATAAAAATAGCAAAATTAATAAAAATATTAACATTTTTTTACGAAAATATTTTAAAAAATAATTCAAGCTGAAAATTTGTTTAAATAATGAAAATCAAATAAAAAAGCGAAAAAGAAATCATTAAGAAAATTGTGTGTGTGTGTGTGTCTGTCCTCTGTCGGGTGGGGACATACGAAAGCATTTTTTATGTTTTTTTTAAGTTTAAAAATAATACAGAAAGAAATGTTGGAGAAATTTCCATTTCAGATGGTAACAGGTTAACAGAAAATTAAAATATTTCTTCTTTTTTTTAAGAATTTAGACATTTTAGATACATAAAAAAATTGTATAGTCGGTCAAGTCGAATCTTAAATACTCTACTATAGATTTTTGCAAAATCGGTATATTAACTTGAGACATGCGCTCCCCAAAACAAATCCGAAAATTTTCAATATTGTTAAATCTAAAGAAATTTTTTTACTCAAAAGCAAATCTGAGCGGAAAAAAAAACGAAAAGGCCCTTAGAAGTAACGGCGGAAACACGATTAGAAATAACATTTTATATAGAAATCTTTTCTTGTAAACATATAATCGGACGATCAATTGCTGAAATATTTTTTTATTAGTTTGCTACCAATAATGGACTTTTGTAGCATGAATCATACTGGATCATCAGATCAATGTCAATCCTAATAACAGGTCCTTTATGTGATATTGCACTTTTTGCTTATAGAACTTATTTTTCAACAGACAACCTTTAGTTTGGATCCTTGAAACTGATAAGACCATGATGACTTTCATATATTGAGATGTTCGATTTAATTATTATTGGATCACGAACCATTTTTTGATACGAAATCTTTGAACACGATTCCCAAGTTGGAATTCGACGAAAGCGCCAAAGGAGAATTTTTTGTTGAAGACTTAAGAGTCAGAGACTTCTTTACAGGAAAAAGTTTCTGCTACAAAAGGACGGCTAACTTGCTGAGGTATAACAGTTCAGCATATTTATAACAGATGATTATGCGAAGTATCGAGTATCTTTTACAAGATAGGGAGACAATCGGGGATGAAGATGATTTCAATTACAGCAACTGCAGCATGAATGATTTATCAAAAAGATGACCTACACAGTGTACAATGTTCTCTGATAAATGAATCGATCATTTGGTTAAACTAATACTAACACACTTGAGAAGATGTTTTGAGAATAAGCACAGACGAGATGGGCAACTTAGTTAGAATGTTTTATGTCTCACGCTCTCTCAGCAAACAAGTGAGAGTTGTGGTATCGATTGTAACTTTTTTTGACTCTTCAACTATGTAATCTTTGGAAGCAAATCTGAGGTAGCTCTCTCTCTCTCTCTCTCTCTCTCTCTCTCTCTCTCTCTTTTTTTAAAAGGTTCTGACTGGTTAAGTCAAGCAATCATACTTTTTTAAAATAGCAAATGGGTAACGGGTCACTTTGAACCGAAGTTGAACCAATCGATTGCGAAAGTATTTAAATATTTCATTATTCAAACTACTGAGAGCAGAAAAAATTATGTAATAAAAACTCAATATTTAACCAACCGAACTCTCTGGACTATTAAGAGCTGATGTATTTAGTCTAAATTTTTACTAGTTAAACGATCGAAAGCCTAATAACTTAAGTGACTTGATCGTATTTCAAAATTAGAACTGAAGCTTTCAACTTACCAAGTAACATCTGAAGCATTTTAAGGACTAGTGCCGATGTATATATCTGATTATATACATCAGAGATAAAAGGAGGTACAATTATAATGCACGATGTTTTTGTAAGTTATATCTCGAGTACAAGTTTGTTATCTGATACATAAGAAGTATCAAAACTTCTGCTTCCAGATCGTTAGCAGAAAATATTGTAGTCGTTCGTGATTGTTTGGCGAAAGATTCGTCGGCTTTGGCTTGTCGTCGTGTCCAGTAATTGAAGATCTCTGGTCAGAATTAGAAAACATGTAAGAATACTATTTTCGGTTATGCCGTATCTTTGATACCCTCCACCTCAAGTGCATGTAAGTAAAAACGTTATTTTTATGAGTCATAAAATTTCCACTGTCATACCTAAATTGACTCAGATTTTAGATGATACTTTCTTAGTGTTACATACGGAATGACCAAGTAAATATACCCTCTTCACCACTTGTGGCAGTGAAGGATATAAAAATATTTAAACTAACAAATCTTGATTTAACTGTTCATTTTAAGCATCGTCAATATTTATTCTTCGTTTTATCTGGAGACATATTTTTGGAACATGAACTTAACCTCTGAGATCTATTGAACAAAGGAGGATCAGTGATATTTCATTTAAATTATTCTAAAGTATTATTTGCTTTAAATGAGCGATATACAGTGACGTTTCCCATTTATTAATTTCAATGATGACATTATAGCGTGTTTAAAAATCGTTTTCCATTTGTTGCCAAAACAATATTCTATGTCTAAAGATATAAAAAAAGCCATAAAGTCTCGTAAAACATTTAAACAGACCCCAAACATACACTCATACACAAGATCTCGTCTAACAAAAAAAAACAAAACAAATGACAACCAAAAATAGTAAATGTGTGGTCGCGACTCACGAAGTGATATTTCAAAATAACTTAAAGGTGAAATTAAAATAAATTTTAAATATTTTCATAGAAGAAAAATTATATATATATATTAAAATATATATCGAAATATATATATACATCTATTAGATATTTATAATTTTTCATTAAAGGCTAAAACAGGTCACATAAACAATAATAAATATTATTTCCATTTTATTAAAAACAAATATCTTCAAATATTTTTTATAAATTTTACTTTATACTAACTTTTACCCGGTGTGCTTTGCTGCACAAAAATTTATTCAGTAATAGATCTCGAAAGAAATTTCACATAACACGATGTGTGTTAAAATAAAATAATTGGAACCAAACTCTCCCTGTAGTAGATCTTGAGATATTCGATAATCAATATTTGCTTTGTATGGGGACTATTTCTTCCCCTGATCCTACATTTTATTCAGTGAAACACTTCCTTGAGGAAGTGAATGGAACCAAACTTGAAAATTCTAGTTTTTATAGTTCTTTACAAATTTGATAATCTATATTGTGACTTGTATAGTGGATACCCCTCCCCTTAGCCCTATCCGTCATACACTTTTTTACTTTTTTTTTCACAGATCCCTGGGAAGGAGGTAGAGACCAAATTTCAGAACATTCGTTTGTATAATTCTCTATATATTCGATAATCAATATTTACTTTGTATTAGGGTACCCCTTCCCCTGGTCCTATATTGTGTCCACTAAAACAGTCCTAGATTGTGAAAGAAATTTTACAAATCAAGACGTGAATTAAAAAAATAAATTTGGTTCCAAATTTGAAAATTCTTAATGTTTTAGTTCTTTAGATATTTGATAATCAATATTTGCTTTGTACGGGGGGTAACCTTAACCCTTGGTCCTATCCGTCCTACATTTTCTCCAGCATTCAAATCTTCTCCAAATTTCAAATTTTTCGTTTGGATTATGCTTAAGATATTCCATAATAAATGTTTGTTTTTTGAGAATGTTTTCGAGATCAAATTTGAGAACACTCGCTATTATAGTTCTTTAGATATTCGATAATCAATATTTGATTTGTATGTAGAGGTACCCCTTCCCCTGGTCCTATCGGAATTTTTTTAGTCGATGTTACTTTCGGGTATATTAGGATCATTCTGTGAAAATTTCATCAAAATTGGCCCAGCCGCTTTGGAGTCCATATGTTACCTACATACACACATCGTACTATATATATATACATACATAAAATTTATTACAAACATACACACAAATTTTATTAGATTTCTTTTGACAAATTTTTATTTGATGACGTCTTTAACACATGCGACAATTTTTTTAATTATTTCTATTTATTTTTTTGTTTTATTTTATTTTTGTTATTTTTTTAATTGAATTAATGAAATCTATTGAAGACGACATTTAATGTAACATTTTGTTAATTTATAAATAAATTTAATTAAAAGTAAATTTTTGAAATAATTTTTTATATACTGACCTCGACAGGGGTTACAAAAATTTCGTATACTTAAACACATATTTTTATTGAAGAAATTATTTTTTTTCTTTTTTCAATTATTTTTTAATTATTTATTAAGAGATTTTAATTATTTATTTTTAAAATTTAATTATAAAAGTTTTTTTTTTGCAAATTGTTTTTGAGTTTTTGAATTTTATTAATTTGAAATGTTTTAAAAGTCAACATAATTCAAACTTTTAAGAAAATATATTCATAAAAATTTTTTTAAATTTTAATTAAATTAAACAACTTTTAATCAAATCAATGCAAATTGAATGGAATCAATGTAAAGGTAATCAATAGGCAAAGACAAAAGTCAGAAAAAATATAAAAGTACGAATGGTATATTCGGCAGGGCCGAATCTTCAAAACCCTCCACTACGTATACCCAAGATAATAATCACATTATGACAGAAAATTCCTCAGAGTCTTTTAGGCGGCAAAAGACCCCTAAAAGATAATAAAATTCTCAAATGACACACCGTAAAGTGTTCAACCAATTCATAGACACCATGTTTAACACACACTTTTTGACCACTAAGTGTATCTAAAAGAGACAGTACAGACTTTGATACAATGAGACAAAGGTGTATAGAAGTGTACCTTTTGTGTATAGTGAAGAGACATAAGAAAAGGCAATATATTACCTTTCAAAAGAAAACGATGTTAAAATAACTTCACGGGAGTTTAATAAAATATACAGTGGTGTGTCTTTTCTTCAGACAGTCGGTTGACGTGTTCTAGACTGTTATATACTAAATGCTCACATACGAACCGATAAATACCAAATGATTCTTTTAGGAATCATTCTCAGGCTGGGAGTCATAAAATGCGCCATATTTATGGCTATAATTTATTTTCTACTGATGCGATATTTAAAATTCTTTGGCAAAGCGGCGAAGCTTTATGTTAAGATCAAATTTTGTTTTGAGTTGTTTTTGTTTTTGCTTTTAATGAAAAAAATAGATTATTAATGAAATTTTGAGGTTATCCAAGATATCGGTACATAACTTTTCATATATATAATACTCATGCAAAATTACAGAGTAGTAAACGTCTCTCTGTCTGTTGTAAATGGAGAAGTAAAGAGTGTCAAAAATAAACAGACGGGGAGATGGATATATATTAATCGATTCAGATTTGAAAGGCAAATAGACAGACAGACAGCATACAATATTTGACTCTAATTTTTATTTGGAATTATACACCTGTTGTTGTGGTAGAGAATGAAATTCCTTTTTTCTTATGCCAAAAATCCAAAATTTCCAAAGCAAAACCCACACAACTCAAACAAATACCAGCCACCCATAAAAGAAAGGCTCCTTGTAAAATGTCCATACTTAAAACCACTTTCTTCTTATACTGCCCAGCAGAATCCGTATCGGCAACCACTTCATCATTATCCGTTAAATCAGAATTCTCCTCCAGATCTTGAAAATATTCCTCAGAATGATGTAAATAATTCTTCTGCTGAGCATCCACCTCCAGCCAATGATTAATGAAACCATATTCAAAAAATGAACTTACAATTGTTTGGAATTTATGGATGAAAGGAGAACCTTTTGTTAGAACATAGGAAGATGGAAGGGAACGTAGGTATTCTTTGACGATATGAAAAGTAGGACGTTTCGTTTCATCATTGTAGGTATGAGCCACAATTTCTTTGGCCAAATCTCCATGAAGAATAATGGCGACATTTTTATGTTTTTTTGCTAGAGTGTAGAAGAAGTCATCAGGACTTACATTGCGGGGTACACGTATACCATTATTATAGATATATTGGTAGTATTTGGTATCCAAAGAGACCTTAATGGCTTCAAAGACCACATCATAGGCATAAATGGGAACTTTTAGTTTGGGTAAGTCTTCCAAATTATCTAATTCCGGTTTATAGACAGGATGCACAAAACTACTTTCCAATTTGGCAAAATAAATACTGGTCAACACGTAACTGAAAAGAACCCAGGTTATTAGGAATTGCCTTAGGGAGCTAATGCGTGAGAAACCTTCCACGGGTTCACCGAGTTGAGTTTTAATAAACATTTCCACTAATTCATACCAGCGCCAATGTTTGGGAGAGTTATATAAACTGTGATTGGGCAAACGTTCAACTAGTCTTTGGAGTATGATGAAGATTAGCAAAACCATAATGAAATTTAGCAGCAATAAACGCCATAAGGAGTTGGTAAAGGCATTAACAAATATTAAGTACTCTGGTCTCATTTCGGCGGAAGGAACCACGAGATATAACATGCGTTTTTTATAGGGATACAGTTCCTCTATAAACGGCTTAACGGGATCCAGGGTGTAACGATAATTAAAGCCAACATGTGTGACACCGGAATATATGTCCTTTAAGGAACCAGTAAAGTTACCGTTAACTAAAACGCCATAGGTCTCATTATCGGTGGGTGTTATATAAATCGCCGAGGCATTTATAAGCTCCACCAAGGTGCGAGCCACCCAACCATCAATTCTTTTAAAGCCTTTTTCGGAGTAATTCTCCAAAGGCACAGCTCTTACACTGTCTTTAAACATGGTTATACGTAATTTATAACGATGAAAATTCTTTAATTTATCATAAAAATAGGGAGGCTGGTTCAAAATTTTCAGTCGAAAACCCTCTGGCGAAAATGGTTCAAATGTATAGATTTCTTGTGATTTCACTATAGCAGCCACAGCATGGAGTATATTTTTCTGCCAAACATTTTCAAAAAATCCTCTTAAGCGACCGATATCTGACATTAACCATATGAATACATAACGGTGACCATGTTTCCATCTCTGTTGAGGATTTAAAAATGCCAGAACCTTCGTTAACGTGTCATAAGATTCTATGAAATAAATACTTATGCTGCTGGCCGAACGTAAAGGTTCACGATAATATTTCTCCATATCACGCATTAATAAAGGCTTCTGAGCCAGACATGCATAAAATTCATTCCAATTATCCATTTCCTGTCCATAAGCATCCAAGAGAGAGGTTGGCAATTCCAATTTTTGCTCATTTTCTCCATAGACAATAAGATTTTGAGCATTTCGTTTAATTATAAATTCACATAATTTTTGTTGGAATAATTTTTCCTTCTCCTCCGCAAGGAATCCTTTTGTTATAATTCCGCTTAAAATTAACACGATTAGTGTTTCAAGTGAATGTTTCATGTTCTTCTTCCAAAATTATACTAATTTCTTAATTTAACTGAAATATTTTAGTTAAACGGTTGTTTGTTTTTTATTTTTTGGGTTGAAGGTTTAACTTGCAACAAACTTGTTGCATGTTATTAAACAATTTAACACTGTTTTAATTAGTTGCTGCTGGTCTCTGTTGTAGTTTCTTGTATTTTAGTTCATATTTAAATAGTCATTGTTGTATTTTGTTATTGTTGTTGTTGTTGTTGTTGTTGTTCTCTTTTATTAATTAACAATGTTGCTTAATAAATAAAAATGATTTAAAGTTTATTTATTAATTACAGTAACAAAAAACTTGTACTTTGAAAATAGAAAAAGGAAACGGAAAGACCTTCAAAAGGGGAAATAAAGAACGGACTTGAATTGAGTAAAATATATTTTTGTAGTCATTTAGTGAACTTCTGCTGTAGCAGTCGTTCAAATATCTTTAATACAATTTGAAATAAAAATTAACAAAAGTTCTTACAAAAAGTTCTTAAGTTGACTCAGATATCGGTCTGAAATTTTTTCTTTACTGAACCGACTTTACTGGTTTTAAAAAGGAAACGTTTTAGGAAAATCAAAATAATGAGACCAATTTGTTCAGATTTTGATTTTTTGCTAGAATATGGAGTCTGGGTTGAAAGGTATTTTTGATACTCGTTTGGCAGTATAATTTGATCATCAGGATAAAGAAATTTATTCCATTACGTCAAATCATTTCCAAAAGAATATAATTTAAGTTGAAGGAGTAGCTTTCGTTAAGTTTTCAGCAAAATCAAAAGGAAAAAGCTAAAGGAAAATAATTTCAAGTTCTTCTCCAGTGCAAAGAGTCATAACACAAGGTATCAGTTTCGTGATTATTTCGCTTAAACATCGACATATGTATATCATTCATAACCTGATTATTTATATTTGGTCCAGAGTACAAAATTTTGATTTTATTGAGAATCGCAGGAATCTCTGAAAGACATTCTATAGAATAACTCTTCTAAGCAATTTCTTGACATTAATGTATTATTACCTTGGATAGGGAAATATTCTGTAAAGGGGAATATCAACAAAAGATTCCCATATAAAAATATATACTGAAGAGTCCAACATCTCTTCACTAGCTTTAGCCTTGAATGAACCTTTCTTGGTACAAAAACTTTGAAATTGTTTTAGCAGAATACGAAATCTCTATTGCGGTAATGACATGATATCAAATCGTGTCATAAACATATATAGACCCAACAATGTCAGATGTAGATGATTTTTTCCTTTATAGGAAACTTTCACTTTCATACAGCGGGAAAAAGGAGGGAAACTTTTTCTTACCAAAAAGACGGGTTTCGTAAAAGAACTTTAATTGTTGATAAAACTTAGCAAAAATATATTTCTATAATCGGGTATTTGCCGAAAATTTTCTATAATTCGAGTATTTATCGAAAATTTTCTATAAATCGAGTATTTATCGAAAATTTTCTATAAATCGAGTATTTATCGAAAATTTTCTATAAATCGAGTATTTATCGAAAATTTTCTATAAATCGAGTATTTATCGAAAATTTTCTATAAATCGAGTATTTATCGAAAATTTTCTATAAATCGAGTATTTATCGAAAATTTTCTATAAATCGAGTATTTATCGAAAATTTTCTATAAATCGAGTATTTATCGAAAATTTTCTATAAATCGAGTATTTATCGAAAATTTTCTATAAATCGAGTATTTATCGAAGACTTTTTAATAATCGAGTATTTATCGAAAATTTTCTATAAATCGAGTATTTATCGAAATTCTTCTATAAATCGAGTATTTATCGAAAACTTCTAAATCGAGTATTTTCGAAATTTCTATAAATCGAGTATTTATCGAAAATTTTCTATAAATCGAGTATTTATCGAAAATTTTCTATAAATCGAGTATTTATCGAAAATTTTCTATAAATCGAGTATTTATCGAAAATTTTCTATAAATCGAGTATTTATCGAAAATTTTCTATAAATCGAGTATTTATCGAAAATTTTCTATAAATCGAGTATTTATCGAAAATTTTCTATAAATCGAGTATTTATCGAAAATTTTCTATAAATCGAGTATTTATCGAAAATTTTCTATAAATCGAGTATTTATCGAAAATTTTCTATAAATCGAGTATTTATCGAAAATTTTCTATAAATCGAGTATTTATCGAAAATTTTCTATAAATCGAGTATTTATCGAAAATTTTCTATAAATCGAGTATTTATCGAAATTTTCTATAAATCGAGTATTTATCGAAAATTTTCTATAAATCGAGTATTTATCGAAAATTTTCTATAAATCGAGTATTTATCGAAAATTTTCTATAAATCGAGTATTTATCGAAAATTTTCTATAAATCGAGTATTTATCGAAAATTTTCTATAAATCGAGTATTTATCGAAAATTTTCTATAAATCGAGTATTTATCGAAAATTTTCTATAAATCGAGTATTTATCGAAAATTTTCTATAAATCGAGTATTTATCGAAAATTTTCTATAAATCGAGTATTTATCGAAAATTTTCTATAAATCGAGTATTTATCGAAAATTTTCTATAAATCGAGTATTTATCGAAAATTTTCTATAAATCGAGTATTTATCGAAAATTTCTATAAATCGAGTATTTATCGAAAATTTTCTATAAATCGAGTATTTATCGAATATTTTCTATAAATCGAGTATTTATCGAAAATTTTCTATAAATCGAGTATTTATCGAAAATTTTCTATAAATCGAGTATTTATCGAAAATTTTCTATAAATCGAGTATTTATCGAAAATTTTCTATAAATCGAGTATTTATCGAAAATTTTCTATAAATCGAGTATTTATCGAAAATTTTCTATAAATCGAGTATTTATCGAAAATTTTCTATAAATCGAGTATTTATCGAAAATTTTCTATAAATCGAGTATTTATCGAAAATTTTCTATAAATCGAGTATTTATCGAAAATTTTCTATAAATCGAGTATTTATCGAAAATTTTCTATAAATCGAGTATTTATCGAAAATTTTCTATAAATCGAGTATTTATCGAAAATTTTCTATAAATCGAGTATGTATCGAAAATTTTCTATAAATCGAGTATTTATCGAAAATTTTCTATAAATCGAGTATTTATCGCAAATCGGATGTTTATCAAAAAAATTTTATAGAT